>JAHRHZ010000094.1:4911883-4996754 GCA_024137785.1 Ginglymostoma cirratum | reverse complement strand
GTCACCGGACCCGAAACGTTAACTCTCTTTTCTCCTTCACAGATGCTGCCAGACCTCCTGAGCTTTTCCAGCAACTTTGTTTTTGTTCCTGATTTACAGCATCCGCAGTTCTTTTGGTTTTTATTAAAACATTCATCTCATTCTAAATGTTTAGAACTTGAGTGGATTCTTTTGCGGGCTTTACGCAATGTTAACTGAAGATGTCGTAGCTAATAAAAGCAACTTGGTGAAGAATCAGTAAGCTTCGCGCGATCAGGAAGGAGAGATCACATCTGGATTGAGACAGAGCCTGAGCAAATATATAGTTCGGGGAATTTAGAGGCAACTAGGGAATTTGGTGCAGAGGAGAAGAGGAGTTTTTTGTTTGCTTTTTTCTGGGTCCTACTTTGGAAAGTTTTTTTCAACAGAATAAGTTGAAGCCCAGGATCAGGGGCCCAGCACAAAACTGTGACATCACTGGAAAACCACAAGTACATTGGTTGGTAATAGCTGCTAAATTGACCATCTATTATAGGCTGCTTTCAGATTCAAGGTAGATAGGGGAAATTAATACCACTTGTAAGACCAGCACAGGATATTTTTTAAAAATCAAATTAATAACTAATTCATTAAAATAGAGATGCAGGGAAAAATTATATTCTTGTACATACATGATGTGCATCAGAATTCTGATGAAGGATCTAGGCCCGAAACGTCAAGCTTTCCTGCTCCTAAGATGCTGCTTGGCCGGCTGTGTTCATCCAGCTCCACACCTTGTTATCTTGAATTCATGGGACATGGGTACCAGTAGAGGGGAGGGAGAGGGCTGTTCCGATAGGATGGGCTCCATCTGAATCAAGCTGGTACCAGAGTCCTGGCGAATAGCTAGGACTGTGGATAGGACTTTAAACTAAATAGTGAGGAGTAGGTTCAGCTATATGGGAAATTATGGAAAAAGCCAACAGAGATGGAGCGTTCAGCGGAGGTTAATGCTGTTTCCAGAACGTGTAAGAGGAAAGAGAGTTTGGAAAGGGTCAAGAATTTAGCTTCAGGCACAGCAGGTAAAAGAACAACTATGAGAAGGGGGTCAGTCAATGGGAGACTGAGGGTGTTATACCTAAGTGCAGCATTATATAAAACAAGGTAAATGAGCTCACAGCACAGATTGAAATTCACGGGTACAATGTTGTGGGTATCACAGGGGCATTGCTGCATGGGAATCAGGGCTGCAAGCTAAATATTCGAGGATACACATCTTATTGAGGGTACAGGCAGATGGACAGAGGGGCAGGGGTTCCTTACAATTAAAAAAGTTGAACCAAATTAATAGCAAGAAGGGATATAAAGTCAGGAGGCATGTTATCTGTGTGGGCAGAGTTGAAGAACCGTAAAAGGATAAAGACAATAGTGGGAGTTATGTACCAGTCTCCTAGCAGTAGTCAGGATATGGGAAAGAAAATAAATCAGGAGATATGAAAGATATTTAAGAAAGGCACTATTACAATACTCACAGGGACTTCAGTGTGCAAATAAATTCAGATTTGTAGCAGATTTCAAGAAAAAGAATTTGTGGAATGCCAACATGTGTTTTTTTGGAGCAGCTTCTGGTAGAACCCACCAGACAACAGGCAATTCTGGATGTGGTGATGTTTAACGAAGGAGACTTGATCAGGCAGCTTAAGGTGAAGGACCCCCAAGGGAGCAGCGACCATAGTGTGACAGAATTCACCCTGCAGTTTGAGAGGGAGAAGCTGGAATCAGATGTAGCAGCATTAGAATTGAGACAAAGTGATGACAAAGACATAAGGGAAGTGTTGATTGGGAGGGGAGGCTAGCAGGGATGTTGGTGGAACAGCAAAAGCAGGAGTTTCTGGTCTAATTCAGGAGACACCACAGAAATTCATCCCAGTGAAGAAGAAACACACTAAGGCGAGAACCACGACTGATAAGGGAGATCAAAGTCAGCAGCGAACGAAAAGGAAAGAATACAATGTGGTGAAGGTCAGTGGGAAGCCAGGGGAAAAGGAAATCTTTAAAAACCAGCCAAGGATAACTAAGAGTGAGGTATGTGATTAAATACGAACACAAGTAATGTCAAAGAAGTTTGCAAGAGATTATTTTTAAGTCAAAAACTAAGAGAGAGGCCAGAGTTGACGTTGCACCAGTGGAACGTGAGGCAGGAGAAGTGGCATTGGTGAACAAAGAAATGGCAGAGGAAGTCAATAGGCACTTTGCATCACTTTTCACAGTGGAAGACACCAGCATCACACCAGAACTTCAAGAGAGTCAGTGGGCAGAGGTCAGTGTCATGATCATCACTGAGGAAAAGGTGCTGGGGAAGCTGAAAAGTCTGAAGGTGGATAGATGGCTCAGATCGGACGGACTACACCCCCAGAGTTCTGAAGGAGATGACTGGGGAGATTATAAAGATATTTGGTGGTGACCTTTCAGGAATCACTGGAGGGAGGGAGGTCCCCAGTGCACTGGCAAGTGGCTAATGTAATGCTTCTGGTTTCAAGAGGGAGGGAGGCAGAATACAGGAAACTATAGGCTGGCTAGCCTGACCTCATTTGTTGATAAGGTTTTAGAGTGCATTATTAAGGATGAGATTGCAGAGTACTTGGAAGTGCATAGTTAAATAGTGTGGAGTCAGCACTGCTTTGTCAAGAGGAGATCATGTCTGACAAGCTTGTTCGAATTCTTTGAGGAGGTAATGAGCAAGTTAGACAAAGGAGAACCAGTGGATGTGATCTATTTGGATTTCCAGAAGGCCTTTGACAAGGTGCTGTACAGGAGGCGACTAAATTAGGTAAGAACCCATGTTGTTGGGAGCAAGGTACTGGCATGGATAGAGGATTGGCTGACCGGCAGAAGGTAGAAAGTAGTGATAAAGGGATCTTTTTCAGGATGGCAGTCAGTGACGTGGAGTTAGGCAGGGGTCAGTGTTTGGGCCACAATATTCACGTTAAACACTAATGATCTGGACGATGGAGCTAATGGATTGTTGCTAACTTTGCAGATGACACAAAGATGGCTGGAGGGACAGATAATGTTGAGGAATCGGGGAGGCTGCAGAAGGACTTGGGCAGGCGAGGAGATTGTGCAAAGAAATAGCAGATAGAACATAATGTGGGAAAGTGTGAGATTATGCACTTTGGTAGGACGAAGAGAAGTGTAGACTATTTTCTAAACAGGAAAAGGCTTTGGAAATCTGAAGCACAAAAGGACTTGAGCGTCCGAGTTTAGGATTCTCTAAAGGTGAACATGTAGGTTCAGTTGGCATATGCAATGCACATTCATTTCAAGAGGCCTCAAACACAAGAGCAAGGATGACCTGCTGAGGCTCTATAAGCCTCTGGTCAGACGGCTTTTGGAATATAAACAAAAACAACGTTGCTGGAAAAGCTCAGCAGATCTGGCAGCATCTGTGAAGGAAAAAGCTGAGTTAACATTTTGGGTCCAGTGACCCTTTCTCAGAACCTGATTTACAGCATCCGCAGTTCTTTCAGTTTTTTATTTTGCTTTTGGAATATTGTGTGTAGTTTTAGGCCCCATAGCTAAGGAAAAATGTGTTGGCGTTAGAGGGGCTCAGAAGAGGCTCACAAGAATGATGCTGGCAATGAAGGGATGGCCATACAAGGAGTGGTGGAGGACTGTGGGTCAGTGCTCAATGAAATTGAGATGGCTAAGAGGGAATCTGATTGATACCGACAGAATACTCATAGAATCATAGAATCCCTACAGTATGCGAACAGGCCCTTTGGCCCAACAAGTCCATACGGAACCTCAGAGCATCCCACCCAGGCCCATCACCCTCCATCCCACCTAATCTAAACCTCCCTGAACACTATGGGCAATTTAGCATGGCCAATCCACCTAACCTGCACACTGTGGGAGGAAACCGGAGCACCTGGAGGAAACCCACGCAGACACAGGGAGAATGTGCAAACTCCACACAGACAGTTGTCCGAGGCTGGAATCAAACCCGGGTCCCTGGCGCTGTGAGGCAGCAGTGCTGACCATTGTGCCACCCCGGTGACAGGCCTGGGTCGAGTGGGCATGGAGAAATTGTTCCCAATGGGAGGAGAGACTAGGACATGAGGGCACAGCCTCAGAATGTAGAAAAAAAAACCTTTTAAAACTGAGCAGAGGAGGGATTTTTTCAGCAGTGAGCAAAGACAATACTGAGAGTGGTGCACCATCAGCCTTGGTGGGAAGTGGGTGCAGTAGCAGAGAAACAGTGAGATAGGCACTTAACCTGGTGGAGTATAGAATCGTAGAATCCCTACAGTGTGGAAGCAGGCCCTTCAGCCCCTTGTGTCCATGGCGACCATTGGAACAGCATCCCACCCGGACCCACTCCCTACCCTATCCCTGCATTTCCCATGGCTAATCCACCTAGCCGGCACATCTTTGGACTGTGGGAGGAAACCGGAGCACCCAAAGGAAACCCACACAGACACGGGGAGAATGTGCAAACTCCACACAGACAGTCGACCGAGGGTGGAATCGAACCCAGGTCCCTGGTGCTGTGAGGCAGCAGTGCTAACCACTGAGTCACTGTGCCATCCAGAGCACAGTAGGTCTTTGATCTTCTTGCAGTACTTGTGGCCATTCCTCCTCCCCACAGAAACCACACTGATCTAAGCAGCAACACCAGGCCAGGCAGCCAAAATCTGACACTGTGGCATCCTGTGCCAATCCTCTGGGAAGGGGCGTTCCTCCTTGGCAACTTCCCATTTGTCAGCATCTCCAGCACCTGGCCAGAGAAATAATAGCACTACCTTCCCATTCCTTGGCACCTTCTGACAGAATATCCATCACTGAGCAGGGCAGTTTCAGAATGCCAGCACTTACCTGGGTGCGTTGTGGCATTTTGAAAATGGCCCAAGTGCCAGGAATGCCAGCCTTTATATGGATATCCATTGAGTGGCACGTTCTTCCAAGAATAACGTGTTGTACCATAGGGTTGGAATGGAGGTGAGGAATGCCAATATGGAGGGGCAGATAGTTAATTAATGAAATGAATTTGCTAAGACTGGGTGTTGTCTCTCATTAGGCCTTACACAAAAAAACACTCCATAGAAAGGAGACACACAATTGATACTTAACTCACAAACTGCAAGTTTCAGCCCTGCGTTATCAGACTATCAACAGACATAGAGTAGAGGTCTTCATGCCACAAGACCTAGTCTGTACTCTCGCTTTCCCCCATCCAGGTCCATGCAACATCATTAGATTAATGCAGTGTTCAAAATAACCACATCAGATCCATTTTAACAAGCATCATTCTCTTAAAACCCCAGGAATAATATCCTTCAGCTGCAAATTATATGTTGCCATGAATTTGAACAAGGTGGATTTAATCATGACAAGTGCAAAACTCCAGAACTCATGGGAGTTTCTCCACTACGATAACTGGTTGTAATTGGGCCTGGATCTGAAGCCAGAATTATTCAACAGAGACAAGAACCCCTTGTAAAGTTCAAGGTTCGACACGTATTTCAAAGCATTTACACTGCATCATCTTAATACGCAGTCAGTAACCTGACAGCTCTGTGCTTTCACAACAGCTTTGTTACTACCGTGCTTTCCTCCAGAAAGCAATCAGTGCTCAGAGATTGTTCAATATTCACAGCATAAATCATCCCCAACCAGGGACGTTGAGATGACAATAAACCTATAAATTCAAGGCGTAATGATTGATTTAAGAAATGCTTCATTTCACAGCGGACAAGCTGACCTCTCTAAAAACCTGACAGAAGTCCACCGAATAGCAATTTGCAAAAATGCTTTTGATCATCCTCGGCTCGGGCTAACCACTCAGAAAGAATTTGTGCTGATAATCAACCCTGATAGCTTTTTCGTCAGCTGCTTCAAACTCGTCACTGCTTTCAAATAGACTTTGAGGGAAAGCATATACAATGACTTAATGCTGGGTGAAATTATTTTTATATCGAAGCTGTGGAAGGCAATACAATGTCTCCATCCAATCAAACTTAATTTTGTCCAACTTTTATCATTGGAGAGTAAAGGTTTAAAGCTTGAATCAGGTGACAGAAGTGTTACAGCACAGAAAGGTCCTTCAGCCCATAATGTCTGCGATATCTCTTCAGAAGCTAACTCAGTCATGATGCATAAATCATATGACAATGGACAACCTCTGACAGAAGAAGCAGCCATTTAGACCTTAGACAAAGTTAAGCATCAATACTTGTTAGAGCAGGTATAAACAGATACTTTGAAGAGGCTTTTGATCTTGGAAACGTCTCTTCTGTAACATAATGCACCCAACCTCTTCCAAGACCCACACAACAGCAAAGTCAGACATCTCTCACTCTTTACTCCTTTTAGGGTTAAATTTTCCCAAGACTCTTTGGAGTTTAGGAGAATGACAGACAACCTTATTGAAACATACAAGATTCTTAGAAGACTTGACAGGGTGGACGCAGAAAGGTTACTTCTTCTTGTGGGAGAATCTAGAACCAGAGGGTACAATCTCAGAATAAGGAGTCACACATATAATACAGAGACGAGGAGGATTTTATTTCCTCAGTAGGCAGTGAAGAAGGTCTCTATAATTACAAAGGCATCTTGGTTAATTGGGCCAATGGGCTGCGGGTTGGCAGATGGAGTTTAATTTAGATAAATAGGAGGTGTTGCATTTGGTAAGATGAACAAGGGCAGGATTTACACAGTTAATGGTAGGGCCCTTAGGAGTTTTCAAACAGAGGAACTTAGGAGTTCAGGTACATAGCTCATTGAAAGTTGCGTCACACTTAGACAGAGTGGTAAGGAAGGTATTTGGCATACTTGCTCAGACCATTAAATGCAGAAGTCAGGACGTCGTGTTGCAGGAGTACAGGATGTTGGTGAAGCCACTTTTGGAGAACTATGTGCAGTTCTGGTCGCCCTGCTCTAGGAAGGATATTATTACACTGGAGAGGATGGATAAAAATTTATCAGAATCTTACTGGGACTGGAGGGTTTGAGTTATAAGGAGAGGTTGGGACTTCCTTACCCCGGAGCGTAGGAGGCTGCGGGGTGACCTTATAGAAGTCTTTAAAATCATGAGGGGTATAGATAAGATGAATAGCAAAAGTCTTTTCCCTCAGCCTTGGAAGTTCAAAACTAGAGGGCACAAGTTTAAGGTGAGAGGAGAAAGATTTAAAAGGGATCTGAGGGGCAACTTTTTCCACATGGAGGGTTGTTTGGATGTGGAATGAACTGCCAGGGGAGGCAATAGATGTAGGTGCATTTACAACATTTAAAAGCTATTTGGACAAGGACATGTATAGGAAGCGTTTAGAGGAATATGGACCAAACCCAGGCAAATGGGGCTAGTTTAGCTTCAGAAACTGGGTCAGCATGCATGAGTTGGACAGAAGGATCTGTTTCCACCCAGTATGACTCTATGTCTTTATCCTCAAGAGCACTGCAAATCTGTACAATTGTTTACCACAGAGGACTGTTAAGGTTGGGTCATTAAGTATATTCAAGCTGAGATAGACACATTTTTAATCAGTAAGTGGGTCAAGGGTTGTGGGAAAATGGAGTTGAGGATTATCGCATCAGCCATAATCTCTTTGAATGATGGAGCAGACTCAATGGACTGAATGGCCTTTGTAATATGAGGACACTGGAAGTCCAACCAATGGAGCAAAAACATTGGAGTTAACTGCATTGCTGAGGCAGAGGTCAATTAGGCGGCTTCTGTCAGGCCCACTATCCAAATCAAAGCAGTAGCCCATCCCTGAGAACAGTCAGTCCAAACACAGTGCTGGCATTATAGGGACTGGTAGCCATATTGCTGATGCTACACTGTAGAGTGAAGGAAATTGTTCCTTTCATTGTGGTACAGTTACTGAGTGTGTGTGGAAGGAGCAATGTCATGGGAATCAGAGCTAAAGGAAATTGAAGCCTATGTCTTCATGACTCAAAGGATGGGGTCTTCTTTTACCATTCACTCCATATTGTTATGTTCAATCAAGCTTGCTGTTGTCTACTGATGAGACGGTAGACCTCACATCACTACAGGAAGTGCAGAGAGACAGAGTATCTAAGACTAGATACACTGAAAGGCAGCTAAGTATTGTGTGAAGCCCACGTTGGGTAGATAGGCCTCAGCAATTTCGTGGTGAAGGTGTTGGAATTCTAGTATTCATTGGGGCAGAGAGTTAGGCACAAAGGTGACAACTGTAGTTGTTAGCCAAGGAGGGGAGCCACCCTTATCCACCGAAGAAACCTGCTTATAGGCCACTAGGTTTCAACGTGTGGCCCACCCAAACAGAATGCCCACTGAAAGCAGGAAGCAAGCTTAATTGACCACTTCAGTCACTCAGTTGGGCTTCCAGCCAGCCCTCAGTTCACCAACTTTCTCCCCTTTGGCAAAGCAAGATTATAGCAGGAGGACACAAGACCACTGCAATGCATGATGGAACACAATTTCTGCAATATTATGCACAGTTTGGTTCACTGTCTGTCCCATCATAAACTTTGCACGATAAATTTAATTGCCTGACATAAATCCTCCACAAATACGGTAATCCCAATCAGCTTTCCTGCATAGATTATGCACTTCTGGTTACCTCCAGTAATGTTTCAATTTTAAAATATTCATCCTGGTATTCAAATCAGGAGCTGACTTCATCCTTCTGTAACTCGATACCCAGTCTGGATCTGCAACTCTCTGAGGACTCTACAGTTCTCCACTTCAACGTTCGTCTAACATTCATCCAAATTATCTTCCATTCTTTATTTAAGCAACTCCAGATAAGTTTCTCCAAGTTTGGGAAAGTCAGACAGGTAACAGGAGATGTGAAAGGGGCCTAATGTGCCATTCAAGCAACCTTAAACGGCAAGGATATTACCAGCAAACCCGCCAAACTAGATTGTAAACTGGTACCCCACCAGGTTTCCGTAAATGATGCTTCAACTAGAGAGTCCTTCAATTTTCCAGTTTAATGTCCCAATAAATTACCAATACCTCAGGCCAAGCAGTGAACCTTATCGTTTCAGATATGGCCGCAGTTAACTGTACAAGGCTCTCCCCCACAGTCACCACACCTTTGACCAAGATGCCAAATGGTAGCAGAGGTGCCAATGTCGCAAGCTTTCTCTGCTCAGTATGTACGAACACGAATGCAGGAAGATCAAGCAGTTCACAGAATCCCGAAGAGCATCTCACACCCACTATCCTGTTCCTGTAACCCTGCATTTATCATGGCTAACCCACCTAGCCTGCTCATACTGCTATGTGGTAATTTAGCATGACCAATCCACCTAACCTGCACACGTTTGGACTGTGGGGAGGAAACTGGAGCACCCGAAGAGAAACCCAAGCAGGCACAGGCAGAATTGCAAACTCCACACAGAGTGTCACCCAAGGCTAGAATTGAACCTGGGTCCCTGGCATTGTGAGGCAGCAATGCTGACCACTGAGCCACTATGCCACCTATCAGCTGAGTTATACCAGTCTGTGAAATGCAGTTTTGGTGGCAAGATCACCTCAGGAAACCTTAGCCATAATTCTAAAACATAATTCCAATTCATGTTTGATTATGCAACTCTCTACATAGAAAATCTGAATGGATTAGGGTACTTTTCAGGCAGGAAAAGGGGAAGATTAGAATAAGAGAATCTTTTTACACCAAGAGACATCCCATCATGCCTGACACAAGCTCACTCCTGCTGACTTGTTAACCTTCTTATTCAGTAATTTCTTTAATGTAGAGTAATTTCTCAAGGGAAGCCCAACAAGGGTACATACACGGTAACATACCACAATGCATTGTTTGTAAACGTTTCTTACAAGCACCATGATTTTACCTGTTATTACTGCTAGGTTTCAAACACATTTCTCGGGGTCAGGAGCACAGACTCGGTAATTGCCAGCTTCACATACCTGCCTGAGCAAAGGCTGCCGTAGAAGTTCAGATTTTATCATGGGGATGGATGATGGGTAAAATGGGAGCAGTGTCCACTATCCCTGAGAAGGGTTTGGAGATTGACCTGTACGAAGAAGTGCTGGGTGGAAGACCGACCTCGCCACTTTCTGAAAGCCACAGGGAAAGTAGGGAAACATAACGCCTCCCACTCCTCCTCCTATCTTTCACACCCACACACAATCCTTTGTCTCCATCCATGCCATCACGTGCCCCCCTCATTCACCGCACACTAACCAATGTCCTATAAAGCCCCTATGCCAGTGTAATGCCAACTTATGCCAACCCATGCCTCTTGTACAAGTCATCATGTTTTTTTAAGCACCATAAACTGAAATAAAACTTGGGCTGCTACAACTAAAACACTTGGAGAGTTTTACAACTTGAAAACCATATGCTGCATATCCTTGACCTGTACAACACAGTGTTGTTTTTGAAACAGTGAGAAAGAGAATTCAAAACTCAGGCACGTAGAGTGTCTTTTATGCCAACCAAATTCTACCCGATGACAGCCTAGTGATTGGTTGAGCCGCACAATGTTAAAAAGGTGCAGGCTCCAGGGCAGTAAGGAGAAGCATCCAGCACCCGCAAACTGAAAGTATCCATCTCTCTTGCTCTCTCTCTCTTGCTCTCTCCCTACCCAAATGTGGAAAAAAGAACACAAGAAAACCTAAGTCCATCTGAACAACCATCAAGCTACAGAAAAGAACATATCACCAATGCTAAAAATCAAAAAGGAACTATTCTTGTTGCTTTGTAAAAGATGTTGTGTACACATGATTTCTGTATCTACAAAACAAAAACAGAAGTCTACATATTAATATATAGGTAGCTTCCAGTACACACAGATTTAGATATTAGATACAGGTTTTATTTTCACATGTACTTAAGTATGGGGTACAGGAGTACAGTGAAAAGTATACAATGTCACTACACACAGTGCCATCTTAGGTACAAAGTACCTAGTTACAAAACCTTAGTTATAGAAGTAGAAAAGAAAACTAAGTTTAAGGGTTCAGCACTACAGTCTTCTTAGTATAAAAGTAGAAAAATAAAGGAATAAAGTTAAAAAGTCAAACATTACGTCTTTTCTTAAGCCATGGGCCTGCAAATGCTTCAAGCTAGGCTTTCTCCAAGGGGGCTCCCTCTCCCCCACCCTATGCTGGGCTAAGACCCACTGTGTTGGCCAAAAGCCCCTTCGCCACTGCTGACCAATGCTCTATACTCCAAGTCTGAGTGACAATCCTAAAGTGTTTGTTATCTAAATAGTGAAAATCATTCTCTCAGCGTAATACATTGGTCAATCAGTGACCTGGCTTGTTGAAAATGTAAACAAAGCTTGGCAGTTAAATGTCAATCATATCAGCTGGTGCACTGTCCATTAGGCAATGTCTTTACAAGACTGCACTTGCCAATCAATCAGCATACAACTTAAATATCTGCTCTTTACATTTTATTGTGAACTGCCCCGATAACTGCAAAATGTAAAGCTGTGACAAATGTGTCTATTTTCAGCAGTACTCATGAGTATCGGTAAGTTTGGACCTTCTAAATCAGGTGTAAAACGTACAAGCTATATCTTGGACATCTCATAAGCAACATTTAGATCTGATTGTAGTAGATGCACTTTAATATAGGCACATCGTATCTTGATCCCCCACTACACAAATATTGAGAAGGCTTGCTTCAAGGGTGGAACTTTGAGAGTGGATCCAAGCCTCCAAAGCCATTTCTAAGATAGTCTCCTTTTCTGCACATAAAGTAGGCACCAAGGTGGAGTCTTAAAAGAAAGGTACAATTGCACCCTTGGGCGACTGTCTATGTAGATTAGACACTCTCTCAATGTCTGTGTGGGTTTCCTCCCACAGTCCAAAGATGTGCAACTTGGATGGATTGGCCATGCTACACCGCCCCATGGTATCCATGGATGCGCAGGCAAGGTGGGTTAGCCACGGGAAATTTGGGGTCGGGGAGGTGTCACAGGGATAGGATACTGGAATGGGATACTCTTCGGAGGATTAGCGTGGGCCGAATGGCCTGCTTCCAAACTGTACTGATTCTATGATGATTCTACGAAAATTAAACCACAGCTTTATTTACTTTCAATTCCAGTCAAACTGCAAACTTAATTATTTTAATTTAATTTGAATACGGTCGAGCCAACAGAAAATTAATTCTGATCATGTTAAGCAAAAGCAATTCCTGCTTGTGCGTCATCTGTAGCTCACTACTACCATAGTTTGAAGAAGGCTGTTTAACAATGATGTTAGACCACGCACCTCACAGTAAACATCCGAAGAGGATAGCCATTGACAATGCAATCATACCACTATTTCTCGTGTTAATATGTATTGCATTCTCTTAGTTTAATTGAAAGTACAAGCCACACAGGGTATGGGTTTAAGGTGAGAGGGGTAAGTTTTAAAAGGGACCTAAGGGACAATTTTTTCACACAGAGAGTGGTGCATGTACGGAATGAGCTGCCAAAGGAAGTGGAGGAGTCTGGTACAATAACAACATTTAAAAGGCAACTGGATGGGTAATACTCGGTAATATCTTCGCTAATACTTTTGACAATAAGTGAGAGCATGATGATTTCGAGTCCCAACCCGAAGTCCTGTGCACTGACACTCTGATGCAATGGTGAAGGAACATTGGTCTGCCAGAGATGTTACCTTTTGGATAAGATACTGAGGTGCCTTTTTTCACACTGCTGCAGTCATGGGGGTAAGGGAAGGGAGGGATTGTCAATTCACCCGCAGTTCTGTTAGCAAGGCATTTCCAGGATTTTGACCCAGCAACAATGATATATTTCCAGGCAGAATGGTGCGTGGCTTGAAAGAATCTTTACAAACAGGCTGTTGCCGGGATTAAAGTGTCGGACCTGCGGAAGAGGCTGAATAGGAAGGGTTTTTTTTTCCTGGAGAGTCACAGGCTGAGGAGTGATCTTATAGGATTTTATAAAAATCATAAAAGGGGCATAGATAGGGTGAACAGCGAAGGTCTTTGCCCCAGGATAGGGGATTTCAAAACTACAGGGCTTAGGTATAAGGTGAGAGGGGAAAGATGTAAAAGGGACCTGAGGGGCAACTTTTTCACACAGCGGGTGATGGGATCATAGAATGAACTGCCAGAAGAAGTAGTGGGGGCTGGTACAATTACAATATTTAAAAAGGGATCTGGATGGGTATATGGATAGGAAGGGTTTGAGAGGGATATGGGCCTAATGCTGGGAAACGGGATTGGATTAATTTAGGATACCTGGTCGGCATGGACATGTGGAACAAAGGGGCTGTTTCAATGCTGTACAGCTCTATGACTATGACATCGATGGTATGATGGATGAAAATAGAGATAAACAAAAAGAAATAGAGTTGAAAATTTAAGCAGTTAAAAATTAAATGAAAAACATGCAATTAAAATTGTATGGCGCTGAAGGAATCAATAGGCCAGGCAGCATCAGAGGAGCAGGAAAGTTGTCCTTTTGGGTCAGGTCAGGGTCAAAGAGATTACCAGAGGGTTACAGTGGGAGAGAGATCCACTGACATCTTTCTGGAGGGAGAAGGATAATTTCTTCAAGGTAGGTATCCCTAGAAGAGCCTTCGCAGTGGGATTATAACGCACTCGGAGATAATAAGAACTGCCGATGCTGAAGTCAGAGATAACACAGTGTGGAGCTGGAAGGACACAGCAGGCCAGGCAGCAGGAGCAGGAAGGCTGATGTTTCAGGTCGTGTGGTCTTTCCAGAGGGAGGAGGGTAACTTCTTCAAGGTAGGTATCCCAAATAGAGGCTTTGCAGTGGGGTTATAACTCACACAGAGATGGTAAGAACTGCTGACTCGAAACGTCAGCTTTCCTGCTCCTCTGCTGCTGCCTGGCCTATTGTGTTCCTCCAGCTCCACACTGTGTTATCTCTGACTCCAGCATCAGCAGTTCTTACTATCTCCAATTAAAACAGTGCTTTCTGTATCAAATATATGCCTTAAAATATCATGTCACACATGGATCTCGGTGATGTAATAGTTTAGACATGAATCCTTTCATCAATCTTAAATCCAGTTCAAACTAAGAGAATTAAGAATCTCCTTGTCTGCTGCAAAGCTGTGTGTGGAATAAATTGTGGGTGAAACAAATTGTCTGAATTTAGCTTTAATCTAGTTTTTGTGAGGGAGGCACATTACCAAAATTGAGTCAACGTCAACTCAATGAAAACCCGAATAATTTACTGTAAAGTTGAAAGGGAATAATTTGGTTACAAAGCTTGAATTCTATCACTTTTGGTTGGTACTTCTGACTGAATTTTTTTTTTTTAGTTTTTCTTGCCATTTAAAGCACATATTTTTCTTAAGTCCAGTACCAACAAGAAAGGGCATCCAATTTGGGCTCTAAAAGAATTAAACTGATCCAAAAATTGATCGTCGCAGATTCAGTTTTCAAAATTATTTTTATAGAATTATAGTTCAGTTAAAAATGCACTTTTAAATGTATCTTAAAATCTACTTATTACTACAGTACATCGACATGAATTGGGAGCAATATTAGGCCATTTTTCCCTTCAACTCTACTCCAGCACTCAATAAGGTCAATGCTGATCTGATTGTGTTCCAAATTCAAAATTGTCACTTATCTACAATAATTGTAGGTTCTTGTTTCAAAAGGGAATCAACCTAACCCCAGTTTTAAAATTGTCAATGGCCCTGCTTCAAGCACCTTCTGGGCCAGACAATTCCAAAGTCACACAACCCTCAAATCTTTCTAAGAGTAATCACTTAAAAAAAAAATGCCTTCTGGTTCTGGACTCATCAAAAAGAGGAGAAATCCTTTCCACATCCGTCTCGTCATCTGATAAGCACCAATCCAATCACCTCTCACTCTGCAGTGCAGGTGTCCCCTGCGGTCATCTCCCTCCAAAACAGGTATGCCGTTTTGGATACTGTTGGGGGAGATGGCTCACCAGGGGAGGGCATCAGTTGCCCAGATCATGCCACCATGGCGGGCACTGCTGCTCAGAAGGGCGGGAAAAAGATTCATTGGGCCATAGTCATAGGAGATTCTATTGTAAGGGGAGTAGATAGGCGGTTCTGTGGCCGAAAACGGGACTCCCGGATGGTATGTTGCCTCCCAGGTGCTCGGGTCAGGGATGTCACCGATCGGCTACAGAGCATTCTGAAAAGGGAGGGTGAACAGCCAATTGTTGTGGTGCATATAGGCACCAATGATATAGGTAAAAAATGAGATGAGGTCCTGAAAGCAGAATTCAGGGAGCTAGGAGAGAAGTTGAAGAGGAGGACCTCAAAAGTAGTGATCTCAGGGTTGCTACCAGTGCCACATGCTAGCCAGGGTAGAAATGAAAGAATAGGCAGGATGAACACGTGGCTTGAGGGATGGTGTAGGTGGGAGGGGTTCAGATTTGTGGGACACTGGGTCCGGTTCTGGGGAAGGTGGGACTATTACAAATTGGATGGTCTACACCTGAACCAGACTGGAACTAGTGTCCTAGGGGGAGTTTTTGCTAGGGCTGTTGGGGAGGGTTTAAACTAATGTGGCAGGGGTCTGGGAACCAGAGGAGAAGACTAGTAGACAGTGAGGTGGAAACTAGAGACTGTAAGGATCATGAAGTTGGCATTACCAAGGGGAAGAGTAGGCAGAGAGCAGATGAACGCAAAGGCACTGGTGGTCTGAAGTGCATATACTTTAATGCAAGGAGTATAGTGGGTAAGGCAGACGAACTTAGGTCTTGGATTAGTGCCTGGGAGTATGACGTTATTGTGATCACAGAGACTTGGTTGAAGGAAGGGGATGATTGGCAACTAAATGTCCCAGGATATAGATGCTTCAGACAGGACAGGGAGGGAAGTAAAAGGGGGGGAGGAGTTGCATTGCTGGTCAGGGATGATATCACGGCTGTGCTAAAGGCGGGCACTATGGAGGGCTTGAGCAGTGAGGCATTATGGGTAGAGCTGAGAAATAAGAAGGGTGCAGTTACATTGTTGGCGCTGTACTACAGGCCTCCCAACAGTGAGCGTGAGGTAGAAGAACAAATAGGTCGACAGATTATGGAAAGATGTAGAGGTAACAGGATGGTGGTGATGGGAGATTTTAATTTTCCCAACATTGACTGGGATACACTTAGTGTCAGAGGTCTGGATGGGGCAGAATTTGTAAGGAGCATCCAGGAAAGTTTTCTAGAGCAGTATGTCAATAGTCCAACTAGGGAAGGGGCCATATTGGACCTAGTGTTGGGGAATGAGCCAGGCCAGGTGGTAGAAGTTGCAGTGAGGGATTTCTTTGGGAATAGTGACCACAATTCTGTAAGTTTTAGAATACTCGTAGACTAAGATGAGAGTGGTCCTAAGGGAAGAATACTAAACTGGGCCAAGGCCAATTATATCAAAATTCGGCAGGAGCTGGGAAATGTGGATTGGGGACAGCTATTTGAAGGGAAGTCCACATTTGATATGTGGGAGGCTTTCAAAGATAGGTTGAAGATAGTGCAGGATAGGCATGTCCCTTTGAAAACAAGGGATAGGAAAGGAAAGATTCGTGAACCATGGATGACAGGAGAAATCGTGCGACTAGCCAAACGGAAAAGGGAAGCGTACATAAGGTCCAGGCAGCTAAGAACAGAACGGTCCTTGGAGGAATATCGGGAGAGTAGGACCAATCTTAAATGAGGAATCAAGCGGGCTAAAAGGGGTCATGAAATAACTTTAGCGAACAGAATTAAGGAGAATCCCAAGGCCTTTTATTCATATATAAGAAGCAGGAGGGTAACTAGAGAAAGGGTTGGTCCACTAAAGGATAAGGAAGGAAGATTTTGTGTCGAACCTGTGAAAATGGGTGAGATTCTTAATGATTACTTTGCATCAGTGTTCACTGAGGAGAGGGACATGATGAATGTTGAGATTAGAGATAGAAGTTTGTTTACTCTGGATCACGTTGACATAAGGAGGGAAGATGTGTTGGGTAGGCTAAAGGATATTAAGGTGGACAAATCCCCAGGACCGGATGGGATCTATCCCAGGATGCTGAGGGAGGCGAGAGAGGAAATAGCTGAGGCCCTGACAGATATCTTTGTAGCATCCTTAAACACAGGTGAAGTGCCGGAGGACTGGAGAGTTGCTAATGTTGTCCCCCTGTACAAGAAGGGTAGTAGGGATATTCCAGGTAACTACAGACCAGTAAGCCTGACGTCAGTGGTGGGAAAGTTGCTGGAGAAGGTACTGAGGGATAGAATCTATTTATATTTGGAAAAGAATGGGCTTATCAGTGATAGGCAACATGGTTTTGTGCAGGGGAGATCATGCCTTACTAACTTAATAGAGTTCTTTGAGGAAGTGACCAAGTTGATAGATGAAGGAAGGGCTGTAGATGTCATCTACATGGACTTTAGTAAGGCGTTTGATAAGGTTCCCCATCGTAGACTAATGGAGAAAGTGAAGTCACATGGTGTGCAGGGTGTTCTAGCTCGGTGGATAAAGAACTGGTTGAGCAACAGGAGACAGAGAGTAGTAGTTGAAGGGAGTTTCTCGAAATGGAGAAAGGTGACCAGTGGTGTTCCACAGGGATCAGTGCTGGGGCCACTGTTGTTTGTGATATACATAAATGATCTGGAAGAGGGCATAAGTGGTCTGATCAGTAAGTTTGCAGATGACACGAAGATTGGGGGAGTAGCAGAAAGCATAGGGGATTGTCAAAGAATACAGGAGAATATAGATAGACTGGAGAGTTGGGCGGAGAAGTGGCAGATGGAGTTCAATCCGGGCAAGTGTGAGGTGATGCATTTTGGGAGGTCTAATTCTAGAGTGAACTATACTGTAAACTGAAGAGCCTTGGGAAAAGTTGATGAGCAGAGAGATCTGGGAGTTCAGGTCCATTGAACCCTGAAGGTGGCTGCACAGATGGATAGAGTGGTCAAGAAGTCATATGGTATGCTTGCCTTCATCGGCGGGGTATTGAGTATAAGAGCTGGCAGGTCATGTTAAAATTGTACAAAACTTTGGTTCGGCCGCATTTAGAATACTGTGTACAGTTCTGGTCGCCACATTTCCAAAAGGATGTGGAAGCTTTGGAGAGGGTACAGAGAAGGTTTACGAGGACGTTGCCTGGTATGGAAGGTGCTAGCTATGAAGAGAGGTTGAGTAGGTTAGGATTGTTTTCATTAGAAAAAAGGAGATTGAGGGGGGACCTGATTGAGGTCTTCAAAATCACGAAGGGTATAGACAGGGCTGATAGAGATAAGCTTTTTCCCAGGGTGAGGGATTCAATAACGAGGGGTCACGCGTTCAAGGTGAGAGGAGAAAAGTTTAAGGGGGATACACGCGGAAAGTACTTTACACAGAGGGTGGTAGGTGCCTGGAACACGTTGCCAGCAGAGGTAGTAGAGGCAGGCACGGTAGATTCATTTAAGGTGCGTCTGGACAGATGCATGAGTAGGTGGGGAGCAGAGGGATACAGATCCTTAGGAATTGGGTGATAGGTTTAGACGGTGGATTTGGATCGGCACAGGCTTGGAGGGCCGAAGGGCCTGTTCCTGGGCTGTAAGTTTTCTTTGTTCTTTGTTCTAGGCTCTAGTGGAAACAAGCCCAGTCTGTCTAAAATAACCCACTCATTCCTTGCATCAAACCAGTAAGCCTCCTCTGAATCAGCTCCAATGCGATTTCAACCTTTCTCCAATATGGAGACCAAAACTGCACTCAGTGATTGTTAAGTAGATAACTACAGGATCAGTGATGCAAAGGCTACCATTTACAATAAATACATATCCAACAACTTTCACACGTTTCAGCCACTATAAACTGTACAAGAGTAGGCCAATGCCCCAGTAGTGGCTCAGCTAGTAGAGCAAAACCACCTCGAAATCAACTAGCTTCTGGTTTCAAATCCCACGCGGGGTCTTGAGCACAAAAATCAAGTCATTGATTTTGTTTCCAGTCAACCTGAAGCCCAAGCTAATCCTTTGGGGGCATGGGTTCAAATCCTACCATGGTAGTGGATGGAATTTAAATTCAATTCATAAATATGGAAATTATGAAGCTATCATCTATTTTCGCTAAACGCAAAACATCTAGTTCACCAATATCCTTTAGGAAAGAAAATCTGCCGTCCTTTCCTGGTTTACCTATACTTGACTCTAGACCCACAGCAATGTAGTTGACTCTTAACTGCACTATAAAGTGACCCATCACATTGCATAGTTCAATAGCAGTTAGAGATGTGCAACAAATGTTGGCCTTGCTAGTGACATGTACACTGCATGAAACAATGAAGAAGGAAACAAAACTCTCCAAAGCAGTACTGAGGCAACATTGCCTTCTGAAGGTGTCATGAAGCCCAGGCACTTTCTTGCTGCCTGGGTGGCATGGTCCTGTTTTGAAGAATAATGGGAGCGTTATTCTGTCATGTCCTTGGAAAGGTTTAACCCTGGAATCACGATGGCAAAGATTATCAGATAAAATGTTGTTCATGATTCCATGTTGCAAAAGTAACTATAATTCAAAAGTACATAATCCGTTGTAAGAAATAACACAGTGTGGAGCTGAAGGAACACAGCAGGCCAGGCAGCACCAGAGGAGAAGGAAAGCTGGTGTTTCAGGTCGGGACACTTCTTCAGAAAAAAAAATCTGAAAGTCTGAAGAAGGGTCCTGACCAGAAACGTCAGCTTTCCTGCTCCTCTGATGCTGCCTGGCCTGCTGTGTTCCTTCAGCTCCACACTGTGTTATCTCTGACTCCAGCATCGGCAGTTCTTACTATCTCATCAGCTGTACTGTGCTTTGAGACATCTGGTAGTCATGAAAGGTGCTGTCTCAATGCAAATATTCTTTTTAAGGTTGTAATGTCACATATTAGAATGCCTTTTCAAAAGTGGGAAATCATGAAGCTTGACACTCAAACACTGGTTGGTGTAAAACATTTCATTTTGAACACTGAACTAGCATTTGCTTTCTTTGAAATTTATGACTGTTTATATGTCATACCACTGCCATATTCAGCAATGCTACATGAGAATTCCTCAAACAGTGATGTGCTTCTATAATTACTTAGTTAACTGCAAATGGCCACACTTATCTCTACACAGAAACAATTGGCTATTATTCTGAGGCATTAGACATGTACTTAGACTCAAGTCGTAAATATTCCAACACTATACAATTCTGCTGTGTGGAAATGTGTATTCCACAAGACTGTTGCTGGAGCTAGTTGTTGCGTATTTAGCTCTTCAGTCATATCCCAATGGAACAATGGGGATTGCAACAATATGGTGCCCTTTACTTTCGGGTACCATAATCGTCGGCTTTCAGTTCCCATGGGATTTACAGGAAGAGAAAGCATAAATAAATCTGGCAGAGAGGGACTGGGAAAGAGATGCACAAATATAAGAATAGTGTTGTATTTTAGTGAATAGTTTTGGACAGATTACTAAATTGATGGAATATTCAGACAGCACAACTGGTTTACTATACTAAGGAGCTATATACAGTTTCATATGACAATGTAGAAACTTTGATCATTCTCCCAAGTCTCCCATTGTCATGTGTACTTTTAGATCATCGTTGTGGGTGACACTATTAGAAATTAACATTTATAAACCCGAACAGTAAGGAGAGAATCAGAAAAGGAGGATTAGGGAAGATGACAGTAGTAATTTAACTTTGGTTCAAAGTTATTTCTATCAAAAGAATAAAGTTGCTTCTCCTATGCTGTAGTGATACCGAACAATATGCTGAAACAGCATGAAATAAACCTAAACGTGTAAGCAGAATGTGGCAATAAGATTTTATACATGAAGTCAATACAAAAGGGGCAGCACGGTGGCTCAGTAGTTAGCACAGCTGCCTCACAGTGCAAGGGACCCCGGTATGATTCCAGCCTGGGACTATCTGTATGGAGTTTGCATACTCTCCCAGTGTCTGTGTGGATTTCCTGTGGGTTTCCTCCCACAGTCTAGAGATGCGCAGGTTAGTTTGATTGGCCGTGTCAAATTGTCCATAGAGTCCAGCGATGTGCAGATTAGTGGGTTAGCCATGCGGTGGTACAGGTAAAGGGTCACCATGGGGGGAGGGGGTCTTGGTGGGATCGTCTTCAGAGCATTAGTGTGGGCTGAATGCCTGTTTCCACACTGTAAGAATTCTATGAAATCAGATTGAGGAAGTGTTTATAGAGAATGTTATGTGCCAAGCAAGATCTTACGGAATCATTATGGTGAAAAGCCCATTAGGCCCATTTGTGTCTGCACTGGCTTTTATGAGTATTATAACTTAGTACCAATCTGCTGCGTTTTATGATAACACTGCACATTGGATGTTTATTTAAATGCAGACAATGTCCTATTGAATACTTCAACTGAACCTGCCTCCACCGCATTTCCAGGAAGTACGTTCCAGACCTTAACTACTCGCTGACTGAAAATGTCTTTAGCTTAATTTGCATTTGTTTGTTTAAACATTGGGCTCTGATTCTCAATCTGTTTGAGTGGGAACAGTTTTTTCCTATCATTCCAGAGCCTACACATTATTTTGAGAACTTGTGTCAAATCTCCTCTTAGCTTACCCCTCTTCAAGAAAAAGAATTCAAACATCTCCAATTATTCCTCTTAACTGAAGTTTCTCATCCCTGGAGCCAGTCTCACAAATCTTTCTTTCGCTCTTTCCAATGCATTCACATCCTTCCCATAGCCTGGTGCCCAGAACTGTTCACAATAATCCAGCTGAGACCAAACTAGTTCATATGGGTTCATTATAATCTCTCAGCCTGTGCACTCTGTGCCCTATTTATGAAGTCTACAAAACCATGTGCCTTATGAGCAACACTCTCTACCAGTTCTGCAACCTTTAATGATTTATGCATATATACACTCAGGTCTCTCTGCCCCTATACGCCATTTAGAATGCTATCATTTATTTCACACTGTCTCACCGTGCTTTTTTTGGTACAAAAGTGCATTATCTCACACTTCTCCACATTTGCACATGCTCCAGCAACATGTCAAACATCCTTTTGAAGTTCTACAGAATTTTCCACACAGTGTACACAAGTATTGCATCAATTGCCCCTTTCTGCCCTGTAGCAATAGTCAGACTCTAAAGATTACACATTCAACGTGATTCTCAACTCATGACAAACTGGACACGTAAGCTATGATTAATAACAACAATGTTGGTAAATAAGTATTCATACAGAAGTCTATTCATTTAACTTCCATGTTCTAGCTAATCCATTGTCTGATGTAAAACAATTCTCTGATTCATTGCTGCTGATTGCAAACTGTGGACAGTACTCTTCAAAAGGATAAAGGCAGTTTAAATAACAATGGCTAGGTTTAATTTTCATTGACTTCTGTCATTTCCAGCAATGTACATTTTTGCTGCTTTGCTCCTTCCAATTAATAGATTTGAAATAAAAAGGTGATAGACCATTCCTAATTTTATAGCACAAGAAGTGATTCTTCAAAGTTCACATTTAACATTTGACGGATAAATGGTACTGTTTCTAATTCCTGAGGGAATTATCCAGAATTTAACCCTATTCAATCCTGTTACAATTTACTTTCTTAGTCTCACTCTATGAGCACTGCTGGAGCTACTGAAACAACATCTATGGAATATGACAGGGATCCATGAACAATAGTCTGATTTTAGAGTGAATTGTTCAAAGTTCGCACTGCTCCAGGAGTCTCACAGAAGCCCTACAGTGTGGAAGCAAGCCATTCAGCCCATCATGTCCATGCCAATTTTCTGAAGAGCATCCCACCCAGACCCACCCCCTAACCTGGGCACTACTGGCAATTCAGCATGGCCAATCCACTTAACATACACAGCTTCAGACTGTGGGAGGGAACTGGAGCACCCGGAGGAAACCCACGCAGACACGGGGACAACATACAGACTCCACACAGGTACAGTTGCCCGAGGGTGGAATCAAACTTGGGTCATGGCACTGAGAGGCAGCAGGGATAACCACTGAGCTACCATGACATTCTGATATAAAGATGATTAACCCATCCACAGCTTTCATCTGAAAACAGAAACAGTTGGAAAAGCTCAGCAGGTCTGACAGCATCTGTGGAAAGAAATCAGAGTTAGTGTTTTGGGTGCAGTGACTCTTCCTCAGAACAGATCTTTGGAACATGTGGTTAAATCAGTGAAGTTATTTTCAGGAACTAAAACAGAAGTTGCTGGAAATGCTCAGCAGGTCTGGTAGCACCTGTGGAGAAAAAAAAGTCTGTCAACGTTTCGGGTCCGGTGACCCGTCCTCAGAATTCAATGTTCCTGATTTACAGCATCCGCAGTTCTTTTGGTTTTTATTACGTTATTTTCAATTTGTTTCAACCTAGATTTTCCAAGTGAGACTGTGATAAATTGGCTCACAGTGCTGCCAACACTAAATAATGAAAACTGAAATTCAGGCTTTTATTTTTACCATGCACACTTTGGGGATTGTAGCAGAAGGAGCAGCGCATTTTAAATGATTGTGGGTCCTATTGTAGTTTATTTCACCCTAAAATAAATGTTTAGGCGTTACATTACAACAGTGCACAAAAACATTTTGTGTGAACGTATCAAGCAATGTGCTACCATTTTAATGTTATCAAGTCTGAATTATTTCATTACTAATATACAAATAAAAAGTCACAGTACTGTTCTCAATATTTAAGTTAGATTTGCTCCGCAATTTCCTCAGAAAACTCAAGTGAGTCATCTTATGCTGTACTTTCCCTGTAAATGATTTTGACTTCCAAACATAATTCTATTCATGCTACCTTGCTCGTGATGTAACTACATGAAAGAAAAACAGCTGTTCCCTTACTGTAAACAATTCTAAATTTAAGGGAGATTAAGGGATGACTCGCGTATGGTTGAACCTATGGCAACAAGACAATACAGTACTTGAATGGCATGTTGTATCAAACTCTTGAGTTTCAGGAACCCAGTAAGGCGATAACAAAAGACCTTAATGCAAAATCCGCTTCAATCAAGCACTTTATAAACACGTCTAACATATCTGCTTGTCACTCATTGGATTAACTCAAGCAATTAAGTATGAAGCAGCCTATGTATGTGAACTACTCGAGCTAATCCTTTGATTGATGGGTACGAGGGTTGAGCCGTTGTGTAGGGATTTCGCCAAACTAGTTGGCAGCTAAATATAGCTACAGCTGATGAGGAACCAAAGAACCTGAAGTAACTACACTTTCAACAGTGCACTAAGACAAGGAGAGGCTACGCACACGCACAAACACACACACAGTGACAGAAATGGAGGAAATGAAAGCAAAACCATATAATGCTTAATAAAAACTGAAAGAACTGCGGATGCTGTAAATCAGAAACAAAAGCAGAAATTGCTGGAAAAGCTCAGCAGGTCTGGCAGCATCTGGGAAGAGGAATCAGAGTTAACGTTCAAGTCAAGTGACCATGACTCAGAACTGCCAAGGTCACCAAAACGTTAACTCTGATTCCTCTTCCCAGATGCTGCCAGACCTGCTGAGCTTTTCCAGCGATTTCTGTTTTTGTGACCATATAATGCTTGCAGCTGCTAATCTGCTGTCTTACATTATGTCAGAACATTTCACAACGTTTCACACATTTGTGAATACATCTGTCACCACCACAACACACCAACTCCCCACCACCGGCCCCCCCACCCCACACACACACACAATTTCTATTGGTTCTCAAGCACTGGTTTCACCTGGAAATCCTATTCCAAGATGACCATTCTGTAAGTAGTTCTTACCAGCAGACCCAGGTACTGGATAACTATGGTGTACTGTACATACCTGTGCAGAATAACATTATCCAGAAACCTATATCGGTGTGATCAAGGCTCAGCGCTATGATTAAAACGTACTACGTTTGTCCAGTGACTTTAGCAAATACAAAACACCACATGATAAACCACGTGAGCATAGCATCACAACTGTTCCTGTTCATTTACTCTACTTAAATGTTCACACATAAGCATATTCCAATGAGGTCTGCAAAAAGAAGCAGGATTGCAAATCCTAGCCTATATTTTGTTGTAGTCTCATTCAGGAAGGTATAAATCCAATTGTAGTGTCTCAGTTATAGCCGCCCCAGCAGAGAGTTAGAATGGCAGCCATCACTTAGAGGAATTGGTGTATTATACAATATACAATCCTTAAAAGGCATTTGGATAAGTACACGAACTGGAAACAGGCAGGTGGGACTAGTTTACTTTGGGATTACGTTTGGCATGGACTAGTTGGACTGAAGGGTCTGCTTCTATGCTGTATGACTCTATGACTTATGGTCCTTGGGACTTATCATGTGGTATCTTGTATCTGCTAAGGCAAGCGAACAAACTAAATGTGCTTTCTTCACTCCATGGTCCAGACCCTTGATAGCACTGACACTAGTTTCAATGAATTTTATTAATGCAAATGCTGCACTGTCCCTGCACTGTACAGCACAGTCACCCAGTACAAAGTTTAATCACATCAGAGAAATGAGGCTCTTTAGAACATTAGCTGAGTTGGAAATGATACAATGAGATTTAAACGTTCATCTTCTCATTTGGCAGATTAACCTCTCACATCCTTGAAAGAGCAAGTACTGCTGTTTCAGTGCTTTTCTGGTTTTATTTTACACTAAATATGTTAATTTGCGGTCTGAGCTTTCAGGCATGAACGCACACCAATTTACAGCCACAGCAGAAGCGTCGTAAAGAGATAGTAAAATAGGACAGTCTTTTTAATGGTTTTGTTTTTGGCTTCTTCAGCTGTTTGTGAAAAACCTGTAAGCAAATAATCTTAAGTAAAGCCTTTCGTCGTCAGTCATGGATTAACATCTTTGTTTTTTATTGTTTTACTTT
This sequence comes from Ginglymostoma cirratum, assembly GCA_024137785.1. NCBI lineage: Eukaryota > Metazoa > Chordata > Chondrichthyes > Orectolobiformes > Ginglymostomatidae > Ginglymostoma > Ginglymostoma cirratum. The sequence continues at coordinate 4,970,997 of JAHRHZ010000094.1, read as the reverse complement.
CAATTTCTTCTCCAAAGAAGCACAGTGAGGGAAAACTGCGCAATTTCACAGTTTTTGGCTGATGTTTGTACCAGGCATTTTGATGTATCCACGGGAAGGCACAGAGCTAAAACAAAAAGGGGAGAAGAAAGAACACTTTACACAGCTAACATTAACATACAGAGGATCTGTGATTACCAGCAATGCAAAACACAATAGATTATTATTTAATGAGGAAAACCAACAGTGTTGGCCAAATACTGAAATAACAAAGCACTGTATCACAAATTTGAAATCCTGGAATAATTTGTATTACTGATCAAAAGGAAAATGGTAAGGGTGTTACAATCGAGGCCAGGTACAAACGTAGGCAAAGTCTGTTCACTAGAACATTTAAATCAAGAGCTGCAATCTTTCTTGTGTCTTTTGGAACAGTATGCTTTGTTGCATTGCTACAGTCCCTCTTTACAAAGGAACATCTTTCTCTTTCCCCTTCATTTCACCTCTGTGCATGATCCAGTGTAGAAGGGCAGACTGAGACTGCTAATCCCTTTATGGCTGTCAGGAGCTGGTCCCTTCACACAATGAGATGATAGCAAAGTAACTCCCATTCTTCCTCCCCCATGTAGCAATCCACAGCAGTGGGGCTGAAGGTTGATGACATGCGTAACTTCGTTTTAATTTTTTTTGATATTGCCAGCATATCCCTTTGTGATAACCATGATGTGGGGGCTGTCCAATGCAGCCTCCATTTTAATTGCTAATGCATCAACAATGCGCATATTGGTTAGAAATAACTGTTAAACTATCACTAGCTTTCCCCGTCATTCAAGAAAATGCTGAATCTCCAAAGAACCTGGTCATAGCATTGTGGGGAGCACATTGCATGATGAGTCAATCTACAGATTATCAACCTAGGTTTTTACCTTCCGTATTCATTTTTGTGGGATGTGGGCATAGCTGGTTGGCCAGCATTTCTTGCCCATCCCTAATGTTTAGAATACATGGGAGAGAAACAGCAAAGGCAAAACAATGGGTAATAGCTGTAACTTTTGGAAGTAAAGTTAAGGTACTGGAAGATGTACTGCATTTAAACTAAAAAGGTTTTTGATGCCAATACACTTTTTTTTAAAGGAAAGGTTTTGATGTCCAGTTTACATCTGTTTTAAACAAGCCTTTTTTTCTCTCTACAGTCCTGAAGATGTTGAAGGTTATTGTGTAGCCCCATGGGAATGAATTATGCACATTATTCAATTAGAAAAAGTCCTCTATAACACCATGATATTTTTGGTTGCAATTTAATGGGTCGGCACAACATCGTGGGCCAAAGGGCCTGTACTGTGCTGTGCTGTTCTATGTTTTTATACAAAGCAAGACTAATTTTTTCATAACCCAGACGGCATCATATGTTTTACTCTAGCCAAGTTGGAACCAAATTGGCACAAATAAGGGATTGCATTTGGAACTTTCCTGCTTGAATGACTTAACCCCCAATAAGTATATACGTTTAGCAGCAGTATTGACTTCTTAATTAGGCTTCGAAAATCCAGCTTTGCCCTCATATTATCTCTACATTCTCAGTTTCTGTATTAAGTCATGGTAGTGCATTGATATATAAACCTGCACGTCCTCCTTGAAGGTGGCATGGGCCAGTTTGGCTGCCTGGTAGGGTGATATACAGTGGCAGGAAGTGTAGCTAGAGACGGGTTTAGAGGGTCTTGCTGCCTGGCTTGGTTTCAGGCACAACCACAGATCACCCATTACAAAGGCCTTCCCTGCCAAAGTGGTGGCCCATTTCTAAGGGCCTAGCTTTTTCATTTTAAAGCGTAAACAGAATTTGGAGCAAATTATTGCCTTTCAAAATGGTGATGCCCTCTACCTCATTTACCCCAAATAGAAATCCGTCCCTCTTTCCAAGCCATAAGAAATAGTAACAGGTGTAGGCCATTCAGCCCCTCAAGCCTGCTCCCCCCTCCAATAGGAACATGGAACATTCCTTACTTCTACGCTTCTGCCCTTTTCTCATGACCCTTGATTCCCCGGCTGAATCTTTCTGACTCAGCATTAAATTTACACAAGCACTCTGCCCCCACAGCTCTCAACAGTAAGGAGTTCCAAAGACTATCAACCCACTGAGAAGAAATTCCTCCTTATCTCAGTCTTAAATTGGCATCGCTTTATTCTGTGACTATGCCCTATGATCTTAAACTCTCCCATGAGGGGAAACATCTTCTCACCATTTACCCTGTCAAGCCCCTTAAGAATCCTGCATGTTTTAATGAGATCACCTCTCATTCTTCTAAGCTCCAGTGAGCCGAATCCCAAACTGTTTACCCTTAGCTCATAAGACAGTCCCCACCACACTGAGTAACATCCTCATGATCCTTCTCCAAACCGCCTCCAATGAAAAATCTTTTCTAAAATAAGGGAACCAAATCTGCTCACAGTACACTCACCAGCATCTTGTATAGTTGCAGTAAGATTTTCCTACTGTTATACTCCAACGGCCTTGAAATAAGGGCCAACATTCCATTAGCCTTCCTGAATACCTGCTGCCCCTGTGTGCTACCCTTGTGTGTTGTGCACAAGTCTCCCCAAATCCCTTTGTGTTGCTGCTCTCTGCAGCTTCTCTCAATTCGAATAATACTATTATTCTGGCCTTCCTTCCAAAATAAACATTGGAGTATAATGTGGGAAACTGTGACAATCTCCAATTTCTTGCCCACTTATGTAACCCATCAGTATCTCTCTGTAAACTCTTTGTATCCCTCTTTCACTATCTTTCTGCCCATTTTTGCGTTGTCTGTAAATTTGGCTAGAGTACATCGCTTTCTTCCTCCTAGTTATCGGTATGTGTTATTAAGCATTTATGGTCCCAACACTCGTGCCTTTGGAACCGGCCATGGATCAACGTCATCTGAAAAAGAACCCTTTATCCTCACCCACTGCGTGTTTCCTGTCTTTTAGCCAGAGGGCTTCCTATTGGCCCGCCAGCGCTGAGACAGCCCACGCACTGTGCTTAATTGGAGGCCAATTCATCTTCTTAAACAAATTGGCCAATCAGAGAAAATCAGAGCACACAGGCCAGGATTCTGAACCCACACTACTATATAGTTTAACAACACGGTCCTAAAGACTGAAAATCCCACCTGCAGAGTACTGCCTTCAGGAGGCGGCCATGGGAATAGAAACCTAAAAGAAGAAACTAATTGGATTTCAGATTGCTTACTTCCTGTGATACAGATAAATCTGGGCAATCACATATTGATGCCAATGGCAGTGTTGTGCCCCAGTGTGTTACACCAAGGATCATGGCACTCGCGACATTCCCGAAACAATGAGGTAGCTGCTTCCCCATGGATTCCGAGTGCATGAGAAGCTCTTCCAGAATATTTGAAAGAAAGAAGGAAATCCAAAGTTATTCTTGGCCCTGCCATGCAAAATCAAGGCCATAAGACCATATGATATAGAAGCAGAATTAGGACATTAGGCCCATCGAGTATGATCTATTATTCAATCATGGCCGATATGTTTCTCAATCCTGTTCTCCTGCCTTATCCCTGTAACCCTTGATCCCCTCACCAATAGATAGCCTATCTATCTCAGTCTTAAATACACTCAATGACTTGGCCTCCACAGTCCCCTGCAGCAATGAATTCCACAGATTTGCCACCCTCTGGCCAAAGAAATTCCTCCTCATCTCAGTTCTAAGTTTGAGCGGCACAGTGGTTAGCACTGCTGCCTCACAGCGCCAGGAACCAGGGTTCAATTCCACCCTCGGGTGACTGTCTGCGTGGGTTTCCTCCGGGTGCTCCGGTTTCCTCCCATAGTCCGAGGATGTGCAGGCTAGGTGGATTGGCCATGCTAAATTCCCCATAGAGTTCAGGGGTGTGTAGATTAGGTGGATGGGTTTGGGTGGGATGATCTGAGGGTCGGTGTGGACATGTTGGGCCGAAGGGCCTGTTTCCACACTGTAGGGATTCTCTGATCTATGATAAAGGATCGCTTATCCCTTGACTCTGAGGCTGTGCCCTCCGGTTCTGATCTCTCCTACCAGTGGAAACATCTTCACCATATCCATTCTATCCAGGTCTCCCAGTATTCTGTAAGTTTCAACGAGATGCATGCTGATCCTTCTAAACTCCCTGAAATACAGATGTAGAGCCCTCACACGCTCCTCATGTGACAAGTCCTTCATCCCGGGGATCATTCTTGTAAACCTCCTCTTCAAGGCCAGCACATCCTTCTTTAGACATGGGGCCCAAAACCGATCACAGTTTTCCAAATATTAGATGGCATATAAATTGAACAGACTTTGTCCTGCCTGGTGTCAAAGGCAAGAGATATGATGAGGTAAGTTAATAGGTTCCCTCAAATCTGCAGCAGAATTGTTTTTTGTTCATTCACAGAACATTGACAACATCAGCTAGTCCAAAAATACATTGTCCATCTCCAAGAGCTCTGGAGAAGATGGTGATAACCTGCCTTCCTGAACCTCTGGAGTCCATGTGGTATAAGTGGTTTAGGTACAACCAAAGTGCTGTTAGGGAGGAACTTCCAAGGTTAGAGCTAGGGCCCAGTAATAATAAAAGGAACGGCGATGTATTTCCAAGTCAGGATGGTGTGTGGCTCGGAGGGGAAGTTACAGGGGCCAGTGTTCCCATGGATCTGCTGCCCTTGTTTGTGTGGTAGAGGTCATGGGTATGAAAGATGCTGTTCAAGGAGCCTTTATGAGTTGCCACGGTATCATGGCTGATATGTTTCTCAGCTTCATTCTCCTATGGGGCAGCGCAGTGTCTCAGTGGTTAGCACTGCTAACTCACATGCACCTGGGACCCAGGTTCAATTCCACCCTCAGGCGACTGTCTACGTGGAGTTTGCACATTCTCCCCGTGTCTGCATGGGTTTCCTCTGGGTGCTCCGGTTTCCTCCCACAGTCCAAAGATGCACAGGTTAGGTGGATTGGCCGTGCTAAATTGCCCATAATATCCAAGCATGTCCAGGCTAGGTGGATTAGCCATGGGATACGCTGGATTACAGGGATGGGGGTAGTGAGGTGGGGCTGGAAGGAATGCTTTTTGAAGGATCAATGTGGATTTGATGGGCCAAATGGCCTGTTTCCACACTGTAAGGATCTTCTAAATGATGCACAGGCACTGTGCAGTGGTAAGGGAGTGAATGAAGGTGTTAGAAGGCTTGCCAATCAAGTGGACTTTGTTCTGCATGGTGCCAAGCTTGGGTGTTTTGGGGCTGAACGTAGCCAGCCAAGTATTCTATCACACTCTGGCCTTGTGCCTTGCAGATGGTGGACAAGCTTTGAGGAGTCAGGAGGTAAATCAACCTAGAATTCCATTCTTCTGACCAGTCTTGTAGCCATTGAATTTATACATTTGGCCTGTTTCAGTTTCACGCCAATCATCACCATCAGCCTTCCCTTGCAGACAAAGGTGCCTCTCTTCCACTCTCGGGGTGAGTCTGCAGGTGGTTGAAGACTAAGGAGGCTATCACAGGCTCTGTTACACTTGGGGGAGATGGTGCTCACAGGAAGAGGTGGGTGGGGCATTGGTGTGGCATCGTGCTTCCATTTTCTCCTGACGGCAAGTCTCAAGGCGCTCAATGCCTTCCCGAATGCTCCTTCTCCACTTTGGACGGTCTTGGGATCAGTAATTCCCAGGCATCTATGGGAATGTTACACTTTGCCAATAGTATTTCCCAGCACATCAGCAGTAAGGGATTCAACAACACCACTGCAATGAATACCAAGAGACAAGCGATAAATCACTTTGCAGGAGATGGTCAATGCCTACCATTTATGTGGCTCAATAGTTGCTGGTCACTAAACAGCACAAGCCTTAATACTGACTAGGTCATTTAGCATTTGGACAGTGTGATGAGAGATATGTGATTCATATAGACTAATTTAACAGGTCAAATTTTAAACTAGTGACATTTGTGTCTTATTTATTTTTATGAAGCAGTTTAATAATTAACCAGGTCAGTAACCATGGTTGTCATCCACTCTGTGCCTCCAAGAATGTGAATGGAAGTTTATTTATGTTGTGAAGGGTTAGGACAAGTTAGAGAAAACATTGAAAAGCTCCAGCTTGCTTTTGCATTTAGAACAATCAAGGATTGACTTTAGCTTAGAAAAAAGCCAGAGACTGGAAAGTTTTTGTGGATATAAGTGGAATCAGATACAAGTGTAGTCACTCCAAGAAAAAGGAGATTGTTCTGAGCAATTGGGAAATAAGTTGACTCAGGGAAGGAATTTAGTTGGTCAGACTTGAAGATGAGGAGTATAACTCTGCAGACTATTAAAAAACTCAATACCTAAAATCTCAATTGTGTGAATCGAATACGTGAATATTCCAGAAAAAGGCCTCCCAGCTTAGTGGACTGGAACTAAAGCAAAGCAGATTTGATAGGGAAAAGAAATTTCTCTGATTTTTAGTAACCAAATATCTCTGAGTGGTGTCGGGAGTCCTATTTTGCCATGCACTTTGAAATCATCCAAATTGTGTTTCATGTAGATGGCTTAGTTCATTTTATTTTTCATTTATTTTTTGTAATAAGATTGCTTTGCTTTGATCAAACCAAATCTGCAGCCATGTGTGTTTATGCTTCTGTGAATTGAAAATAAACCAAAAATATGATCTTTCAAGTTAGATTTCATTCTGGAAATTGACTTACCCAGTCATCATGTCAACTGGGATCTTAACAAGTGGGACTGCAAGAGTATCTGAGGAGTCATGAATGGTACTGAATATTGTGCAATCATTGGTAAACATCCCCACTTCTGAACTCAAGATAGAGCTAAGGTCATTGATGAAGCAGCTGAAGATGGTTTGATCTAGGACACAACCCTGAGGAACTCCTGCAGAAATGTTCTGAAGCTGAAATGATTGACCTACAACAACCTCAATCATCTTCCTTTGTCCTAGGAATTCAGAGATGTGTAGATTTAGGTGGGTTATCGGGGGATGAGTCTGGGTGGGATGCTCTGAGGGTCGGTGTGGACTTGTTGGGCCGAAGGGCCTGTTTCCACACTGTAGGGATTCTATGAATGGTTTCAATCAACAGGGAACCTCTCTCCGATTCCCACCGAGTCCAGTTTTGCTCAGGATCCTTGAGGCAAAATTTGATTGAATGTTGCCTGTGTGTCTTACCTTACCTCAGGAATTTAGCCCTTTTGTCCATGTTTGGATCAAGACTGTAATAAGGCCAGGTGCTAAGAGGGCTTGACAAAACTCAAACTGAATATCAGTGAGCATGTCATTGTTGAGGAAGTGCCACTTAACAGCACTGCTGAGAACATGGTCCTTCACTTTGCTGATGATTAGAGTGTGTTCTGATGGGGTGGTCATTGACCCAGTCGGACTTGTCCTAATTTTCATGGACAGGACATACCAGAGCACCTATCTTCATTGTCAATTTGATGCTGGTGGAGTAACCGTACTGGCTAAGGGACACTCAGTTAGTTAGGGAGCATTTAGGGAATGTTCTCAATGCCATAGTCTTTACTGTATCCAGTGCCTTCAGCCATTTCCTGATACCTCATGGAGTGAACTGAATTGGGTAAAGACTGGGATCTAGGAACCTCAGCAGAAGACAAAGATGGATCGCCAACTTGGCCCTTCTGGCTAAAGATGCTTGCAAATGCTTTGGCCTCATTTTTGCGTTGTAAATCATTTGACAGTGGGAATATCACCACCTGACTAAATTAGAAACATGCAAAATTCTGAATTTTCTTCGACATTTTTGACAACGTAAGAAGTCTGAAAACTATAACTTTGTTTGTTGCCCCTTTGTGAGAAGGGATGGAATATTTACTGTTTGCAAGTTTATGGTACTGTCTTCGGTTTTGGACAACAGGCTTCCAAACAGTCTATATCTGAAATGTTCGCCTTCTCGATAAACTCTGACCCACATGCTCAATGTTTGTACTTCCTTTTCAGCTCTGATAATAAAAGCTGGCTAAGAGAGAAGACTTGGAGTGCAGCAGGCTGTGTGCACCTGTGGTTGAACCTTTCAAATTTGTTCTCTCCGTTCCCCTGCTTCCTAGCACTTCCTGGTTCCAGGATAAAATTTCTAAACACTACGGTCACTTATATTGTGAGCCCGAATGTGACCAGAAGTGGAATGAATCTCAGCAGAGTTTGGTTGTCATTTGCCATGAGCCACACAGCAACTGGGCTGTCTGTTCAGCAAAATATGTCAGGAAGTGCTAAGCACATCAGATCCTTGAGACCCTGCGGGAAAGGAAAAGGTGCCGGGTAGTACTTTGAGCATACTGTTAAAGCCATTTGGCGGAATGGTTCAACACCATAACTTTCCAACAAAGCACCAACATGTCGCTCGTGGTGAGAACAGCACAACCTGTGACATCCTTCATGTGCGCCCAGACTCTCTGCATCAATGCACACTGCCCTCAAAGTAGTTGCAGGGGCAGGGTGGGTGGGGAATTGGATAGAGGTTGTCACACATCTCCTGCTGGAATGTGCCTTTGCAAAAGACATCTGGAGAGAGATGCAGTGGTTCCTGTCGAGGTTCGTCCCGAGCAGCTCCGTGTCACAGGACTCTACGCTGGACAGTCTGTTCCCTGGGACGCACACCGAGACAAAGCCTGGAGGACCATCAACTTAGTGAAAGATGCTCTTTGGTCTGGCCGAAACTTGTTGGTCTTCCAGGGCAAGGAGTTGACCCCGACTGAATGTAGCAGACTGGCAAACTCCGAGATCCAGGGCTATGTGCTCAGGGATGCAGTAAAGCTTGGGGCAGCTGCCTCCAAGATGCAATGGGGAAAGGCCACCATCTGAGGTCTGTCTGCTGAAGTTAACTGGGGGTCCATTCAGTTATCAGACCCTCCCGATGCCTCAAATATATGTAAATGTAATCTTCTCCGAGTAGCAAATACCCTGGTGTTTGTTTATGGGATAGGGTCAAACTCTAACATTTGTTTGCTTCTTGTTATGCGACAGAACTATGTACAGAACCAAACTGCTTTAGTGACTATGTATGTATATAAAAGTATTTTTATGAATAAAGCATATTTTGGAAATTTTAAAAAATGAGAAGCAGGATCACTGTTTGATTTTTCTCTCACTCTGTCTGGGTTGCTGAGGTCTACAATTGCTGCCATGGCTGAGATCAATTAATTCAGCATGGAGAAGAGAAGTTGAGGCATTCTAATTTCTCTGGTACTGTACGGCAGCAAATTCTTCTTATCCATTCAATTAGCAGGCCTGATCTGTACAGTATGCACTTATTTAATTAGAAGGCAAAAGTTGTGAAGGCAAACACTACAACCTAGATTTCCACAACTGTGAACATAATCCACTGATAAAGATTCTCTTTGTTCCTCTACGCTGCCGTATTACAATTTCAATAGACAGCCACAATCAAGAAAGAAAGCACATCACCTCCACATCCTCAGGAGGTTAAAGGTATTCGGCATGTTCACAAAGACTCTTACCAATTTTTTATAGATGCACCATAGAAGCCATTCTATCCGGATGCATCATGGCTCGGTATAGCAATTGCTCTGCCCAGGATGCTAAGAAACTACAGAGTTGTGAACACAGCCCTGTTCATTACACAAGCCAACCTTCCATCTATTGACTCCATCTCTACTTCTCGCTGCCTCAGGAAAGCAACTAACATCAAAGAACTCTCCCATCCTGGTTATAATCTCTTCCAACCTCTTCCACCGTGCAGAAGATACAAAAGCTTAGCCACACATACCGACAGATTTGAGGACAGTTTCTTCCCTGATGTTATTAGGCTTCTGAATGAAACTCTCAAATTTTAAATTTAATGTTGATCTCGCTCTCTGTACATCTCTTTCCTCGCTCTGTTCTATTACCCTAATGCACTTGGTATGGTATGATCTGCCTGTACTGCATGCAAAACAAAACTTTTCACTGTACCTGGGTACATGTGACAATAATACAAACAATAAATCAAGTCAAATCAACAATCTAACTGAAGCACTTGCATAATTATTAGAGACTTGGATCTGGTTAAAGACATATACCCGAGGTGGCTTGATATGAAACGACTTCTTCAGAGAAACTTGGCTTTAAAAGATTTAGGTCGCTATCAGAACTGCTGCAAACTAAGAGCCAGAGAAAGGCTCAATATTAATATTGACAATAATTCAGGAATAAACACTGAAAGATATTACCAGAAACAGAAGATGCAATTATTATTTAAGATCAACTATCGTGTTGTCATTCATCTCAGCTTACACAGGCTTAAAGTTCTACTTTTGTCAAAAGATCAAACATTTTTATTCAAAGGTGAATAAAGCTCTTACATTTAGAGGTATGTACTTTGAAAAGATGAGATTTGCACAGAAACATGGACTGTCATGATCCCCACTGATAATAACACCAGGACAAGTCACATTTGCAAGCAAAACCAGTGTGGAAGCATGCCATTCGGCCCATCAAGTACGTACAGGCCCTCCAAAGAGCATCCTATCCAGACTGACCTCCCTACCTTATCCTGTAACCCTGCAGTTCCCACGGTCAATCCATTTGCCCACATATCCCTCATTGGTTGACAAGTGGACTTTGGAAGGGGGAGATATTGAAGAATGCTCCCATTAATGATTGACGGTTAACAATCAGACTTTATTTCGGCATGGTGTTTCTGATTTGTGAGGGCCATGAGAAAACAAAACGAGTGAATGGCTGTCATTTATTTTATTGAGTTGAATCAGGTGCTTTACACGTACTCATTCTTTCCTCGTGCGAAACACAATTATGTGTATTCAAATATATAACTTCCTGTACACACAAGCATGACACAGTGCAAGCCTGAATTCCCATCTTAAACTGGTTGCTGTCATAATTCTATGCATGTTCAGGATTATCCAGGAAATGTTGCTTAGTTGCTGAGTCACAATTAATAGCAGACGGTTCTGAGTGTTTTGCAGGCACAGGCTGCCTGGGTGCAGTCACTTCCTTGTTTGTTGTGAATAACGGAAAGCAAATACCGACTAAAGGTTTAGCAAAGATTTGTAGCTCAGGTTGTGGGTGAGGTTGTTGACTTGCTCACCGAGCTGGCTTGCTCTCGTTCAGATGTTTCGTCACCATGGCTAGGTAACATCGCTCAATGTTACCTAGCATGGTAACAAAACGTCTGATCAAAAACAAGCCAGCTGGGTGAACAAGTCAACAACCACATTTACTGTCTGACACAATCTACCAGCCTTTGGAATATATCGTCTATGTAGCTGGCATCTTACAGGCACTGGAACACCTATACCTCATTTGTGAAACATCTATTTGGCTTGAGGGCAGTGACAACCACCACTCGAGCAATAACTGATCTATCAGGCTGCAACTATGCCTGACAGAGCAGTTATTGCCCAAACCTTTCAGGTTCCTTACTTTTCCAGTGTTATCTGAGGTAGTATGTGCACTGTACAGGACCAGGGCTGACCACCATCTTAGGACCTTTCAAATCTTTACATGACGTATGGCAAGAAATGATCTACCTAGGTGAGCCATTATCACTCGGGATAGCTTTGAAGCATTCTAATTCAACAGTAAGTGTGTAGGTTGAACAAATCGCTTGGGCCCATTTACAACGTTCCCGATAAGGCTAATACTGTAATGCTTAGAACAGTAGGAATCCCAATGTGTACACTGAACAGTGAAGGTAGGTTTGTTGTAGATAGAAGTAGAGAAACCCAGTGACCATTTTCTCCACTAGTACATCAAACTCACTTGACCATTCCATTTCAAATGTGAATTTGAGTGAAGGATGGAGCCCATTAAGACATGTAAGGCAATTCTCTCATGCAGCTACAGATGTGAAGATAGTAAATGCATGATCTGTTTAACAGAGTAATTCAAGGAGGTGGTGTTTAGGTGTCATTCCATCACAGAGACATTTCTCTTGTATTTCAACATGGTGCCATCAAAATTGAATTCAACTGTGAGAGTTGCTGAGTTCATACGTCCAATGAATATTGATTGATGCAATGCTGCCTCAAGCAAATTGTCCCTATTACAATAGTGCAGTGCAAATGTCTATGGTTTCCTTGAGCGGTGCATTGGTGAAAAGCTGGCGTTGCCAAATGAGCACTTGGACACTGCACACATCCTTTGCGGTCTTCACAAATGTGAAGAAACCTGTCACCATGCAACAGGAAAACTTGGAACAAAAACAAAGTTGCCAGAAAAGCTCAGTAGGTCTAGCAGCATCTGTGGAGGAGAAAACAGAGTTAACGTTTTGGGTCCGGTGACCCTTCCTCAAAGGAAAACTTGTTTGAGACTGGTTATGGCAATCCACCCAACCATTTGGCCAACTTGTGTTGTGCAAATCCAATCACAAATAAGATAGGGCTTAAGAGGCATCATTGGGTGTTTCTTGGGCAGCCCATACATATGCTGATGCACTGAGGATGAACCCTACCATATCTGTCACCTGGCTGCTTATTGCCTTGAATACACAAGGCTCTGTTCCTCACAGACAGAAGGAACATGTAGACACTACCATGGCGCCTAGTTCAACTCCATAACATAGGTGACATCGCGGTAGCTTGTGTTCACTCACTCACTCACACATACACACACACAGGTACATCACTTTAGTGAATCTTTAAAAATCTCCATTTGGAATTTAGGGGCTAATATTTCTCCAATAAAAACACAGCATTCTTTGTTGTTGAGAATTATTAACTGGATTCTTTGTCATTGGTCAAACTGACCATGGGTGTAAAATTGATTATTTCAGCAGCTGTTTAAAATTCACATGTTGGCCAAACAGATTGTGGACCTTTTCATAGATATTCATATTTTAATATTTGTTAACTGCAGAACTAAATCTTTATAAGAGACCCCCTGCTAGCTGTCTGGATAAACGTTAACTCGCTGCAATCAGAGAGCGCTCAGTTGGTTGAAACAGATTAATGGGCTTGTCAGGGAAGGGTCAAGCTAAATAATTCAAATACAAAAAAAAACTTGTGGATGGCTGACCACATAACGGAATTTATGAGAATACAACATCGGCGTTATTGTCCAATGACATCATCAAGAAAATGTGGAGCAAAAACAAAGTTGCTGGAAAAACTCAACAGATCTGGCAGCATCTGTGGAGGAGAAAATAGGGTTAACGTTTCGGGTCGAGTGACCCTTCCTCAGAACTGATTCTGGCTGGGAAAACATCAGTTTATATGTAGAAAATAGGGAGGATGCCAGGCTCTCGTGCTAATTGCAAAATATGGGGAGGATGGTGTCTAACTCAGCATTGCAGTCAGAAAAACCAGAGCAGTGGCAGGACGGGGCTGAGGACTGATACAGTATCGTAACTTTTAACTAGGTTCAACAGCCACCAAAGTGTCTCAGATAGCCAGCCAGTTTATAGTTCATCATTTAATAGTGTGAAATAGTTTATAAGGTTCCTTAGTGATCGATCCTTAACTTGGCATACAGTCAGCCAGATTTAAAAATTGTTTAAAAATAGAGTGTCCAGGATTAGCAAGAATGAAGATTGGGGACATCAGCAACACAGTCATATCAGTCACACTGGCCACTGCTGCCACACGAAGGTACAAAGCTCATTAGACACCCAGTACAATTAATATCAATTGATGTCAAAAAAAAGGACACCCACCTTGATTTTTAGTTTGTGCGTTGTGATGGTACTGTGGCTTTAAGAGGTGTATTCGTCCTTCTTTTTAAAAGACAGGTTTTAAGACCGAGGTGTAAAGCTGTCTATTGAAATCCCATAAAGTAAACAAATTGTGAGACCTTGGAGTTCTTTATTTTAATGTTGACACAATAGAAGTATACTGAATGGGTCAGAGCAAGTTCGCACAGAACCAGGATTTTTACTTTTAGTTTTATCAGTAATAGGAAATGTGGAACCATGTTTTAACTTAATTGTAACCAGTCAGATCCAATAAAGATGAAAAAAGTTAAAAGATAGATCAGCAACCTCATAACAGCATTTAGCCATATTTGAAGAAGCTCAAATATCATGAGTCTGTTCAGTGTTGAGAGTTTGTGCAGGAGTAGGTAGAGCTGTCTCTAAGATTGAGGAGGTTAATATAACTCCAGTTAGGTGAGTAATCATAACAAGAGCTGCAAGGGTTCATTGCTGCACCTGAATACATTTGTGCAGACACTGGGTACCAATAGACACGTACCGCATCTAGTTTGGAAGGTCTGCTTAAGGGACTTTGCAATAATGTTAAGATTCAGGGACATACCTAACACAGAAGGGGCGGCAATGGCCTCATGATATTATTGCTTGACTCTTAATCCAGAGACTATTAATCCAGGTAATGATCTGGAGACCCGGATTCAAATCCTGTTATGGCAGATGGTGGAATTTAGATTCAATTACAAATTTGGAATTGAGCATCTAATGATGACCATGAATACATTGCGAACCGTCGGAAAATCTCATCTGATTCACTAATGTCCTTTCAGGATGGAAGCTACCATCCTCACCTGGTCTGGCCTACATGTGACTTCAGACCCACAGCAATGTGGCTGACTCTTAACTGCCCTCTGGGCAATTAAGGATGGGCAATAAATGCTGGCCTAGCCAGCTATGCCCTCAAAAAAAAATCTACTTTGTAACCATGATTTGGTCAAAATTAAGTGTAAAAGAAGTCAAATAAATGACAAACTTTGTAATAGACCAATTATGTTGCAAAGTCTACCTGTCACTTAGCGCAAAACATTGTTTTGCAATATAGGGAAGCAGTTTGCCAGATCTGATTTGCCTGATCTCTAAGCTGCCTCAAGCACTCAAATGATAAATTCATGAAGCAATGATTTATACCCTTCTATCCTGGAAAAGAATTTCAGATTTGGTCCAGTTTGGAGAAATATATTTGTAAGGACACTGGTCTATGACTTGTCACAGTCACTTGACATCTTTTGCAAATGCTTTCAGTTTTGAAAGAGAAAGCATTAAAATTTATGCATAAAACAAGTTCTGAGTTCGCTCTTTAATAACTTATTTTAGTCAAGTCATATAGCCATTCAATGAAACTGCATAGAATCACAAAGGAAGGCAATCTTTTGTGCATGAAACCTCAGGGGTAGTTGGAACTCATAATACCATGTTTGAGTTAGCGTTTTCAGAAGAGGACACAAAGGACATTATCATTTCCAAAAAGACAACTATGATCAAACCATTGTTATTCTAAACAAAAGCCAAAAAGATCTGCGGATGCTGTAAATCAGGAACAAAAACAAAGTTGCTGGAAAAGCTCAGCAGATCCGGCAGCATCTTTCAAAGAAAAAACAGAGTTAGTGTTTCGGGTCCAGTGACCCTTCCTCAGAACTCATTGCTATTCTAAGTTTGGGTTTAGTGTGAAATCACAGCTGCAGTTTGACAGCTGCCTTTCTAGTGACCAGTCTGAGAAAATGTCACATATAAGGCAGCATTGATCAACACTCGCGCTCAATACAAAATCATCGTTCAATTGATTAGTCTACAAAGTTCTTTCATAATGACAATCAAGTTCAAGGAAAGGTCCAAGTGATTCAAAGTTAGTAAAGAGTTCACAGGTCTATTATTGGATCTCAATTAACACATTTATATTGTCATGTTAAAAAAAGCAAAAGTTTAACCATAATAAAATGCCATTTGGCTCAGATTCTGTATCAGCATTAACATGCTATTCAAATAAATAGCCCTATCAGAATCGCTTAATCAGCCTTAATCACTTTGTTCCCATACCCCTTCATACCTTTGTCATTATCCATCTAAAACATCAAAGATTTGACACAAATAATTCCTCAACCTTTGACCCTGGAAAATATTACACAGCCTGATATCGCTAAGAAAGTTTCCTTTGCTCCCAATTATGGATTTCTTGTGTTTGATCATCTGTGGTCTCTCATTCCGGAGCAGTCTTCTTATATCTATCCTCTGCTGTACACTTTTACAATAATAACACTTCTGTAATGTTTAACTTTGTAAAAACAAAAGTCCCAGTTTTCTAAGGCATTCTTTGCATTTGTTTTTCCTTATACTTGATGGCCCATCAACTAGTAATTGGCTTCTGAATCTGAATGGGCTTCAGATTAGTACAACAGGGACAATATAGCTTAGCGCTAGACACTTTTCTGGTGTGAGACCAGGTAGTAACATCTTCAGTGGAGTCTCTATGTATCTTCACAACAATGAATCCTGAAAATTATTTAGTATTCATGTTAATAGCTTGAAGCAGTTATTAGACACAAAGGTGATTCTATAGGCATAGGTTTCAATGGCAGTGTCCACCCTATTGTGGACCAGACCAAATTCCCTCAAACTATATTCAGAAACTCCTCTAGACCCTTTTTTTCCTTATTTTAAAGGTAAACGTAAGGTGCTGCATTTTGGATACAATTTGATCAGTCAAACTACCCAACTTGAACCAAACATACTCTATTCATAAACTATGAAGAAAGAATACATTGGAATAACACCCCATAAACACACCCTTGGAAAAAGGCATATTCAGAAAAATAGATTGTCTCACGTGCAATTCGCCAGTCCAGGGGGAAAAAACACCAAAAGAAAACTCAGAGAAAGTGATAGGGAGAGATGTACTGCAGCTTCTGAACCCAGCTGCAAGACCCCAGCAACTGTTACTGAAAAAACTAAAAGTAAAAATCTTGGTTCTGTGGGAAATTGCTCCGACCAATTCAGTATACTTCTACTGTTTCAACATTAAAATAGAGAACTCCAAAGTCTCACAATCTGTTTACTTTATGGGATTTCAATAGACAGCTTTACACCTCGGTCTTAAAACCTCTCTTTTAAAAAAAAAAGGACAAATACACCTCTTAAAGCCACAGTATCATCACAACGCACCAACTAAAAATCAAGGTGGGTGTCTTTTCTTTGACATCAATTGATATTAATTGTACTGGGTGTCTAATGAGCTTTGTACCTTCGTGTGGCAGCAGTGGCCAGTGTGACTGATATGACTGTGTTGCTGATGTCCTCACTCTTCATTCTTGCTAATCCTGGATGCTCTATTTTTAAACAATTTTTAAATCTGGCTGACTGTATGCCAAGTTAAGGATCGATCACTAAGGAACCTTATAAACCATTTCACACTATTAAATGATGAACTATAAACTGGCTGGCTCTCCGAGACACTTTGGTGGCTGTTGAACCTTGTTAAAAGTTACGATACTGTATTAGTCCTCAGCCCCTTCTTGCCACTGCTCTGGTTTTTCTGACTGCAATGCTGAGTTAGACACCATCCTCCCCATATTTTGCAATTAGCACGAGAGCCTGGCATTCTCTCAAAACCATCCAAGTCTTTAATCTACAATCATTTGCCTGGGTGACCAGAGGTCACCAAGTGGTTAAACTAACCATGGTGTAATTGATTTTGCAGAAGATCCATTCAGACACAGCAGCACGAAAACCTCAGAACAGCTTTATCTATAAATAGCAAATCCAACTTGGTGATTTGCAATTGCAATAAATGCAGAACTGGCCAACTTGCTGTTTCTCATCCAGTTCCATTTGCAGGGATTGTTGTCGTTCTTGTTCTTTTCATTGGCCCCTCAAAATATGGCTGATGTCTGACATAGTTGTATCGGTGAATCCTGGATTGTTGACATCTTCGGGCTGAGAATAGTTACCCTGAGGAAGTGGGGTGGACAAGTTGGCTAAGAGTTTGGAGGGATTCTCAAGCCAGGTTCAGCATAGGGAAAGTATGATTGCAAGCCCCAAGTACTTTTCCAAAGAGAGTTGGCGATTAAGTCAATTATGCATTCTGCGTTGCTCTTTAACAGTTCAGAGTTTGAAACAACCAGCATCTTTGTACATGGCTGCCACATAAATTACCCTTTCGAATTAGTTTCAGGAAAGGGCATTGATACCACGTCCGTGTTTGTTCCTTCACGAGATGGTGGGGAGGTTTCAATTCACCAGGAGTCAGGTGATCCCTAGGAAGCCGTCTTTCTTTGCAGGCTTTCATTAAAAATATTAAAATCAGTTTGAAGTTCAAAATACACTGGAACACAACTCATGTCTGTGGTTTCTCTGGATGGTAGGAAATCACATTGTGTCTCTGGAAGTATTGTTCTGGTTCCAGCAGTGCTCCCTCTAATAATCTCAGATATTTGCAGCATCTTTGACTTAGGTTTTAAAAAGGTATCTTAAGGTAAGAGGGTAGAGGGAGATTTTTGGTCCATTGAAAGGCTTAGTGGACTTGTTCATTTGTGCAAGTCAAAAGTTTATGTAGCTTTGGACTTCACTTGCCTCTTTAGTCTTGATGACACATACATTCTCTGAACTTCAGAACTGGTAGTAAATATTAATCAAATAACTACCAATGAAATCAGACAGAAAAGAATGACTGGATAGTTATTCAATCTTCATGTTTCAGACTCCACCTCTTCAAATCCCATCTGGTTTGCTGAAGATGGCCAAAATCTCAAGGAGTCTAGGCAGGGCAGATAGGGAAAGATTGGTTTATGAAGAGTTCATGAACAAGGGGACACAGATTTAAGATATTTGTTGAAAGAAGCAATGGAAACATGAGGCTGACATCCAATACCTGAGTTTGTGGTGCAGCCAAGTTCAAACAAGACACTCAAGAAGGAATTAGCCTGTTATTTGAACATAATTAATATGCAAGGTGACAGGGAAAAAGTGAACAAATGGCATGAAGTGAAGTGTTCATTTGGACACGCAATGTAGACACAACTTGCTGAGTGGCCCAGTTCTACAGCATAGCTCTGCAGCTTGGCATTTCAGAGGGTCTCTTCATTTACCAGAGGGGAAATTCCCTTACTCTCAGCTGAGGGGGTGGGTGGGGTTTTGGGGGTGGGCGAGGAGAAAATATGTCAGCTTGTTTGTACTACCCTGCCCAAGCTTTACTGACCATCACATGTAGCAGATAAATCATGTTCACATTTTGCTTTTTGCAAATGAATTCTAGAGGCTTGTACCAAGTTTTAGTATTCTAGTTTTACTGTAACTTAATGTGCAGACAGATTCCACTTCCAAACCTTGGATATCTGATCAGTGGCTCATTGGTTAGCACGGCTGCCTCACAGCCTGTGGCACTGTGCGGAGTTTGCATTTTCTCCGTGTATTTGTGTGGGTTTCCATTGAGTGCTCCAGTTTCCTCCCACAGGCCAAAGATGTGCACGTTAGGGTGAATTGGCCATGCTCAGTTGCCCATAGTGTCCAGGGATGTGAAAGTTAGGTGGATTAGCTGTGGGAACTAGGGATCGGCGGGATGCTCTTCGGACAGTTGGTGTGGGATTGATGGGTGGAAAAGCCTGCTTCCATGCTGTAGAGATTCTATTGAAATATTAAATCAAATTATTTTAAGTCTGAGGAGTAGGGAGCCACCATAAATCAACACAAATTTCAGATTGTACCAGAATCTTTAAACACATCAGATTCAGTCTCATACACACACCAGCTAAGATGATTAGCCAGTGACTCAAAGCCTTTAAATCGATTAAGCTTAATTAATGAGCAGTGCTTTACTCTCCCGCAGAGCTGCTTGTTTAACCCTCCTTTGCTCCTAGACATGAGCAAACTAAATAGTTAGTGCTCAAAATGCAGCGTCTTTCAGTCAGTGCGATGTCACAGCACAGCAGTCTATACATTCCCTTAAACAGTGTTGCATGATTGAACGCTAAACAAATTGAAAGCATATGTTGTATTAGGTAAAGGCGTGATCGATGACAGTTAGTCATACTGGCTACAAAATCCCAAGTCCAATTGCACATAGGTGTTAAATGATTCCAGTTAGACTGAGGTAGCAATAATGAAACAAAAAC
This sequence comes from Ginglymostoma cirratum, assembly GCA_024137785.1. Taxonomy (NCBI): domain Eukaryota; kingdom Metazoa; phylum Chordata; class Chondrichthyes; order Orectolobiformes; family Ginglymostomatidae; genus Ginglymostoma; species Ginglymostoma cirratum. The sequence continues at coordinate 4,951,240 of JAHRHZ010000094.1, read as the reverse complement.
GATGCAGCACATTGGGTCAGGAGCAAAACTCAAAACTGGAATCCACTTTGTTTCAACTGCAATTCATAAGTGTGCAGATCAAATGTCATGTACTTTAGGATCCAGCGAAGTGGGAGGAGATGGGGGAGGTAGATCTATTACGATGTTCAACATTAAGAATGATGAAATAAAAGCAAAGCGCCATTGATGCTGGATCGAAATTTTTTTCAACAGGTCTGGCAGCCTCAGTGACACAACATGCCAAGCAGCTTGAAGTATCAAGAGACAGAGAAGGCCAAGTAATTCCATAGCCAATAGGTCAGGTCTACATTGGGCAGTCCTGCCACATCCAGTCATTAACAACTTTCTTAAGGGAGGCGACAGCTTAACAAACACCCTCATCCTCAGTAAGACAGCCCAGCACATCAAAAGTTAAGGCTGAAGCATTGGCAACAATCTTCAGCCAGAAGTCGTGCCGAGTAGACGATCCATCTCAGCCATGTCCAGTAGTCCCTGGAAACACAGTTGCAAAATTTTCGGCCAATTCGATTCACACCACATGATATGAGAAAATGTTTGAAGGTCCTAGACATTGCAAAGGCTATGGGCCTTGACAATAGAATCCAAGAATCCCTACAGTGTGGAAGCACGCCATTCGACCCAACAAGTCCACACTGACCCTCCAAAGACCATCCTGCCCACACCCATCCCCCTCCCCTATCCCTGTCACCCTGCATCTCCCACAGCTAACACACCCAACGTATACATCCCTGAATACTAAGGGCAATTCAACACAGCCAATCCACCGAATTGGCACGTCTTTGGGCTGTGGGAGGAAACCACAGCACCCAGTGGAAACCCAGGCAAAGAGAAGCCACTCAGCCCATGAGGTCTGCACTGCACCACCCCCCCCCCCCAACAAAGTGCATCCCACCCAGAACTATCCACCCCCCTTTTCCTGTAACCTCACGCCATCGATCACCCACCTAACCCACATATCCCTGGACACTATGTGCAATTTAGCATGGCCAATCCACCTAACCTGTGGGAGGAAACCGGAGCACCCTGAGGGAACCCACGCAGACATGGGGAGAATGTGCATAGTCCACACACACAGTTGCCTGAAGGTAGAATCAAACCCAGGTCCCTGGCGCTGTGAGGCAGCAGTGCTAACCACTGAGCCACCGCGCCGCTAATTGCTGGTGCTCCTTTTGAGTTCTTTATAGACCTTGCGGCTAAAAGATCAGGGGAGAGACTAGGAAGTCTGCAGTGAGCTTACCACCTCCTGTCTCCACAAAACCTGTTCACTATCTGCAAAGCACAAGTGACATATGTGGGGAAAATACCCCCCACTTGCTTGGAAGATTGCAGTAACCAGCAACACTCACGAAGCTTTGGCTCATCTAGCAGCCCACTTGATTGGCATCACATCCACAAGCATCCATTCCATCCACCAACAGTGCTCACTAGCAGCAGTGTGCACCACATACAAGGACTTCACCATGGCTCCTTAGACAGCACCTTTTGAACACATGACCAAACAGAACTTCAGCAGTTCAAGGTGGAAGCTCACCACCACATTCTCAAGGGCAACTAGGGAAGAACAATAAATGCTGACCCAGCCAGCTACACTAGCATCCCAAGAATAAAAGATAGAATCAATGTTAACATTTCACGTCCGATATGAATCTTCCTCGGAGAGAGGGTGTCATATTGAGCTCAAAAAGCATTTCATTCACCACAGATATGCTGAGTTTTTCTCTTAAGAATGGTGACTTGGGTGTGGTGGTTCAGTGGAGCTGCGGTCTGCTATGAAAGGTTTTGCAACATGAATCATTGCCTCTAAAGCACTATTAGGTATGGTCTGCTGAAAACAATACCAGCAGCACTTGTGAAAATGTACTTTATGCCCCTAAACCTAATACTAGACTTTCTCCTTCATCCAGGACAGCATTGTGGTCTCCACTGGATGTTCGCTATGGCTCTCTTGGGAATATTTGCAACAATAAGTGAGATCATGATGATTTCAAATCATAACCCGAAGTCCTGAGCATTGACACTCCGATGCAATAGTGGGGAATATTGATCTGCCAGAGATGTTACCTTTTGGATAAGATGGTGAGTTACCTTTTTAAACTGCTGCAGTCATGGGGTAAAGGGGTTGTTAGCAAGGGATTTCCAGGATTTTGACCCAGCAACAGTATAGGATATATTTCCAAGTGTGTGGCTTGGCGGGGATCTTTATGTACTGGATGTTGCCGGGGGAATGAAGGGTTTCAACTATAAGGAGAGACTGACTAGGTGTGAGCCTTTTCTCCCTGGCGAGTCACAGGCTGAGGGGTTTGGAAAATCACGAGGGGCGTGAATCAGGTGACTAGCCAAGGTCTTTTCCCCAGTCCTAAACTAGAGCACATGGGTTTAAGGTGAGAGGGGAAAGATTTAAAAGGGACCCGAGGGTTAAATTTTTCACACAGAAGGCAGTGTGTGTATGGAACAAACTGCCAGACGAAGTGGTGGAGGCTGGTACAATTACAACATTTAAAAGGCATTTGGATGGGTACATGAACAGGAAGGGTTTAAGAAGGATATCCACCAATTGCTGGCAAATGGGACTAGGTCAGTTTAGGATAGCTGGTCAGCATGGACAAGTCGGACTGAAGGGTCCATTTCTGTACTGTATAACTCTACGACTCCATGTTGAAGCAGGGATCCTATTGCCCATCAGGTGGTTGTAAAAGATTCCATGGCACATTGTTAAAGGACAAAAGGGAATTTCTTGTTCTGCTGACCAACAGTTATGTCAATCAATGTCAGATTATTTAGTCATTATAGCTTACTGTTTTTCAGACTTCATGATGAACAAATTAGCCCCTGTGTCGACTAAATAACAATACACATGTCATGGTAATAGATCTTCTTGTGGTTTAGAATATTTAAGTACTTTTTTTTAAGCAAAAGACACATAAGGCGAAAGATGGTTGGGGATGTAAATTCAGGAGCTGTCTGGGAAAGTCCCTGTGTAGATTACATTGAGTTATATGTGGATCCCTGGGATGTCCCATGTCAAGGGAACTTCCAACAATAATACTTCAAAAGAGAAAGATGCCATTCAAAGAAGTAAATTTTGTGTCTGAAACTACCTCTCACACTAACACCTGAAGAAGGAGTAAGACTCCGAAAGCTTGTGTTTTCAAATAAACTTATCGGACTATAACCTGGTGTCGTGTGATTTCTAACCTTGTCCATGCCAGTGCAACCCTGGCATCTCCACTTTAATAGGTGAAACCGTACACAGTCTTAAACTCACCACAAACTGTAGCAGCTCAACCAAGCAGCGAGTGACAGCCAAAACTAGCCCCTCTCCCCTACCAGTACCTTCCCAAGGTGACCTGGAATCAGCAATAAATGCCCACTTTTCATCAATGCCCCTATCCCAAAAGTATTTCAATTTAACTATGTCAGGTCATGTACCTGTCTCAACTCAGCGCGTAAGGTCTCTCTCGAATCAGAGTGGGCAATATCGGACAAAATTACGTCGCTTATTTTGACCAAATAAATGACTTCAGAAGAATGAGTAAGCATTTTACAGAGCCGAACAAAGCAGAAATCTATTCTGTCCAAGAGCACCGGATCAATAAATCATTGAGTTGTATTGAAATAAACATTGAATAAACTGGAGTGGTGGACAGTTTCTGCTCCACCTCATCTCTGTGACAAAATACTAGGTGCTGCCCACACAAACAAAGAGATATCCACCAAAAAATCATTTCCGCAAATTAAAGCAATTATTTCCTCAGTGGTTCGGATGTAACAGCAAGCACAGCGAACAATGCTGTTGACTCTAAATTATGGAGAGGCACGTTGAAGCTAGTTAAGTCTCAACCTCTAACTAAAGGAAGACTGGGAGATCTTTCACTGGGAATGATCCCTGACATATTACAGTTTGCCAACTTACTAAAACATGCCTCAGGGCGAAAGAAATGCACACTTCAAAAACATATTCTAATTTTCAGAACATTCCCCTCAATTCCTCTTTCAGTTCACAAATTTTAATTCCTCCTGAGACAAGTTCTATTATAGTCGCCAAGTGCACATCCCTGCTTCACGTGTTATTTGGTTATTGACGGAATACCCCCGTTTATTTCCTACTGTTAAAACCAACATTTTGTGAATGAATGGTAAATGTGTAACAAATAGATCAAAGAAAGACAGAACTTGCATTTAAATGTCAATCACATTTTGAAATGACCACGTTTTTATCTTTTGTATATTGGGCAAAAATTGGAAAAGATACTGCATTAAATTAAAGATACTATGAAAGTAGATGTTACAGTTTTGAAATTAAGTTGCTGGAACAAATTGTGAGTTGCATTTACATTGCTGCCTAACTCAATTAACTGGGGAGTATTCTGGACTCATCAGCACCACGAATTTTAATACCGAATGAACTGCAGATTCTGTAAATCTGAAACAGCTCAGTGGTTAGCACTGCTGCCTCACAGCGCCACGAACCTGGGTTCGATTCCACCCTCGGGTGACTGTCTGTGTGGAGTTTGCACATTCTCCCCGTGTCTGCGTGGGTTTTCCCCCCGGGTGCTCCGGTTTCCTCCCACAGTCCAAAGACGTGCGGGCTAGATGGATTGGCTATGCTAAATTGCCCATTGAGTGGATTAGGCGGGGTGAAAGGGGGATGGATCTGGGTGGGATGCTCTGAGGCTTGGTGTGATTTGTTGGGCCGAAGGGCCTGTTTCCACACTGTCGGGATTCTATGATCTATTCCATAAAAACAGAAGTTGCTAGAAAAGCTCAGCAGGTCTGGTGGAAGACAAATCAGAGTTAAAGTTTCAGGTTCGGCGACAATTCCTCAGAACGCATGGATTTGTTCAGGGCAGCCTTTCCCAGAAACACAGACTGTTGATTGGATTTTCCGTCAATTTGAGAGTCAGCAGTGTTCAGTATGTCAATAACTCCCTTATTGACCCCTGGGCAGATGAACAGCAATTGTGTGAACAACACAGGGAACAGAAAGCCTCCAGACTCTAAAAAGACAACATCCTCTCTCTCCTTACAGAAAAGTAGTAAAGAATTGGAAGACGGCACATTGTTATTCTCACTTACCATTTGCTGATAAACTGCTATCTCTAATAAGAGACTGAACAATTACTGTGCCAATTGTCCTGTGCCCCTGAAACAAAGATCTTAAAGGATCTAGAATGAAGATTGAAGTCCAGAAGCTATGTTCCCTTTAATTTCTCCAGCTTTTGTACAGGCTTTTGAGATCTGTGTGTGGCAGTGACTAGAAAAACTGGAAACGAATGCATTGTCAGTCGTAAACTCTTAGAGCAGCCACACAGCTTAGAAGGAACATTGATTAGAAAGACTCTGAAGAAGTGAAGAAACTCCACATTGAATCCCATGGACTGGTGCTATTGAACTATGTACCCCTAATATTTTCTTTTCTCTGCACCCATAACATCTGTTTTTGTTTTGTTTGTCTGTATGCATAGAGATCTGAATGTTGTTTAAAAAAAACGGGAAAGACTACAAACAGCCGCAGCATAGAGGAATTTAGGAATCCTCGTGCCTGCATCACAGAATGTTAGCGTGCACATTCAGCAGTTAACTGGGAAGGCAAATGAACCATAGGCCTTTATTCCAGAGAGTGTGGCATATAAAAATAAGGAAGTCTTATTTAATCTATGTAAGGCATTAGTCATACCACAGTTGGAATACTGTGAATAGTTCAGTACCCTTATCTCAGGAAAGGTATACTGCCATTGGAAACAGTTCAGAAAAAGTGCACTGGATTGATTCTATGTATGGAGAGATTTTCTTTCAAGGAGAGGCTGGGTAGGTTAGGTGTATGCTTATAGGAATGTAGAGAAATGACAGGAGACATTATTGAAACATGTAATAAAATTGATTGCAATCAAGGTCAGATTATTTAATCATTATGGCTTTCTGTTTTTGGGACTTCATGATGAGCAAGTTAGCTGCCTCTCCCTATATCGCAAATCCTCCAATCCCAGCAACATTCTTGTAAATCTCTTCTGAATCCTTCCAAGTTTAACAACATCTTTCCTACAGCAGGGGAGGCAGAAATCAATGCAGTATTCTAAAAGAGACCTTACCAATGTCTTATTCAGTGGCAACATGGCCTCCCAACTCCAGTACTCAATGCACTGACCAATGAAGGCAAGCGTGCCAAATACCAAACACCTTCTTCACTAGTCTGTCTCCCTGCGACTCCATTTTCAACAAACTATGAAAAACCCGCTCCCCTAGGCCTCTTTACTTGGCAACACTCCTCAGGGCCTTATCATTAACTGTTTAATTCCTGCCCTGAGTTGCCATTCCAAAATGCAACACATCAGATTTATGTAAATTAAACTCCATCAGCCACTCCTCAATCCTTGGCCCATCCGATCAAGGCGCCTTTGTACTCTGAGGTAACCTTCTTCACAGTCCACTTACACCACCTATTTTAGTGTCATCTGCAAACTTACTAACCATTCCTCCTATATTCACATCCAAATTGTTTACATAAATGATAAAAAGCTGTGGGCCCAGCACTGATCCTTGTGGCTCACCACTGGTCACAGCGCTCCAGTCCAAAAAAAACAACCCTCCACAAACACCGTCTGTCTCCTACTTTCAAACCAATTTTGTACCCAGTTGGCTAGTTCCCCCTTGACTCCACATGTTCTAACCTTGCTAACCAGTCTACCATGTGGAACCTTGTCAAATGCCTTGCTGAAGTCCACATAGAAAACATCGTTTGGTCCGATGGTGTATCATGGTTTAAGAAGGAGTTGAGTTCAAGCCAAGAGTTAAAATGTGATAACTCATGAGATAACAAGGTGTAGAGCTGGATGAACACAGCAGGCCAAGCAGCATCAGAGGAGCAGGAAAGCTGACATTTCGGGTTTAGACCCTTCTTCAGAAATGTGATAACTCATATTTTGTTTGCCTGTGATTAGAACCACTTTATTTGCAATTAGCAGCTTCTTAGTTGTTTCAAAAACTTTGGCAGTGATTTCTATTAACCAGAGTTCATCAGCCAGGAAAAGTAGGGACTTGATTGAAATCTTTAACTTTTGTAATGATCCTGACAGGAGTGGGAATACAGTAGGTGTCTTGGGAAAGTGCACGACTCTCTTTGCAATATATGAAAACGAACATAATTTGCCCCCCAGGATGGTTCCACAAATTGGAAATTAATAGTTGTGCAAGAAAGATGTTGGAGATTACTTGCTTGCCCAGAAATTATGCGAAGACTCTTTGAACAGGCAGAGAGTGTTGTGTCCGGAAGACAGCATTTTCAACAATACAGCCCTGCAGCTGCAGCTAGGATTTTACATCCTTAATGCATGCGGCGGGACATGAATCCATTATCTTCTAACACAAAGTTGAAAATGCTACCCCTGAGCTGGCACTCAGATCACTGCGACTAAATACAATGAAGCGTAGAATGAGCCATCAGGCCGTTTTCAATATAAATGTTTCAAATTATACAGGCCGATCGAGAGACAAAAGAATGCTTGAACTTCTCATCTTCAGATGTTTCAGCAGCTGACAAAAAGCACGATCAGCAGCTGTTTAAGAAGGCAACTCACGGTCACCTTCTCAAGGGCAACTAGGGACGGGCAAGAAATGCTGATCCTGTCAGTGAGACCCATGTCCAGATAATGACTTAAAAAGAAATGTTTCCACAGCTACTTATGAACATATGTGAATAGTGCAATATTTATTTCCTTTCCTTCTTCTCCAAAATCAGAAGTCATGAGACATCGGGTCATAGTCCAATGGGTTCATTTGAAATCACAAGCTTTCGGAGCGCTGCTCCTTCGTCTGGTGAAGTGAGCTGCCTTCACCTGAAGGAGCAGCGCTCCGAAAGCTTGTGATTTCAAATTAACCTGTTGGACTATAACCTGGCGTCGTATGACTCCTGACCTTGTCCACCCCAGTCCAACACCAGCATCTCCACATCATGGCTTCTTCTCCAAAGACATTGATTGCAACACAATGGTTCCACAAGCATCAGTAGCTCCCTGGTACCGCATCAACATGTTCATTCTTCACGTGGCAGTCCAGGCAGTGAGTACAGGCTGGGGTTTTTAAGATGCCAAATGACTTCAAACCGAGTAGAAACCTTGGCTGATATCCAGGCATGTACACTTTCTTGCAGGGGTCACTGGAATGACAAGCTGGACTGATTTTCACCTTCCCAACCCGAGGGCAATGAGGCAAGTCCTGCTGCTCCTAAAACTACCCTGATTACAACGTGTTAATGGAGCAAAGACTGGGAAACGCAGACGGGGGCCTTCTGGCCTTCATAACTCCATTGCACACTTCAGTTACGAGATGAATCATCAGGGTCAGATAAAAATCCAATGTTTGTATTTACTATTATGGTGGGGGGTGGGGGCGGCGCTGCATTGTACTGACTCTTACAAAAAGCAACAAACATATCAGTGTGTTTTACCACTCAACTTTGCTGTCAGATTAAAGTTTTTCTTCATTTCAGATATAAAACTTAGACCTTCCCTTGTTTTGAACTTATGCCCCTTCTGTGAAATAATTGTTAGTATTAGTGGCATTTATTCATCCCAATTTGACTACTTCTGCTTCGTTTGCAAATAATCTCAGTCTGAACCCAAATTACTGTTGCCACAACTTTCAAAATCTATTTCTTTTAAATTACATTCATCGCAAGCTGTCACCTCAGCACAAGTATAACATTTTATCCCCTCCTGGTCCCCGACGAACCAATGAGTCATTCCATGGCCACTCAACTGGCTAATAGGAACGATGGTCACATCTGTTCAAAGATTGTTTCTTCTTTGTTGTGGGGTTCAGCTAAGAATCCAGTAGCTATATGAACAGCACTGCAAATCCCAAGCCAACACTCGAGATTCCATGAAAAACAGACCAATGCATTGCCAAAGCGCGCAGTCAAATCATATTGATCAGGTGCTTTCAGAATTCTTGATGCATATTTGCATTTAATTCACTTAACATTACATGGCTTCCATGAAAAAGTATTGTATTTGCATCGAAACACATGATTACTGCGCAAAATAGCCATCTTGCGATTTGCAAATGATAGGTTCAAACATACAGCACAATCCTCAAGGGTCTCTGGTGTGATTTTCACTGCGTGGGTTTTATTTTGCAGAGAAATGTGACTATGACGGATATTCTATACACAAACATTTGCCTCCAATGTTTGTGGATCATCCCTTTCCTGGACATATTATATCTGTCTCGGTCTCAAAAATAAAATGGCATATTGAGGACCCAAATTATATTTGCACTGAATGAATACTGGAAACCACCTATTTACATTCCACAACACAGATTCTCTGAAATGAACACCTAAATCTGGAATTTAAATACATTTGCATCAAAGCCCGTGCAATAAGTTGCCAAATTTCCGAGACAAACCTTCATTCCCCATCACATAGGACAGGGGCACATTGTTATCTATAAGTTCCCCTGCAAGTCATCCACCACCTGAACTGCAATATTGTGACCCTTCATCACTGCTGAAACTCTGTACCTAACAGCACTGTGGGAGCACTTTTACTGCACAGCCTGCAACGGTTCAAGGAGCCTGAGCACCATGACCTTCTCAAAGACAATAAGTACCCAGATTCCATGAATAAATTAATAAAAAGAATCTAATGAATGTGTCAGACACCAGGCAACGGCGAGAGGATGTCTGAATAACAAGATGGGCCTTTAGGGGGAAAAAAAAAATCGGTCACAAATCAAAAAAGATTATAGGCTCCATCCCGCACAGTAACTCCACTACAGCTTTAAAGCTTTCTGTTTTAATCTCAAGATATCACAGGAGTGCTCGTCCTTAGTATTTCCTGGCAGTAAAAGCTATTTTTAGGATTGACGTGACAGCCTTCTGCAAAATGTACAATCTAAAACAAACCCAAGTGAATTTCTCAAACGTAAAATTACTATCGGCTGAACATACGGAACGCTCACCACAAACTGATGAGAACAACAATGCTGAAATTTGGAGTTAGGTCAACGACAACAGAGGATATTGATAGCAGAAATCCTGTGGTCAGCATACATGTTCCATATTTGACGGTCGCCAAAATGGTTGGGTAGGACAAAGGATGATAAATGGGGAATGACAGTAAGTCATGACAGGGAAACAGGAAAAACACCAATACGTACCAGCAAAGCAATTAACCATTTTAAGAACTGAGGATTCAGGGAAACATTCAGCAGCAAAATAATAGGTGAAGAGTGGAGAAGATACATAGTTAATTCTAATATTAAAGAAATTAAACAGAAGGTAGATCACTGGTAACAATAAAATAGAATATCTACTTATTACATAATAAACTGATATCTAGTGCCAGTGATACTATTCTAACTAATTAAACAATTTGGGAATTTTGATCCGACTGTAAAAGGCCAACTATTAAAATCGACAAAGTTGTCGCCTGTGGCAGTTCTGTTTTCAAACTTTTATAAGTAACATTTTGTTTAAATGAGAAAGGAAAACTTCGGAACGTAGGAACAGGAGTCAGCCCCTCGAGCCTGAGCCATCATTCAATGAGATCATGGCTGATCTGTGGCCTAACTCCATAAATCCCATATCCCTTAAACCCTTTGCATAACAAAAATTTCTCTCTCTCTCAGATTTAAAATTAACAACTGATCCAGCATCCACTGCTGTTTATGGCTGAGAGTTCCAAACCTCTACCACCCTTTGTCAGAGAGTCATAGGGCCGTACAGCAATGAAAACAGACCCTTCAGTTCCTCTGTGACTTCATTCTGTACAGTCACTCCACCTTCCTAGATACTATTCTATCACGTTCTCCTCTGGTTTACTTCCATCTCCACACAAATAGCTACCCCTGCCCCCAGTTTTGCTCATTGCTTTCCTAAGTGCTTATCCACCTCCAGAATGGTTGTTACAAGGGCATTCTGTGTGGGCTTCCATCCTCCAATTTTCAGCTCATGAAAACATTCCACTGCCCATAACCATGTATCTGACCAAGTCCCACTTAGCCATGACTCCTGTATTTGCTAAAATGCATTAATCTTGTTCTCCACAATCAACTAAAATTTCTCAGCCTGTGGTCAGCCTGAATTGTTATGCATGTGCTGTGGGACCCTGGAGCTACATTGTGATGATGTCATAGGGCTGTATATCAGTCAGCGTAAATAGCACATTGTAGATGGAGTTCGAACACAACAGAATAAGATTGCACAAGAGTACACTACACCCTATAATGAGCACATTGATGTACACAGAAAAAGGATAAGAAAGAAGGGATGGGATAGAAGGGACAGGATAGAAGTTTAATATTTCTTGTATTTGTGAAAATACTGTCAAATGTGTACAAGCCCTCTCTGAATACAATTTTCAAGCCAATGACAGATATGTCTACAATCACCATGTATAGCAGTATTTAGCATGCATGTATAATAAGATCCTACTTTGAAATTGAAGTCTGAAGACATTTCTTGACTTTGCCTTCTCCTCAACCTTCTCTTCTGCTCTGTCTCGAACTCAAACTCAGTAAGGCATCAAACCGCAGAATCAAAGATGCAAGGCCCTATCTCCCAATCTCCACAATATGCTTCAGCCTCCAATCCTCTCCAAACACCGTTCTGCATTTCCACACATCTCACCCACAATCCTTTCACTCCACCCATGCTTGAGTGGTTGAAATTTGCTGCACAAATCCTTACATCTCCCATTCCCATATTTCAATCCTCCTGATAAAACCCACCACTGGCCAAACTAGCAGACAAACCTCTTCTTTGGCTGAACGGTTGCATTTCCCTCAGAGGTGCCCCAGGGTGGCTATCTTCTAAGTAAAGCAGAATACAAGTGTAAGTTGTTCACATTTTATTATGGGATTTGCACATTAAAACAGGAACTCTAATCACATTATTGATGTACAAATTGATGTACTCAAACACAATTTACCGCCCAAGCACAGTAGAAGCCTCTCTATAAAACTGTCTGTGTAAACTGTAGACTATTAGGAGTCATAGTCATATAGTACAGAAACAGACCCTTCGATCCAACCAGTCCATGCCGAACATAACCCCAAAACTAAACTTGTCCCACCTACTTGCTCCTGGCCCATACCCCTCCAAATCTTTCCTATTTACGTATCGATCCAAATGTATTTTAAAATGTTGTAACTATAACTACATCCACCACTTCTTCAAAAGGTTCATTCCACACAAGAACCATCCACTGTTTAAAAAATTTGCCCCCTTTTTTTCATAAATCACCTTAAAAATACGCCCCTTATTCTTAAAATTCCCTATCCTAGGGAAAAGACACCTACCATTCACTTTATCTATACCCCTCATGATTTTATAACCCTCCATAAGGTCACCTCTCAACCTCCTACACTCTAGTGAAAGAAGTCTCGGCCTATCCAGCCTCTCTTTGTAACTCACAACTTTCATATCTGGTGACATCCTGGTAAATCTCTTCTGAGATCTCTCCAGCTTAAGAACATCCTTCCTTATAGCTAGGTGACCAGAACTGGGCACAGTATTCCAGAAGAGGCCTCACCAATGTCTTGTAAAATCTCAACATGACTTGCCAACTCCAATATTCAAAGGACTGAGCAGTGAAGGCAAGCGTGTTAAATGTCTTTTAAATGTCTATATGGATGCTTTCAGGTTTAAGAACACCACTTCCAAGTAAATTTACAACACACAGTTAGTTAACCAAGAAATTCATGACCTGTACCCTTTAGAGACAACATGAAACACAGTAAGAAGAAAAAATGTACATACAGTTTGATTAAAAAAAGTCAAATTTATTACTCTATTCTTACAAAGGTTAAATTAAATAAAGGCATATACCCTGTGTAGTTGTGACAACCCATCCAAATTCAAAGTTTTCACATGGTAATTAGGGTCAAAGTGTTCATTAAGGTCTAAATCAATGGCTCGGGGCATTAATTACCTCGGAATAACCTCCAGATCCTGCATTGCAGCCATCAGTACATTTGATTCCTTTAAGATCACACATGCAAGTAATTTTGAAATTTAAATTAAATTCTTCAAAGATCGGCCTCTGTAGGGGATTAAAGTCCACTGGCCAAGCAGCAGATTAAATTTACTTTAATAAATAAACTGTATTAATATGAATTGTAGGGTTGGTAGAACCCAAGAGAAAATATGCAAATCTGGCTGTGTTTGCATTAGCCTTGCTAGTGAAAAGCACCAAGTCATTCTTCTCAATGGAGTTTCAGATAGGAGGCAAAAATGATATCGTAACCTTCTGATCAAATTCTTGTCCAGAGGTCCGGACTGATGGCAGCACTTCTTTAAATCCAAAAGGAGGTTTGAAATTAAACGACATACACACAATCTGTGAATGAAAGTCTTAATGCATTTGACTGTAATCCATGTATCTTCTGAATGTTAATTTTTTTTATTTAAATAAAGCAGCTTTAGCGCATCTGAGGTGGTATGCTATCAAACTTTTCTGTATGGCGAACTGCTTGTGAAAATTGATGCACATGCGTGACACACTTCAAATGTACCAATAGGGAGACCAATCTTGACTTCTAATAGTTACTGTCAAGAAAAACAGAGATAATGCTGGAGAATACTTATTTTTTTAAAAAATAAGATACGTATTGGAAATATGAAATAAAACTGCAAGTGCTGGGAAGGTACAAAAGGTGTAAAGGAAAAATTCACAGTTATATTTGTTAGATCTCAACTGAAAGTTGCATACCCAAAAACTAATCTTTTCTCCTCACAAACACCTACTTGTAACCTGGATACTTTCAATATCTTCTGATTGCATTTTCACTTTCAAGAATACATTTTCTCATTTATGGATAGTACGGGAAAGCATGTCAACGTATATGGAAAATGCAGACATTCCAAAACTTGCTCAGAGTTATTTTTAGGACCTGGACCACGAGCTTTGGAAACATCTGCTGGTAGAATCTTTGCTTCAGATGCATTTAGTAACCCAAAAGACACTCACAAAGGAGCTGGTTTTAAGAAGCCTCTTTACCCCAGAAGGTTTTCAGCCCAAACTCATTTGCATATTGTCAAATTTAACGTCTGACAAGAACGGTCTGAACAGCAACATTTCGAATCCATTTATTCCAAAAATAGTTTTTAAAATATGATTTGATAAAATTAGGAGTGGCGCAGATTGACTAATACAGTTGCATTGTGTCTCAAGACATGCTCAAGATATCATCACCAAGTCACAGCAGAATATCCAAGAGTGGAAAGATTTCATTCTCCATCTCTACCATTAGTAAAATTGCATTTGACACCAAAATTGGAGGTGTAGTGGAGAGTGAAGAAGGTTACCTCAGAATACAATGAGACCTTGATCTGATGGGTACGTGGGCCAAGGTGTGGCAAATAAAGTTTAATTTAGATAAATGTGAGGTGTTGCATTTTAGGAAGGCAACTCAGGGCAGGACATTTAATGGTAGGGGTCCTGGGGAGCGTTGCTGAACAAAGAGACCTTGGAGTGCAGTCGCAGGTAGACAGGATAGTGAAGAAGGCATTTGGTACGCTTGCCTTTATTGGTCAGTGCATTGAGTACAGGAGTTAGGGGGTCATTTTGCAGTTGTACAGAACATTGGTTAGGCCACCTTTGGAAGACTGCATTCAATTCTGGTCTACTTGCTATAGGAAGGATGTTGTGAAACATGAATGAGTTCAGAAAAGATTTACAAGGACATTGCCAGGATTGAAGGGATTGAGCTATAGGGAGAGGCTGAATAGGCTGGACCTATCTTACCTGGAGTGTCGGAGGATGAGGAGTCACCTGATAGAGGTTTACAAAATCATGAGGGGATGGATAGGGTGAATATCCAAGGTCTTTTCCCCAGGGTTGAGAGTCCAAAACTAGAGGGCATAGGTTAAAGGTGAGAGGGGAAAGACTTAAAAGGGACCTAAGGGGCAACATTTTTACGCAGAGATTGGTGAGTGTATGGAATGAGCTGCCAGAAGAGGTGGTGGAGGCTAGTACAATTACAACATTTAAAAGGCATCTGGATGGATATATGAATAGGAAGGGTTTAGAGGGATATGGAACTATTGTCAGCAAATGGGACTAGATTGATTTAAGATATCTGGTAGGCATGGATGAGTTGAACTGAAGGGTCTGTTTCCCTTCTGTAAAACTCTCCAACTGTCTTATCCCAGATCATTTGAAGCATGACATTCTACTGGAAGCACGTTCCTCTACTTATAGCTTAATGTTGTCCCAGTACAATGACGTGCATGAAGAATACAATGCTTATATGTGGTAGTTAGTCTTAATAAATGTTTCAGAGATAGTAGGAACTGCAGATGCTGGAGAATCTGAGATAACAAGGTGTAGAGCTGGATGAACACAACAGGCCAAGCAGCATCAGAGGAGCAGGAAGGCTGACTTTTCTGGCTTAGACCCTTCTTCAGAAAATTCTGAATGGCTCTGTTCATCCAGCTCCACACCTTGTTATCGCTTAATAAATTTCTATTGGATTCTTCAATACCATGTAATCTGTATTCGGCTTCTTGTATTATAGGAGATAACATAGGTGTTAGTACATCAGGCAAAACACCCTGCAGACAGCAAGCTTCCATCAAAATTTCTCTGAAGATATTTTCAGGAAACTAAATATTTTTGTCCATATCTAGTCCACACAGAGTAATTGGATTTTTGTGTGATTTTAAAAACATATACTAGACTATTTTTTCTGATTATCTGGTTACACTGTACAAATCCTTAGTGGATAAAAAGAAGTTGAAAAAGTTTTAAAGGGCACTTAAAATTAAGTAGCTTCTTGGTGATCTAAAATCTGGTGTGGTTAGCAGAAACTCAGCATGGGGATTCAATTTAACCTGAGTCTTATAGGCAGGGCAAACATCCGCCATTATGCCGTGTAAACTAATACAAAAAAAGTTTACCGAAACTCAACTTGCACTGGGTGCAATTCATGCTTTTTGCCCCGCAGTCTCTGGCACTGGTTTGGCTGCTTTTGTGTAAATTACACTGAAAAAGACTTTGCAATCTAGCAGGAACCCTTGGTTATTCTAATGAAAGTGCCTATTTAAGGAAGAGAAAACACAAGAGAGAAAAGAAAAGTGTTGTCATTAAGCAAATGGCATTCAACTAAACTCTGGGCTTGGGCTTTTATGGAAGTGAAGCCCAAGATCTGAGACTGCTTTTGACATGACCCTGCCACTGTGAGCTTTCATGAGAAAGGCTCAAAAAGTAGGATATGTATATCCAGTCCACTACCTTGCAGCCAGCTTCAAGTTCACCCGCACTTTATTTATATGAAATCAACAGCCCACCCACCGTATAATGATTGGCCCCTGAGCTTATTATAAGTTTACTTAACCCTGAGTCATAGAGTTATAAAGCAAGGAGTTAGACCCTTCAGCTTCCCCCTGGATGCTCCAGTTTCCTCCCACAGTCCAAAGATGTGCAGGTTAGGTGGACTGGCCATGCTAAATTGCCCAGGGATGTGTATTCAGGGATGTGTAGATTAGGTGGGTTATAGGGGGATGGGTCTGGCTGGGATGTCCGAGGGTCGGTGTGGACTTGTTGGGCCAAAGGGCCTGTATCCAACCTGTAGGGATTCTATGATCTATGAACTAGTACATGCCGACCTGATATCCTAAATTAATCCAGTCCCATTTGTCAACATTAGGCCCATATCCCTCTACACGTTTCCTATTCATGTACCCATCCAGGTAGCTTTTAAATGTTGTTGTCATTGTACCAGCCATCCTCACTTCCTCTGGCAGCTTGTTGCATGCATGTACCACCCTCTGCGTGAACAAGTTGCCCCTCAGGTCCCTTTCCCCTCTTCCCTTAAGCCTATGCCGTCTAGTTTGGGACACCCCTTCCCTGGGAAAGGAGTCCGATACTGAAAAGACTCTCTTCCTGAAACTATCTTCAAAGGTATACTCCCAGAGTCATGTCAGTTCTAAGGGAGCAATCTAACGTTTTGAGCTTAGATAACTCTTCGTCTGATGAAGAGTCACCTAAACTCGAAATGTTAGCCTGCTTTCTCTCCATGGATGCTGTCTGACCCGCAGTGATCTCCAGCAATTTTTGTTTTCAGTACAGACTCCAGTGGCTGTAGTAATTTGCTCCTGCCTAAGGGAGCAATCCTTGCCTTACAATGAGAGAAGATCTCCATTGCGGGCTCTTGTACAGAATTTACAAACTCAAACAGGATCTAGGGGGTAAGAACAGGAGGCTTTAGCTCTTATTGTTTGCTGTGATGAAGTACCCCTCCTGCCCAATATAAATGTTAGCTCTCAGGAAGATTCCCCCTGAAGGAAAACATCAAAGAGAATACATCCAGCACCCAGCTGCTCAAAACACATTATGGTTACACTCCACTAAATTGTGTCATTACTGACTCATCTTTAACATATTTCTTTTTGAAAAAGTACCTGTAATTCCCCTGAATAATGACAATGAAAGTAAGTGTAGTACACATGAAGTATAAAAAGATTACTTCTTCCTATCGTGCACCAAATATATTACACGGTCTACCAGCTAAAAATAATTACCACCCACCGTGCCCCCGGGCTTACATATGAATGAATTGTGTTGACATTTCTCCCCATTTCTCTCTACGGATTACATCTGGCCATCTGTTCTGCCTAATCATCACTCTTTCTGCTTACAGAACAAAACAGCTTTAGAATATTTATAATATTTATTAAAATCTTGCAGGAAATTTGAATTCTGCAATTTCCCAGTGGTGCTACAGCAATGACACACAAGATTCAAGGGTATATATCCCCACAGGCTGACAGCAGACCAGTCATACACATCTGCTTGCCTGTAATTACAGCTCAGCCTCCTGTAACTCATTATTGCACAAATTTATTAACTATATACATATTGAGACATTAACAGCATGTTTGGGTGGGACACAATTCGCTCGGTGACTATAATACTCGAGACAGCTATAGCAATGGAGTTCAGGCTCAGAACTGGCCACGGTCACATACCTGCTTGATGGTGTAGTGATAACAGAGGTCCCCCTCTTTCACAAAGCAAAGCAGCCCCAAAATTTTGGATTGCAATGCAATCCCTCCTCCCCACATGCCTGCAACATCTTCTTTCACAGTAGCAGACGTGGTAAATTGAAAGCAATTTATGTGGTAATGAGACAGAGCTGGGAAACGACTGAGCCTTTGTACCTCAGCACTAGAGTCCTGAATGGAACGCTGTGTGAAAGATTGACTGTGGAAGCTACATTTTCCCAGCTGTATCAAAATGCTTTATCAACACTCAGCTGTAGAAATCCAGCCTGCAGTATTCTTCTGTGTCCCCTTCCCTCGTAGGTACAAGAGTGAGACATATTTAACTGGGCCAATTTTATTCCTTATAGCTGCATCGAGTGATCAATCGCTGTTCCACCTGGTAAGGCATCACATCCACCCGATTGTGTTCAAACACCTCCATACCCAGCGATGGTTGCAGGATAGCAATCCTCATGTGAGACACTGCCAACTAGTTTTCCCAACTGAGCTCGTTTTAACGATGATGTTAAGACATTTACTTTATATAAAATGACACTGGGTATTAAAGTCATGTGAAAATAATAGACCATTATTTTCCAAGTTGGGTCCCACTTTTTCCTCAAGTGCAGTGACGAAGTTTCTACCGGCATTTGGAGAGTACAATTGAAAGAACTAACCATCAATCAACACCTCTACATTTCCGGCGGCATCTGTGAAGAGAAGTCAGAGTTAATGTTTCAGAGGAAGGGTCACTAAGATTGGTGGAGAAGCAGATAGTGAAGGGGACTGTCAGAGAATGCAACAGAATATAAATAGATTGGAGAGTTGGGCGGAGAAATGGCAAATGGTGTTCAATCCAGGCAAATGCGAGGTGATGCATTTTGGAAGATCCAATTCAAGAGCGAACTATACGGTGAATGGAAAAGCCCTGGGGAAAATTGATGCACAGAGAGATCTGGGTGTTCAGGTCCATTGTACCCTGAAGGTGGCAACGCAGGTCGATAGAGTGGTCAAGAAGGCATACGGCATGCTTTCATTCATCGGACGGGGTATTGAGCACAAGAGTTGGCAGGTCATGTTACAGTTGTAAAGGACTTTGGTGCAACCACATTTGGAATACTGCGTACAGTTCTGGTCACCACATTACCAAAAGGATGTGGATGCTTTGGAGAGGGTGCAGAGGATATTCACCAGGATGTTGCCTGGTATGGAGGGTGCGAGCTATGAAGAGAGGTTGAGTAGATTAGGATTATTTACATTAAAAAGACGGAGGTTGAGGGGGGCCCTGATTAAGGTCTACTAAATCATGAGAGGTATAGATAGGGTGGATAGCAAGAAGCTTTCTCCCCAGACTGGGGGACACAATTACTAGGGGTCACGATTTCAATGTGAGAGGGGAAAGGTTTAAGGGAGATATGCGTGGAAAGTTCTTTACACAGAGGGTGGTGGGTGCCTGGAACGTGTTGCCAGCGGAGGTGGTAGAGGCGGGCACGATAGCTCCATTTAAGATGTATCCAGACAGATACATGAATGGGCAGGGAGCAGAGGGATACAGATCCTTGGAAAATAGGCAACAGGTTTAGATAGAGGATCTGGATTGGAGCAGGCTTGGAGGGCTGAAGGGCCTGTTCCTGTGCTGTAATTTTCTTTGTCCTTTGACCCGAAACATTAACTCTGATTTCACTCCTAAATGCCACCTGACCTGTGGAGCTTTTCCAGCAATTTCTGTTTTTGTTTCTGATTCACAGCATCTTCAGTTCTTTTGGTTTTTATCGCCTCTATATTTCTATTTTCATATCTAATTATCAGAGTGCAAAGTTACACCTCAGGACACGTTGAATTTTAAAATCTCTACGACTCTCGTCTGTACCTAGCTCAGGCAATGATTCAGGATCTGCTATTCCTCAGGCAGGTGGGGAATCTCAATTCTTAGTTATCTTAAACTTCCATTGTTTCCACACGTATCATCTCTATGGCGAGAGAGTCAAATCAAAAGCTCAATTACCTAAAACCTTTGAGATCAAATATTCCACTCTTCTTTTATATCAGTTCAGATAAAATCTTAAAAATCCTAAAAGCATTTCCCATTGGTCCGAACACAACAGGGATTCTTCAGAAATATAAATGCCTATCATTGGCGAGTTCGGTGCTGATATTGGGCAATGTGGAAAGGTCTCACTTAAAGCTGTGGCTGCACTCTTGAAAATCACAACTTTAATCACTGATTCTGACAGGACTACAAATATTTTATTTAGGAATATAAACTAGAAAATGGAAGTTTGGATTATTAGGAGCTTCTTATAAAACTCAAGGTAGAACTGGGCAGAGTTGTTTTGTCATAGAATCCCTACAGTGTGGAAGCAGGCCATTTGGCCCATTGAGTCCACACTGCCCCTCCGAAAAGGACATCCCATTCAGATTCACCAGCTACCCTATCCCTGTAACCCTGCATTTCACACAGCCAGTCCACCTAACCTGCACATTCTTGGACACTGTGGACAATTTCCCATGGCCAATCCACCTAACCGGCACATCTATGAACTGTGAGAGGAAACCAGAGCTCCGGAGGAAACCCACACAGATACAGAGGGAATGTGCAGACTCCACACAGACAATTGCCTGAAGGTGGAATCGAACCCAAGTCCCTGGCGCTGTGAGGCAGCTGTGCGAACACTGAGACACCGTGCCACCCTTGTCACAAAAGGATTTGATACTTTTGAGGCATGGTAGCACCAGGTGAATTGAGACAATAATGCCCAGCAACAGGGCTTGGATTGGTTTAAATTCAATTTATTGCAGGCTTGAAGAGCTGTTGGGACACAGACCTCCAAAAAGACTCGAAAGAAAGCAGGATCTCTATCTACCTTCTGTTTTTTGTTTAAATTAGAAAAGAAATACATTCTCAAAGGCTTTGCAAAATAAAAGAGGACTTATAAGTCAAGCCAAGATCCAAGTCCAACTGAGCAGCTACTGAACTGAGGATCACCGCAATCAACAACAATGGAATATCATCGTAAGAATGGTCATCTCATTCCACTCTTTAAGTCATTGGTTTCCTTTTTTATTGCTAAAACCTGGCTAGACTTTCTTTAATCTTAGATTAGGGTTAGCGATGGCCTCATGGTATTATTGCAAGATTATTAAATCAGAAATATAGGTAATATCCTGAGGACCCAGGTCCGATTCTCACCCTGGAAGGTGGTGAAATTTGAATTCAATAAAAAGAAATCTGGAATTAAGAGTCTAATGATGACCATGAATCCATTGTCAATTGTTGGAAAAACTCATCAGATTCAATAATGTCCTTTAGGGAAGGAAACTGCTGTCCTGGCCTGGATGTGACTCCAGACCCACAGCAACATGGTTGACTCAAATTGCCCTCTAGGTGATTAGGAATAGGTAATGAATGCTGGCCTAGCCAGCAATGCCCTTATCCTGTAAATAAAATCTAAAAAGTCATCGTAGCTGTCAGTGATTTGCCATCCCAGAGATTAAATTGTTCATTGCCATGTCTCAGCAAATAACGGGGCTTGATTTCCTGCACTCTGTTCTCACCAAGGCGCTGACAGTTCCCAGAGGAATCCACACTAACACTGTCGCTGAGTTCTGTAAGGCCTTCCTCAGCAGAGAAGCAGCATCATACCTGCACTCTCTTAGCTGAAATGACGTATCTTTAAATGGCCTAATGGCTCGTCTTTGTTTGAGCGGGCAGCGGCGGCCCCTCCTGGCCAACACTGCCTCTGGGCTCCACTCAGGCCATCACTCCATTTGCTGATCCTCTTGGTTGGCTGCAGTACCCTGAGCCCATCCTCCTGGCCAGAATGGTGCTGGGTTGTAGCTGTGCTTAGAGTCTTTTATTCCTCTTCTTCTCCAGATTGTGGGCAGTGCCAGGGGCTGCTAGGTTTTGTCCAGTCATGAGGGTGAACACCAATATGGCCTGTATGGAGATGGGCCGCTCTCATCTATTGTTCTGCTGTGGGCGATCCCAGGGTCACAGCACCTATTGTGGGAGGGCTCAGGGGATGTAGGAGGGAATGGAGGGAAGGGGGAACGAAGAGCTGTTGGGAGAGCTGGCTCTGTCATGTTCAGATGGCTTCAGGGGGAGTTGACAGCCCCTCAAGATGGTGCACTTTACAGGCTTTGGCAGAAACTCTGGGACCTGGTGAGGGAAGGAATCCCTGCTACAGACCTTGGTCGTAGGCACCTGAATTGGTGAAACCACATGAGCATCCCACCCAGATCTTATGTCCATAAACTCTGATGGGGTTTCACCCCATGGCTGATGCACCTAGCCTGCACATCCCTGGACAGGGTAATTTAGCATGGCCAATCCACCTAACTTACACATCTTTGGACTGTGGGAGGAAACCCATACAGACATGGGGAGAACATGTAAACTCCTTACAGACATTCGCATGAGCGAGGAATCGAACCCAGGTCCGTAGCGCTGTGAGGCAGCAGTGCTAACCACTGAGCCAGTGCAATGTTCGATGAGCTTTCTGGTCCCAGCAACTTTAAACAAATATCGCTCAATAGGCAATGTTAAATGTGAGATTCCTGTTATATCTTCAAATAATGCAAGCAGGAATGGTGGCTGCCTTTCGAGTGCACAGTTGTCAGAAATGTCCCCACAGTACATTCAGAGGCACTTGGAAAGCTTCCAAAACCTGGGAGGCAGGTTTGAAGAGG
Source organism: Ginglymostoma cirratum (assembly GCA_024137785.1). Lineage (NCBI taxonomy): Eukaryota > Metazoa > Chordata > Chondrichthyes > Orectolobiformes > Ginglymostomatidae > Ginglymostoma > Ginglymostoma cirratum. The sequence goes on along the minus strand of JAHRHZ010000094.1, from coordinate 4,928,544 downwards.
GAAGTCCCACTACACAACAGAATCCAAATCACAAATCACTCAAAAGGCCATAACTGATCCAGTGACAATAGGAACAGAAATTGCTGGAGGAACTCAGCAGGTTCGGAGAGAGAGAAACGGAGTCAATGTTTTGGGTCCAGTGTCCCTTCTTCAAGAGTGGATCCAAAAACATTAACTCTGCTTTCTTCCCTCAGAGGTTGCCAGACCGGCTAAATTTTTCTGGAACTTCTGTTTTTAGTTGTTTCACATTTCCAGCATCTGCACTTCTTTGTGGCCCTGCAACAACAAATTAGCCATCTCTTGTTTAACGGTGCTGTTCCCTCGACTGGCAATATCAATTAACTGGCATTGACTTGTCATAGAATCAATACACACAGAAACAGACCCTTCAGTCTATTATATCCATAATCCTAAATTAAACTAGTCCCACCTGCCTGCTCCAGCCCATATCCCTCCAAACATTTCCTATTCATGTATCGATCCAAATGTCTTTCAGACGTTGTAATTGTACCCACATCCAGCACTTCCTCTGAAAATTCCTTCCACATGCGAACAACCTTCTGTGTAAACAATTTGCCCCGCACGTCTTTTTTAAATCTCTTTCCTCTCACCTTAAAAATGTGCACCCCCCTCCAAGTCTTCAAATCCTCTACCCTAAGGAAAATACACCTACCATTAACTGTATCTGTACCCCTTGTGATCTTATAAACTTCTATAAGATCACCTCTCAACGTCGTACGCTCCAGTGAGAAAAGTCCCAGCCGATCCAGCCTTTACAACTCAAACTTTCCATACCCAGCAACATCCTGATAAATCTTTTCTGAACCGTCTCCAGCTTAATAGTATCCTTCCTCTAACTGGCTGACCAGAATAGATGCAGTATTCCAGAAGAGGCCTGCACAACCCCAATGACTCTTCCCAACTCCTACACTCAAAGGCCTGATCTTCAGAGACAAAACCTGAAGAGAACATTTCGGATGGCCCCCATTTGCTGCCAGTTTAGCTAAGAATTCCAGCAGTGCTAGTTGACAATCTACATCTACTGTTGTCCTAGAACTACTGTTATGATTGCTATCAATACAATCCTGGAAGCCACATTCACAGCAAGCCACATGAATGATAACGGGAGTGAAATTTTCACTGCACTCCTGCCAACACTTGGTGCTGTCACAGTGACTTATACCCTCTCCAGGTGGGGGCTTAAAATCCTTTTTGCTGAACCTCCACATCACTATCAGAGTTCCCACCAGCCTGCAGCAAAATGACTACCAGAATGTGACTGCATTTGGCCTGCAATGCCACAAGACAGAAGCCTGCACATACCAGGTGACTTGGTATCATTTGGCCTGGAGTTACAGATAATTAAAAGTTACCTAAAACACAGCCTCCATGCCTATTTCTTTAACCGCAAGTCTAACCCACCCACGATACACTCCTTCTCCTGCCTCCAACATACCCTACCCTCTTGGACACCACCCCAAGGCCTCCTACCCTCCCTTGACCTCTTCATCTCCAACTGCCGTCACGACATTGATCGTCTCAACCTCTCCACCGCTCTCACTCACTCCAACCTCTCTCCCACAGAACGTGCAGCCTTTTACTCCCTCCGCTCCAACCCTAACCTCACCTTCAAACCCGCAGATAAGGGAGGCGCAGTAGTGATATGGCGTACTGACATCTACATCATGCCAACACTTTGACATTTCCTCCTACGACCCGCTTGATTATGGCCCCACCCCTGACCACCAAACCATTGTCTCTCAGACCATTCATAACCTCATCACCTCAGGTGACCTCCCACCCTCAGCCTCCAATCTCATCGTTCCCCAACCCCGCACCACCCATTTCTATCTCCTTCCCAAAGTCCACAAACCTGACTGCCCGGCTGACCCATTGTCCCTGCCTGCTCCTGCCCCACCGAACTCATCTCCTCTTACCTCGATTCCTTTTCCTCCTGAGTCCAGGAACTCCCCACCTATGTCCGGGACACCACCCATGCCCTCCACTTCATCTGAGACTTCCAATTCCCTGGTCTCCAACACCTCATCTTGACAATGGACATCCAATCCCTGTACATTTTCATTCCCCATGCAGATGGCCTAAAAGCCCTCTGCTTCTTCCTCTCCCACAGGCCCAACCAGTCCCCCTCCATCAACACCCTCATCCGCTTAACCGAACTCTCCCTTACCCTTAACAACTTCTCCTTCAACTCCTCCCACTTCCTACAGTCTCAAAGGGTGGCCGTGGGAACCCGCATGGGCCCAAGCTATGCCTGACTCTTCGTAGGGTATGTGGAGCAGTCCCTTTTCCGCTGTTACACTGGCACTAACCCCCACCTCTTCCTTCGCTACATTGATGACTCTATCGGCGTTGCCTCGTGCTCCCACGGGGAGCTTGAACAGTTCATCAACTTTACCAACACCTCACGTTCACCTGGACCACCTCTGATACCACCTCTCTGTCTCCCTTGGACCTCTCTGTCTCCATCTTCGGTGACCACCTCAAAACTGACATCTATTTCAAGCCCACCGACTCCCACAGTTACCTGGACTGCACCTCCTCTGGCTCACTTTCCTGCAAGAATGTGATCCCCTACTCCCAATTCCTCCACCTCTGCTAAGTCTGCTCCTGAGATGTAGCGTTCCACTCCCATTTATCCCAAATGTCCTCTTATTTCAAGGACCGCAACTTCCCCCCTCTGGTGATCAAAAATGCCCTCAACCTCATCTCTTGCATTTCCCGCACTTCTGCCCTCACATCTCCTCCCCCCAGCCAAAATAAAGACAGAATCCCCCTGATCCCCACATACCACCTCACCAACCTCCGTATCCAACATATCATCCTCCATCACTTCCACTACCTACAATCTGACCCCACAACCAAAATAGATATTTTCCTCCCTGCCCCTATCTGCCTTCCGTAGGGACTGCTTTCTCCATGACTCCCTCGTCTGCTCCACACTCCCGACAAGCCCCACCAGCCCCGGCACCTTTCCCTGCAACAGCAGGAGGTGCTACACTTGACCCTACGCCTTCCCCCTCACCTCCAATCAAGTCCCAAAACAAACTTTCCATATCTGACAGGGGTTCACCTGTACACCCTTCAACCTGGCCTACTGTATCTGTTGCTCCTGATGTGGCCTCCTCTACATCGGTGAGACCAAACGCAGACTCGGGGACCGTTTCATGGAGCATCTGCGCTCTGTACACGACAAACAATGATCGCTAAACATTTTAACTCCCCGCCCACTCCCTGTGTGACATGTCCATCCTGGGCCCCCTCCAGTGCCACAATGACACCACCCACAAACTTGGGGAGCAGCGCCTCATATTCCGCCTCAGGAACCTACAGCCTGATGGCCTTAACATAGAATTCACCAGTTTTAAAATCTCCCCACTCCTGGCCTCACCCCAAGTCCAAACGCCCCTCTCACCCCCGCATCCTTGACCTGATACAACCTGTCCATCTTCTCTCCCACCTGTCCACCCCACCCATCCCACTGACCAATCCCCACCACTCTCTACCTGCATCCACCTATCACCATCCCACCTACCTTTCCTCAGCCCCACCCCTCCCCTCTCTGTTTAGTTCCCAGCTCCCTTCCTCCTCCCCATTTCTGAAGAAAGGTCCCGACCCAAAACATCAACTTTCCTGCTCCTCTGATGTTGCCTGGCCTGCTGTGTTCCTCCAGCTCCACACTGTGTTGTCTAAAACAAACAATGTGGCTTTAAGAGAATTTGAAATGACTCTGTTGTCTGACTGCTCTTCAGTTAAAAGCATGCGTTTCAAGATCACATAGTGCAAAATGAACAACTGAAATGTTTTTGGATAAAACTTCTTCGCCCATTATTTTAACGAAATGATTAAAACTCTGAAATAGTTAACCAGCAGCGTCCACTGAATCCAGAACTGTATATGCTCAACAGGAAATAATGGGGAGTTACCTCGTGTGTAACTGTTAACTTGTCTGACTTTCGCAAAGGAGGGTTCTGAGAACGAGTCAATAAATGTGAAGCTGGAAAAGCACAGCAGATCAGACAGTATCCGAGGAACAGGAAAGTCAATGTTACGGACTGACTTACTGATGAAGGGTCCCGACCCAAAGCATTGACCTTCCTGCTCCTGGGATGCTGTCTGAACTGCTGTGCTTTTGCAGCTCCACATTTAATGACTTTAGCTTCCAGCATCTACAGTCCTTACTGTCTACAGGATTCTGAGGAAAGGTCACTGGACCCGAAATGTTAATTCCAACTTGTCTCCGCAGATGCTGTCACCATGCTGAGGTTTTCCAGCAATTTCTGTTTTTGTTCATCTTTCACTCCGATGTTCACTATCCTACATTTATTCCGAGTGCTACAACACTTGCATTTTAAAGTCTGTGTCCATGTGTTTAAATTTCTCCATCCTATCTCTCTGAACTTCATCAAACATTAACCTGCTCCATAGCTCCCCATCCCTTCATTTCTGATTTCTTGTGAACATCCTTTAATGGCCATATGCCTTCAGCTGCTAGGTCTTAAGTTCCAAACGTTGCTTCCTAAACACCTCTGCCTCTCTATCCTCCTTTAAGGCATTCCTTAAAATTTAGTTCTTTGTTCAAGCTTTAAAGAGGGATAGTTTAACTTGGTATCTGGCCTGCCTCCTTAGATTTAAGTGTCTTGATGTCAGGACTATTGTGCCTCAAAGTGTATTGGATGTGAGTCTTATGTTTTAAATCCCATTTTGATTGAGGTAATTAGCCCTGAATCAGTTAATCAAAACAGTACTGACCATTTTTGCTCAGGTAGTGTTCCACAAACCAGGGTCCATTTGAGGAGTATTAAATTTTCTCACACCCAATAGTTTATTTCATTCTTCCTCGCTAAAATATTGAGGGGCACATTAAACATAAAGGTCTGAAATTACATCATATTTCAACTTTCTTCTCTTTGACTCATTCTTTACATTTTAAATCTGGAAGTCCTAGAAACATTGTCCATTTTCTCTGAAATTTCCACAGTACATTTGTATCCATCTGATTGTTGTCTTTCTACACAGTTGTCCGGGTGTCATCCCCTTAAAAATGATTTTTACAAAGTAAATTGACTTGACTTAAAATCACTTCTCCTTGAGGGAAAGTTGGTAGTTTTATGTTGGTAGTACAGTGGCTCAGTGGTTAGCACTGCTATCTCACAGAGCCAGGTTCAAATCCAGCCTCGGGCGACTGTCTGTGTGGAGTTTGCACATTCTCCTCAGGTCTATATGGGTTTCCTCAAGGTGCTTCATTATCCTCTCCCAGCCCAAAGGTTAGGTAGATTGACCATACTGTCCACGGATGTGCAGGTTAGGTGGATTAGCCATGGGAAATGCAGGGTTATAGGAATAGGGAATGGGAGTAGGTTAATGTGGGCTTGATGGGTTGAATGGCCTGCTTCTATACTGGAGGGATTCTATGATTCCACATACCACCGCACTGAATTTATTTGGCTGAGAGATGCCAAAAGGAGAAAAGAGTTTAATTAGACTGAAAGATCAGCTTTAGTCAATGACTTTTACAGTAAACACAGTTTCACAGGAACTGTTATCTACGTTTCTTTGCTTTTTGTCACTTTGAGAGAAAAGAGAGTCAACAGGACGTAATGTTCTCGTGTTATTGCCTACTTTAAAATTCAGCTACAAGTATTTCCTTTGCTCAGTTTCAAACTCATTTTCAGATTTCCTTTTCAGCTCGAATGTTTCCCTTGTCCCAGTATAATGTCTTGTTGACATCAAACATGAAAAACTAATAACGTGAACTTGTTAGGAAAAGAACACAATAAGATGTTGCGATGTTTACATGTTTACTTGTCAGTAAAGCAGCTGTAATGTGATCACACAGAGCCCACAAAAATATCATACTCATCTGATTTTTGCTAATTATCAATCATCTGCACTTCAATGAAATTGTACTTCTCGTAAGAGCTTAGCGAGAGACAAAGCAAGGAAAATACAGTCAGGAATTTGCCTTTGCAAAAGCAGTATCAAAGTAAATATTCAATTCTTTAATCAAACACTCAAGTGTTTAATAGAAATATTTTGCTGCAATTTACATAATTATGCATTTGTAACCACACAAGAAAAAAGTGGCTGTGTTTGTCAAACTCTAAGCACCTCTAAGATAATTCATGCAGAACTTACATTATTACATTGCCAGCAATGTCCATTCCAATCTTTGCAAGGCAACTGAGGTGGTGCAGGTGCATTTAAGAGAACATGAACTAGAGAGGTTACATTCCTTAATCTCTTCAGTGGTAGCGCAGCCAACCCGCAAGGCAAATGGTGCATATATACTTAAGCAACAGTCAATCTTGTTTCCAAGTCATTCTTAAATTTTCAGCAAAACAATTATTCATTTTTCCCGTGCACACTGACAGGTTGGTTAGCCCAGTTAGCTCGATGTCTGGTTTTCAATGCCGACTGATGCAAACAGTGTGGGGTCAATTCCTACATCATCCGAGGTTACCACGAAGGGCTCTCCCTTTCAGCCTTTCCCCTTGCCTGAGGTATGCTGACCACCAGGTGTAAACACCACAAGTCATCTCTCTGGTGGGGCTATAGTGAACTGTTACAAAGTGGAGGCTAGCTCCCCTCCTCAGAACCAAACCAAAAACACCCCAACAGGAGCACTTCGCCTTATAATCTGCTAAAAGGAATGCGAGAAGAGCTGTAATTTGTAGTTCAACAACTTCAGACACCCACTTTACGATCAACAAGTAACAATCTATTTATCTACTCCAACGGTGAACAAATTAACTAAACTATTAACGAACCAAACAAATCCCATCTAATTACTAACTGTTCCAGAATAAAGCAAAATTCTAATGGTATGCATACCATTAGATACCAATACATACCAGCCCCAGTTACATAACAAAACAACAGAATTTAGTTTCTCAAAATTACAACCAGGTTGCATCTTCCGGAATGTTCTGTGTCTTCTGCATTGATTCTTCTTTCGGGAATCTTAACTCAGAGTGTCATGGTAGTATTGTGAATATATGGGGTTTTCTCCGAGAGCTGAAAGCTTTTATCTCTAGCAGATGGCCATTAGCCGATTTTCCAACTTCTCCTTTCTGTTATACCCCGATGACATATCAATGTCCTACAATAAGATTGGTCCTAGGTTGTCAAAACGATTAAATTCAAATTTGGTAGGTTTTTGGTATCTAAGTGCCTGGTTCAAATTGTTTGGCTAGATTCAAAACCTGTTGCCTTAGTAAAAATGCTGCTTGGCCTGCTAACGGTACAGTCTTTTGATACAAATGTTTCAATTTGACAGTTCTCTGTGGACTTGCAAACTTTCAAGCTGCTCACAGACATCTCCAAAAATAAAAAAAGCACAATATTTAAAAGGGACCACACAATGCTTCCCCCCAAGCATTTTACAAATGCTAATATTTTACAGACACCAAATTCTAATGTCCTGCCTCACAATCCACAATTACTGTATCCAACTTCGCAACATGTCTTTACCATTTTTCAATATGTACAGATTAATCCCTGACCACTTAGACAAAAAAAAAACCTTCAAATCTCTCTGTACTTACCCCCGAAGTCAATCTTGCACTGGTCCAAAGTTATGTGATAGAGAGCACAATGTTGAAAGCAGCTGTTCATTTGCTCATAGCTACACATGTACTTTTGACTGAATTTCACTACTTTGGAGGTGAGGCATCTCCAAGCTGACAATTCTGAAATAGTGGAGTGATGGAGGAGGTAGAATTTAACTAGTCTCAAATTTTACTTGTGTAAAACTCAACCCCTTACTTTTTGATGGAAAAAGCAGAGATTAAAAACTCATCACTTGCATGAGTATGTGAGGTATACCCCCACAGAAGCTTACTTCCTTGAACCGCTTGTTCACTCTTGCCAGAGAACACAAATGCCAGGCACAACCCATGAACAATAGTTTGTGTGCCAAGAGTGTGAAACTTAGTTTAATTCTGATTATGATAACAAATTACACTGTGGGAGGAGATGCATTTTTAGTAGACTAACCAAAATGTGTGCATTGTAAAACCAGGCGCTTCAAGTAACAACTAACTTATAGTCTACCTCATAGAAACTCTTACAGTGATGAAGCAGGCCATTCAGCTCATCAATTCCATAATGACCCACCAAAGAGCATGCTGCCCAGACCCAGCTCCCTGTTCCATCCCCACATTTCTCATGGTCAATCCATCTACCCTACACACTATGGGCAATTTAGCATGGCCAATTCACCTAACCTGCACATTTCTGGACTGTGGGAGGAAACTAGGGCTCCCAGAGAAACCCACACAGACAAGGACAGAATGTGCAAACTCCACACAGGCAGCCTCCTGAGGGTGGCATTGAACCCAGGTCCCAGGCACTCTAAGACAGAAGTGCTGACCACTGGGCCACTATGTCATACCAAGAGAAGTAGTGTTATTGAAACAAGTACGGTAGCCAATACCACACATGACCAGATAGACTACATTTTTGTTGGTTGGTTGAGAGAGGAATGTTTACCAGAACATTCAGGCAACTCTCTGCTCCTCTTCAGGTTGCAGTGTGGAATCTTTTACATCCATGCAAAATGGGGGAAATCTCAGTGAAAACATTTCTATGAAAGAGAACACAGAGGGGCACGGCATTCTATTCATACTAAACTCAAATGCTGCACGGTTGGAGCACAGAAGTCATAGCGAGACTTCAAATAATCTGTCAATCCAGAGATGACAGGGCTATTGAGTAAGCCAATCTCGTATTGTTCCATTTTAGCATTACTATACCTGAGATTGTGTGGTCTTAATATGAATCCTTGACAATATAGAACTGCATTAAAATACTGTACTATCAATTTCTTTCAAAGTTTTATCAAAAGGTGTTGACCATTATCATTTGGCTTCGAGTTAGTTTACTTCCTAAACACCCAGTCTCGCTTAATTTCTGGCACAGTGGCTCCGTGGTTAGCACTGCTGCCTCACAGCACCAGTGACCCTGGTACAATTCCATCTTCAGGCAACTATCTGTGTGGAGTTTGCACATTCTCCCAGTGTCTGCATGGGGTTTTCTGTTCCTCCCACAGTCCAAAGGTGTGCGGGTTAGATGGCTTGGCCATGGAAAATTGCCCATAGGTTCAAAATATGACACTCACCATGTTAGGTGGGTATGTAGATCACTCAGCCAAGCAACTGGAGAGTATCAAATCAAAAAGCACATTCCTTAATTGCTCATATTAAGCAGAGTACATGCTGAACTGAACCAGCCCATTCGCAAAGTCCAAAATAAAACATTCACTGTTTGATATGATTTGGAGATTGGGCAGCACTTCCTGAAAAGTTGTGTGTATTAATAGCTACACACACAACATTTTAAGATATCAGCCAAGCTCATAACGTGGCTCATTTACACTTGCTAGAAGCTACATAGATATATGTGGAAACTAAAGGAAAATGCTGAAGCCTTGTTCCTTTTGGTTTGAATTAACCAGGAACTTAGGGGGTCTGTGATCCTCCATGATTTTCTCTGTGGCGACAGCTCAGCTAATCAATGTCAATTTGCAATAAATCGGCACTCTTTTCTCCTATGGTATAATTGTTAAAATAGTTTGAAATTTGGAATTCTTGTGTTTGTCCCGAAGTGGACAAGACAGAAAGCTTTGACAACATACCTCTTCCTTTAGCAAGATTTGAGCATTTGATAGTCTTTATTATAAAGACAATTGCAGTTTGCTTCTCATTCTTCAAAATGTTTGCACTTTGGAAAAATATTGGACTCAGTTCTACTATTGAGACGCCCCTTCTAAGCCAGCTGACCTCTCTCTTTAGACATATTCCCATATCATTTCTTAGTTCTCACAAATACATAGCATACGTTTCCTATGCTCCTCAATACCAAACCATTCTTAATGTTTCCAAAGGTTAGAGGGTCCTTCCCCAAAGCATTTGGTGATGTGGGTTTCTGGTCCACAGATTCCAAGTCTGGGTCCAATGCTCATGGTCACTTGGTAGCTTACAAAGTCCTGCCAGTTAAAAAAAATCCAGCCTCAGGTGATGGTCTGTGTGGAGTTTGCACATTGCCCCTGTGTCTGCGTGGGTTTCCTCCGGGTGCTCTGGTTTCATCCCACAGTCCAAAGACATGCAGGTTAGGTGGATTGGCCATGGGAAATTGCTCCATAGTGTCCAGGAGTGTGCAGCTTGGGTGAATTAACCAAGGGAAATGCAAGGTTACGTGAAGAGGGTGGGATGCTCCTTGGAGGGTTGGTGCAGACCTCGACAGGCCAAATGGACTCTTCCTGTACTGTCGGGATTCTATGATTCTGTGATTGTGATAACTGTAACCAGCACAAACTCAAAAACCACTCTAATCAATATAGAGCACTGCAAAAATCCAGAGATTGCGCTTTCTGTGATGCCTGCCATAGCCTAACAGCTTCATCAGCCAAGCTGGCCTGAAGAGTAGCAGAAGAAATGTATTGGAAGCAATTTGCTAGAGTTAGGGGAAATATCTCATCAGCTATACATCTTGTAAAATAAAATAATGCTTACTGGACCCTCTTAATTGGATAGTAAAACAATCTTGTTCATTACTGGTTCTACACTCGAGCAGACAGATTAATGGAACGAAATGAGCCAATTTACAATGCGAGTAGGTGTCAAAATTTCCAGTGTTCATAAGACAAGCATAATGGATCAAAGCTGAGATCATAAACAGATGCCTCTGTTGGGTCAAGCAGCAGCGTTTTCTTAGAACCAATGTTGATTAATGGTTAAGACATTCAAACACATTCAAAAATAGGAACTGAAGGAGTCATGTGTATTTTTCTCAACCCTGAATACCATGATAGGCAATATTGATAGGACCCCTCTGTTCTCAGCTAACACACGTTCTGCTGAGCCGAAGTTCTGAGGAAGGGTCACTCAACCCCCAAAACGTTAACCCTGATTTCTCTCCACACATGCTGCCAGACCTGCTGGGCTTTTCCAGCTACTTCTGTTTTCGCTTTTATGAGTTCTGCCAAGGTTTATTTGACAGCAAAATGGATAGAATTTCCAAGACAAGTTTGCGCATTCCCCTGGATTCCAACCTTCCACTCTCCTTCACCCTTTTCCGCTCCCATTTTGCTGTCGGTAGAAAAGAGTGATCCATTCCTAGCACCAGTCCTACCTGGGTGGGAATAATCTTCTGCTCACAAGATTGTCACAGAGCTGACACGTCAGCACCTCAGACACAAGTGAGGGAAGAACAGTTTATGATGACAAAGTGATAAAACTACTAGAAAACCTTTCATATTTTACCCCACGTGCATCTGTAATAGGCATATTTCCAAACTGATGAAAAGAAAGTTTCTTGCAACGCCAAGACACTTCAGTTTCATCAAACCTGGCTCAGTCATTTATCATCAAGTAGCCCTTCGCATTTTTGCTTTTCCTTTAATAAGTTTTAAGCTCATGAAGGAAAAGATGAGAGAAATGGATATTGATTTCATTTGATTTAGTACTGAGTACCGAGGCACAGTGAAAAAAAGTGTTGCCTCACATGTTTTAGAGGCAGATTGTACCATACAAAGTGCACCAGGGTAACAGAACAGAGTGCAGGATACAGTGTTACAGAAGGTGCAGACAAAGATCAACTTTAACATTAAAGAGATCCATTCAAAAGTATGGTAACAGCAGAAAAGAAGCTATTCTTAAAGTTGTTTATACATGTATTCAAAATTTTGTATCTTCTGCCTGATGGAAGAGGGTGAACGAGAGTATTACTGGGATGAGAGGGCTCTTTGATGAAGTTGCTTACTTTCCCAAGGCAGCAGGAATTATAGATGGAGTCAATGGATGGAAGGCTGGCTTGCATGAAGGATTGGGCTGTGTTCACAACAAGATAAAAGGCAGATTTAGAGACAGGAGCCTAACCTAGTTGAAGACACGAATATCTTTTGCAACACTGACGAAAAAGGGAAATTCAAGGCACCAGGATCTCCCTGTTGCACTGAGCCACAGAGCAGCTATGTCTGGGCTCAGAAACAAGACATGGAGTGGGAATATGACATTGGGCAGCAGTCAGCCACAGGACATTTCCTTTCTATTTCCTTGTATATAGAGTTCCTGTCTAACCTCCAAAAGGCAGATCTTTTCTCTAAATGGTCATGAAGAAATTACCCCGCGAGAACCCTTACATCTACTAGGCAGGTATTCAGTGGCCTGATGTTTCACACTCAAGTCTGGTTTATAGAGTCCGGAAAAATCCCAGCTCTACAAACCCGACTTGGGACAATTTTCACAGATAGCCATACTTTCATTCTTTGGTCAAACTTCAGAACACTTGCTAGCGTGACACAAGATAAAGTTTAAGTGTCCACTCACGAATTAACTATTTTAAGAAAGAATAATTATGAAGTGTCCTTTCAATACATTTAATTTCCTTCAAGTGTTTAATCCCTCTTAAAAGAAATCACCTATATTTATAATCCCACTTCAAGGCAACTGGATCTGTCAATCAAACTGTGAAGATCTCTGCGATAATGATTGGTTATGAAATTATTTATGCAGCACTTTTTAATGCATTTTATTGGCTGACTTCTGAAAAAAATTAAAATGGAAGTACATTCAAATGCCTCAGCGGCTTTATGCCCCTGCAGTTCCAATGAGCTGGACCATTCCAATGAATTTATCTGATTTTTACACACATCAATGTCTAGTTCAACAATCCCAAAAGGCATTTGACCTCTCCCCATGCGTCCTTCGAAAGATCTCTCTGCGTATATACAAAAGGATACATTACCTCTCCAAAGAATCTTGAAGTGTTGCACCGTCTCCTACCAGGTTATAAGTTATGATTCAAGTATCTCACTAGCAAAATGCAGATCAGCTTTCACTTTAATAGTTGCCTCTGTCAAGTACAGATATGAAACGTACAAACCAGTCGCTGAATGCCCCATTCAGGAAAATGGCAGGAGACAGCCTCAGGGGAGTGAGCTCGGAATCAGGCCTCCAGCCGTGTTTTGGCTAAGCCAGGGTCCCCTTCTGTTATGCTGAAAATTCAGGCTATTGACTGATAAGAAAATTACATTTAAATTGACAGCCACCAAGTGCTGAACAAAACAACTTATTGCATTCCTGTTTTCTCTGAAATGGTGCATCAGTGAAAAGGAGCTGCAAAATCTACCCAAACAGTAGATTCTGAAAACCCTGCAGACTGATCACTCTTCTCCTTTACCCACTAATTATTTCTTAAATGATTTCAAAGATTTTGTCTCCATTACTTTAAACAGCAATTAATTTAATGCGTGATTACCCTTTGCATCAACGACTTCCTGAATCCTAAATATGCCTTTCAGCAGAATCAATTTGTGGCAATTGTCCCACAGTCCCAAAATAGGCTGAAGTAATCTCCTGGATTATCCTTTGCAATCTTTTATAACATAACTTCTCAGTTGCTTCTTTTCAATCAGAAGTTTCGAAAGGCTTTTCGCAAGGGGTAAGAAAAGTGATCAGCGCACACCATCGATTGCACTGAAGTAACCAAAATGAAATGCTGAATTGTTTTAGGTATTTGTGCCCACAGACTCAAATAATGTTGTAAGAGTGAATTGTACATCAGGCTTCGCAACAGGGTCCAATGATTAAGGAATATTGTACACACGTGATGCTTTCACTGGATACATGCATCATCCTTTTTTTCATTCACAGGATGTGGCCATCACTAGTCTGCCCAGCAGTGGTTACCCATCTGCTCCTGAGGAGATGCTGGTGAGCTTCTGGAACAACTGCCAACCCAATGCTTTTCAAAGCAGACAGTCCCCTGGAAGCCAAGGATTTCTAGAGCATCCGTATCATCAGGGAGACAACGGCCTATTATCGCTGGACTGTTAAGCCACAGGCCCAGGTAACATTCTGGGGTCCTGGGTTTGAGTCCCGCCACCACCATCTGTTGATGGTGGAATTTGAATTCCACAGAGTAAATGTCAGGAAGTAAGAGCCTAATGGTGACCCTTGCCAATTGCTGGCAAAACCAATTCGATACACTAATGTCCTTTAGGGAAGAAAACTGCCATCCTTACCTGGTCTGGCCTACATGTGACTCCAGACCCACAGCAATGTGGTTGACTCTGAAATGCCCTCTGGGCAATTAGGGATGGGCACTAAATGCTGCCCTAGCCAGTGATGCCCTCTTCCGGTGAATGAATAGATAAATAACTACCCAGAATTTATCAGATCATTTGAAAATTGTACCAAATATGTAAACAAAACTTCACTGTAAAGAATTGTAAATGAAATACTGAGATAAAATAAGCTTACACCGCCCATGGATTAGATGTAATATCATCAACAAAGATACAATATGTAACAGTATACTTTAATTTTGCATTGTTTTCATCACTTTAGTTTGACCTTGGTTGGGTTTCCACAGAATTTCACATTATTGCTCTGTCATGAAGACAACACGAATGGAAACGACTGTTCTAAACTGATAGAGGCAGTTGAGCAAACTCACAACGTCCAGTTTCAGAAGATCATCATTGCATAACAAAATACTGTCAAATAAAAGACTCGGGAGATCACACTGTTGTCCATTTATTTGTACAAAAGCAACAGAAGGAAGAATTCTACGTCAACCTATAAATTATGTCATCAGCAACGCAAATTAGATGGGCGATTTGTTTAGGATGAAGAAGGAAAGATGGTGATATGGTAGTAACATCACTCAAGTGTACAATTTATCACTTACATTGCCCAATTGGCTACCAGGCAGATAACTAAGCCGACAACTTGCCCACCACTGGAAAATAAGCTTGGTAGTGCAAGTTTTCAGGCTATCTTCCAGATAAAATGCATTTCAAAGCAATTGCTATTCTATCAACCACCGTAAAGGAACATGTCACATGAGGTTATGGTATAGTTAAGGTTCTAAGTAGCTGTATTTAAATTTTAAGACCCAAATCAGCATAAATGTATACTTGCAGCACTTCAACATAGCAATGCATAACATCTTCTGGTAATTTAAGCAATGTTGTGCAACTGCTTCAGGACCATAATGGTTATCTTCTTTGACTGAAAAAAGAAAGAACTATTTTACAACCAAGGATTACTGCATGGTTTGAAGGCAATTAATTTAATTCCCTTCTTGAACACATCTTTTGGCTATAGGCTACAGCAGCGTTTGCAGATGAACTGGAGTCGAGGAGCTGGTTACAGATGGATCCTTGATTTGCAACAAGCAATTGATTGATATCTGGTCAACAGTCCATAGACCAATGTCGAAGAACTTCTGTCTATGTGATTGGTTCTCAGGTAAATGAGCAACTTGGGCCGAGGAGCATGGAAACAGAGAGAAACCAGGTCTCTAATAGCCAGGAGCTCTCTCATCATTCCCTGTAGTAAACCTGAAGAAAACCAATGTACCTTTCCATCAGTAGCTAGTTGTAACATTTACTTGGTATGTCAGTGACCATTTAGAAATGAAGCAGCAATTCTACACCTCAGATAAACCACTGGAAATATTCTGGAAAGGAAGGCCAGGAAGAAGTAGGAACAAATTACTGCAGATACTGGGATCTTACTGAAAACAACAAATGCTGGAGATCACAGTGAGTCAGGGAGCATCCATGGAGAGAGAGGAGGCTAAAATTTCGAGTCTAAATGACTCTTCACCAGAGCTGACAGATGAGGAAAAAGCCTTCTGATCAACAAGAACCATACGACTGTAAGACAAAAAGGAGCAGAAATAGACAATTCAGCCCATGGAGTCTGCTCCACCATTCAATCATGGCTGAAATGTTTCTCAACCCTGTTCTCCTATGTTTTCCCTGTAACCTTTGATTCCCTATTTTGATCCTAAAGACACTCAATAACATGGCCTCTGCTGCATTCTGTGGTAATGAGTTCCAGAGATTCACCACTCACTGGCTGAAGAAATTTCTCCTCATCTCAGTTCTAAAGCATTGTCCCTTCACTCTGAGACTATGCCCTCGGGTCCTAGTCTCTCCCATTACCGGAAGCATCCACTAGTGTAACAAACTGAAAGGATTCTGGCAATGAAGATTACTGAACTGCTTTCCCAATTTTCACTTCATCTAGGTGTTATTTGTTCTGGGTCCATGTTTGTGTGTGCATACATGTGCGTGCTTGTGTGTGCATGTGTTTATAAAGTGATTAGAGTTTTAATTAGTCTGTTCCATATAATAATTCTAATTAAGTACAGAAACCTGTACTTGCTTTCTGTCAACCCAGGTCTGGAAGACAGATAGAATGGGGAATCTTTGCAGACTTATTTTAGAACCGTTAGCTTCTGTGAAAGCCCTGAGAATATTGGAGCTTAATTTGCAGTGTGCTACCCCAGTGAATTGTGAAAGGACCCTGAAACACCCTTGTTATGTTGTCATGGAGTTGCACATCACTGAGCGTAAATAGCATAGCGTGGGCGGAGTTAGAACAAACAAAACCACCACAGAACACCCCGCTCACAAAGAAAACAAAATCATACTAAATGACTCAGAGATAATAGGTACTGCAGATGCTGGAGAATCCGAGATAACAAGGTGTGGAGCTGGATGAACACAGCAGGTCAAGCAGCATCATAGGAGCAGGAAAAATTGACATTTCGGGCCTAAACCCTTCATCAGAAATCTGAATTTCTGATGAAGGGTTTAGGCCCGAAACGTCAAGTTTTCCTGCTCC
>JAHRHZ010000094.1:4886724-4911483 GCA_024137785.1 Ginglymostoma cirratum | reverse complement strand
CGGGTGACTGTCTGTGTGGAGTTTGCACGTTTTCCTCCTGTCTGTTTTGGTTTCCTCCAGGTGCTCTGGTTTCTAACCACAGTTTGAAGGTGTGCAAGTTGGCCATGGGAAATGCAGGATCTGGGGGAAGTGGTGTTCATTGAGCCAACCAGCCTGCTTCCACACTGTAGGAATTCTATGATCTTAATCAGCATCACTTTTCCCTTTGATCCTATTTTGTATTGTACAGTACATGAACCTCCATCCACATTGCAATGGAATCTGTCTGATAAAACAGTATGTTTTAATCAGTGCATAAAGATAATATGATTGGCTTATGGAATAGATAAAAAAAGTCAGTGTCTCAAATCCATTCTATGAGCTCATGAAGAATTTGTCCCTTCCAGGGCTCACTCCTACTCCTTCAGCCCTGAACGAATTGGCATGCTATTGTTCAACTCCATGACTTGGTAGAAATAGAAGTGAGATGCTTCTTCAGCCCCAGCTTTATTTGTTCACTCTGAGGAGTAAAGGCGATAACTGCTGACCAAAGGGGAGAGAAATAAAACTCGACAAGCCATCACTGGACTTCAAGATCGACAAAATAACAGACAATAATAAAATCACTTCTGGCAACAATCATGGCTGTGTGAATGATACATTGATTTTGTACTGTTCATTCTAGCCCTGCAGTTCCTGGTAAAATGGAGAGAGATCAATGTTCATCACTGCCTTTTATCCCAGTGAGGTACGTGCGAATGTGCAAAATTTGGACAAAATAGAGAAATCAGTCATGAAACTGTATTTTGATAGCTGTGTAAAGCATTAGTAATTTTTAATTAACTATTTTTTCTTATCCAGAATTAGCTGATTTCCCACTGACACCTACACCCGGCTATTACAAAGGCCAGAGTGATCTCATTTTTAGTTCATTGGAGACAGGCCAAATTTAAAAACAGTGTCCAGGTTTTAAGCAGTTCTTTATTTTCTTTTTACTCCCCCTCATAGATTCAATTCTGATTCTCTGTGAAAACTGGAACCAGTCACTATGGTAACTGTGATGTTTCGCAGAGATTAATGAAATGCTCTACCCTGTCATTAGAAGCAAGCAACACCCCAGAATGGTTTTAGCTGCATATTTAACGAAGCTTGCAAAACCACCAGGTTCTTCCATGCCAGCTGCAAAGAAATGCCTTTACCCATAGAGAGTTACATAATGTCAATCATGAATAAACACACTGGAACAAAATCAATGGTTTCAACACCCTGAAGAAAAATACTTGAGAATCAATCATTTCCATCTTAAGGCCTCTGAAATGCTACATAATGTCAAACAAGATCCATTTAATATACTGGCACTGATCTCAATTGAGAGAAAAATATATTTCAGATTATATGCCTTAAATACAATGGCAGGTATTTTCTCTCTCTCTGTACCTTCACAGTTATAATTAAGAATAAAGAAACTAGCTGCAGCTGTGCTTACAGTCATTCAGCTCATGTGGAAATATAAAAATTATCCTGCTGTGCATTGCTTTTTGTGCTTGATATTTATTCCAGCTGTTGCTTTCCCTCTATCTCGGCTGATGTTCTTTAAGAGAATACACAAGGCATTTTAGTCTAGAGCTGAAGGCTTTCCTACAGTTATCGATATTGGCAGCGTGGATTGACCGGACTGGACAGATTTTAATATTTCTTCTTCTTGAACTATGACATTCCGCTTATTTAAGTGTCCAACTCATCTTGGACAAGTAATTTAACTATCTTATGATATTAAACCTGGTTTAACAGCTAAAACATTTCCCGACCATAAGATATAAGAACAAAATTAGGCCATTCAGCCCACTGAGTCTGCTCGACTATTTCTCAACCTCATTCTCCTGCCTCCTCTCTGTAATCCTTGATACCCTTACTGATCAAGAACCCACTGCTGTCTTAAAGACACTCAACGACTTGGCCTCCACATTCTTCAGCAGCAATGAGTTCCACAGATTCACCATGCTCAGGCTGAAAAAACTCCTCCTCATCTCAGTTCAAAAGGATCATCACCTTCAGTCTGAGGTTGTACCCTAGGGTCCTAGTCTCTCCTACTAGTGGAAACATCTTCTTCACATCAACTCTTTCCCATGTCTCTCGGTAGGTTTCAGTGAAATCCTGCCTCATCCTTCTAAACTCCATTTGACTATGGGCCCAGAGTCCTCAACTGCACCTCACATGATAAACCCTTCATTTCCAGGATCAATATTGTAAACCTGAGGAGGAGTGAGCAATACTGTCTTGATTTCTGCTTCTCATCTCAACCTATGGGATTCCATGCCTAAAAAATCATTATGCATTTAATTTCAACTGAAAGGATCTGTAATTTCATCAGATATCCTTCATGGCTAACATCAAGGTTGTAACTAGAATCCTGATACACATAGAAGAATAATGGTGCTATTACTTGTCAAAACCATGGGTCAGATCCCCAAAGTATTAGAGACATTTTTAACTTATACTTCCAAAATATGTTTTGTTTAGAAAGAGGGCTGATATAACCAAATAAGTTAAGTGGCTATCTGGAGATAGAAGTTTATGACATTCCATGGTGCACTATCTGAATGCATTGCAGCATGGTTTGGCAATTACTCTTCCCAAGACTGGAAGACACTACAGAGAATCGTAAACACAGCCCAGTCCATTAGCCTTCCATCCATTGACTCCATCTATACATCGCGCTGCCTTGGAAATTTAGCCAACGTAATCAAAGACGTCTCCCATCCTGCTTATACTCTGTTCCACTCTCTTCTGTTGGGCGAAAGATACGAAGGTTTATATCCAGGCACAACAGGTTCAACAGCTTCTTCCCCATTGTTATGAGCTTTCCAAATGAACTTCCCAAATTTTAAATTTAATGTTGATCTCGCTCTCTGTACATCTCTTTCCTTGCTCTGTTCTATTAGCTTAATGCACTTTGTATGGTATGATCTGCTTGTACTGCACGCAAAACAAAACTTTTCACTGTATCTAGGTACATGTAACAATAATAAAACAAAAACATCTACCGCCGCGAAAGAGACTTCAACTAACAGTCTTTGGGGATAGAGGTAGGGGGTGTGGTGGGGTAAAGGGTGAGTGTTGCAGATATTCAGCCGACTTTGGGGCATCAGGAGGTGGGTTACCCTCAGCAATATTGCCAGCCTCTGACCTGCTTTTGTAGATACGGTATCTGTGTGGCTTGTCCATTCAGTTTCTGGTGAATGGTAACCTCCAGGATTTTGTCAGCGGGGAATTAGGCAATGGCCAAATCATCAAATATCAAGGATCAATGGTTAGATTCTCTCTCAGTGAACGGGGTCATTGCCTGGCAATTGTGTGATGGTGTTCAATATCAGAGGAGTCGCAACCAATGCTCAACATTGTGCAGTTGTCAGTGAGCATCCCCACTTCTGACCTTAGGATGAAGGGAAGGTCACTGATGAAACACAGGGAGGGATGACTGGGCATTAAACACTGTGCTGAGGACCTTGTGACTGAAGAGTTAGTATTTTTCAAAATTAAGAGCCTCAAACTTAAAGATCATCAATCAAATAATATTTAAGAACATCTTTTATCAATCAAGTGAAGAAACATTTAGAAGTTAATTCTTTCCACAATGGATCAAGGAAACAACAACACTTTGGACCCAGGCTTCAATATTGGGAAGCTTCAATGGAAGGAACATATGAATGTAGGCTTCCTAAAATAATTAAGGATGTTTTCCTATAATCACATTGCTCCAAAAATACCCTGTCTTATCAGCTCTCAGAAGCTAAGCAGAGTCAGCACACAGTGGACAAAATGACAGTGTAAGACACAGCAGAAATAAAGAGCAAGCGGTCTCAGTCTTTTTCACATTATTTGCATAAACAAACAGACAGACAAAGATTTTCTGATGAAGGGTCTAGGCCCGAAACGTCAAGTTTTCCTGCTCGTATGATGCTGCTTGGCCTGCTGTGTTCATCCAGCCCCACGCCTTGTAATCTCAAACAAAAACATTTTCATTTTTTTAAAAAAGGTACCCAGAGTATATCTGCAGTTTGGTAAGTTAGAAATCTGATATTACAGCAACTTTGAACTTATCATTGTAAATAATTGATTCGAAAGTAACAAAATCATGGTCGCATTCTGTACATTGCCCAGTGCTTAGTTTTGTATGTAACTAAGGTCAGTGGTTGATAAAGAATTACGTAATCTCAAAAATTACAGCAAACTGCACATATGAAAAACAAAATTCTATAAATTTTGAGAGAAACAATCTTAACTGAGAAGGGCTAGGGAGATAGGGTTGGAGAATGGGACTAACTGGTAGCTATTTCAGGACCCAGTACAAGCACAATGGTCCACTGTGAAATTCTATGAGTCGCTAAAACTTGGAGGTTCGTTCCTTGTGCACTCTACAGAAAGCTAAAAGCCCAACACTAGTTGAGACTGTAGCCTAGACTGGAATCATGGCACTATCACATGAATTGAGACACGGGTGAAATTTAATGGCCAGCTGCCCCAAGGCTGGATGGTGGAGGTGGGAAGTGTTTCCTCAGGTTAGGATTGGTACTGCCACTGCCTTCCCACCCCAGAGCTGATTCAGCCCTGTCTGAAAAGGTTCATGGATGACCTTTCCACCCCACCATCCTGACACTATTACGTATGCGCAATAAACAGTTAATATTTTCCAGAAACATAATGGTTATATAGGATAGAAGAATCACAGGAATGTAACACATGGTAGGAGCCCATTCATCCCATCATGTCCATACGTGATGACAAAGAACTTTTTGGCCTGATGCCGCATTTAAGCTCTTGGTCTGGAGCTCTGTAGCTTACATAGATCAAATGCATATTCAAATCCTATCTCTAGGTTATTAAGCTTTCTGTCTCTACCATCGCTTCAGGCAGAGAGTCTCAGATTGTCACAGCATTCTGGGTAACAAAATTCACTTTGAGTCTCTTTAAACCTCTTACCCTGAGTCAATACTCATTGCATATTGGATCCTCAATCAAGGGAAATAGGCCTTTCCTATCCACTCAATCTACACCCCTCACGAAAACTTGCCCATGTCAAGTATTAATTTTATCTCATTGGTTGGATTCATCTCTTATAAGTAAAATTCTCTAATCTAGACAAATTTCTATACTCTCTCAAAATGCAGATCTTTCCCTATACCACGGTGACCAGACCGAGTGCAATGCTCCAGTAGTGACCAAAATAGTGTTCGATCCAGCTGTAACATACTTTTCCTACATTCCTGGTCTGTGGCTCAGTTAATTTAGCCAAAAATCCCAGACCAAGTTATCTACTTATCCGACCACGGTCGTGGGTCTGTGGTCTCGGTTGCTACTCACTTCTCAGTGTTCCTACTAACTTCTCAGTGTTCCTACTATTTATTGCAACTTTCCAGCTTTGCTCGCCTTCCCTAAATTGCACTTCTCCAAACTGAACTCCATTTTCCACTGGCCTACTTACTTTCCTGTTTCTGTTTATCATTTGGACGGTATAATGAATGACATCTAGAGCCTATAAATCTTAAGAAAATCAAAGTACTATATATGCTGGAGGAATAAAATCCAAACAAAAGAAAGTGCCACGAAACACTCAGTAGGTCTGGAGCACCTGTGCAGAGCGAAAAACAATATATTTTGAATCCAGTGCGACTCTTCTTTGGAAACCGTGATGAAGGGAGAACAGAAATGACTTTGATAAATATCTGATGTAAAGGATACAAAATTCCAGGTTTGGCAAAGTAAATCTCACACCCAAATCAACTTAGAGAGCTCTACTGAAAGTTAATTTAAAAATTTACTTTCTGACGTTCCATTCCAAACAGAAACAGAGATTGAAGACTTACCTTAATTGCTGGTAATTAGTTTTCACCAGCAGTAAATTAGAACACTACAATTCAATTCAATACAGTGCAAGAACAGTCCCTTTGGCCCACTAAGCCTGCACTGGCTCCTAGTCCTTACTTAGATCTGTTCTTTATTGCCCATTCACGCATTCTATCTCTCTGTTCACCTCCAGCTTCTGGATCCATCAAGATATGTCTTATACATTGAAAACATGCCTGTTTTCATCACTTCTGCTGGCAGTGTGTTCCAGGCACCCACCATCCTCTTTGTGAAAAATTTTCCCTGCCCTTCTCCCCTAAAGTTTTTCCCTCTCACCTCGAATCTATTCCCTCTTGTAGTTGACCTTTCCACCCTCGGGAAAAGCCTCGGACAACCCACTCTATCTATGCCTCTCATTATTTTGTAGACCTCTATCAGATCATCCTCTGCCTCCATCTTTCCAGTTTATCCCAACCTCTCCTCTTAACTATAACCCTCCAGACCAGGCAACATCAGAGTACCCGATGGGCCGAATGGTCTGTTTCCACACTGTAGGGATTCTGTGAAATCTATGAAATAAACTTTCTCTGTACACTCTCCAAACTATCCTAATAGACCAAGGCAAAAAGAAAGCAAACACAATGAGGTGAGCAAAGAAAAATTCTCAAAGTTACTTGCAGTGGTTCTGTGTCTCCCATTGGGCAGCTGGGATTTAATTGGTCAAACTACTAGGCATCAAGCAAAACACACTTTTTTTTAACGTCGCAGTTAAAATACAAACACAAGAGGAAGAACTGGCATAACTGTAACTCTATTGAAATACTTAACAAAATAATATGTTATTTAATTACTACTCATCAACTGTTCCAGCACAACAGTGGCAAAGGCATATTCAGTAAAACATGTTGCCAGTAAAATATTACCACATACAATTGTATAGTGAGTCAGACACAGTTTTATTAACAAGGGCTTTTGGAAGAAGCAGGGACCTCAAAGGGGCCTTGCCAAACTTCTCAGTCATTACAGTCGATTTCTAAGGTTATATATATTCGTTGTCATGCGCCAACCTTCCCTTCAAGTCGTGTACACAGCTCGTTAATCTGTTCCCAGCACATTGCGAAGCCGGTGACGGCTAGCACTTCCATTGTTGTCGGGACGGGATCTGTTGTTTCAGCGGATGTTTCATCTTGATTGTGTGAAGTTCGATTTAAAAGTCCTTTGTGTTGTTGATATCTTTACTTCTTCCTTCAGTAAGTTAATGTCTTTTTAAAAGTTAATGTCTTTAAAGTTAATGTCTGCACTTCCTTCTTCAAACAGATTCCCCTCACTTGCCATCTCCAATCCTAGAGAAGGAACGCTGACAAAAGGAATCCAGTAGCAGAGAGAGAACTCAAGCTTTTTCAGTAGTGGAGAAAGCGCGGTATCTATAAACTTCAACTCTAAAGCCCCAATTTCAACAACTGAAAGCAAAACGAAAAGCAAGTCTCTGTGAGCCTGACTCCACCCACTCACTCTTCTTTGTCTATTTAAAAAAAACTTAATGCTATTTACTCTGCTTTCCATGGAGCAGACACCTCACCACCAAGTTTACAACATGCTTTTTCAAGAGAAACAGGACAGACAAATCCCTCCTAAAGGCAGACCTTAACACAATTCAAACAAATTGGATTAATGTGGCAACTATCCTACTAACTGTAGCTCTGAGATGTGATTTAGTAAAACTGCTGCAGTAATACTGCAGTCTAATACCTGATGATACCGTGGCTTTAAGAGGTTATTGTGTTCAGATTTTTGTTTAAAAGGTGACAAGCTGTCTAGTTGGAAAGCCAGTAAAATCAGCTGCTTGTGAGGCCTTGGAGTGTTTTTTTTAATAGTTAGAACAATAAATACAACCTGAAGGGGTGTTGTCGGGCTCTCACAGAACCAGGATTTTTAGTTTAGCTTTCAGCAGAAGCTGCTGGGGTTGTAGAAAGCTGCCACATCTCTGTTTGTACAGTCAAAAGCTGGAGTTCTCTCTCTCTCTCAGAATCTTCTTTTGATTTTCTTTCCTCCTGGATTGGAGAACTGCATGTGAGACAACTGCTTTCTGAATTTGCCTTTTGCCAAGGGTATTCATGGGATGTCACTATATCGGAACAATTACTGTTTAGTAGTGAAATAATCTATTGTTCTGTTAAATTTTCCAATTGAGTGAAGTTATTTAAATTTCCTCTTTCTTTTGTTGTATTTTAACCACAGTGTTTGTATAAATTGTGTTTTGCTTAATGTTGAGAAATTTGACCAATCGAATTGATTCTAGAACATAGCAGTTCACATTTCCCTTTAAAATAATTAAAAGCTAGGCTATCAAGGCTATCTTCTTGAAATATCTCAAGGGGGCCTGGTTGGGTCCATAACAAATCGCAGATGAACACATGGGGGGTTAAAAGTTGCTTTCATGGTGAAAACAATATAAGAAGCTAGGTTTGTTCCACTTTGGTTTTGAGTCAGTGGCAATGTAACTGGAACCTGGGGATATCAAAACTTTAGGTTGTAAGCTATGGCATTAACGGGGTCACCTTTAAAGTTTAATATCAATCAGACCCTCCCTATTTTCCTTCATACTCTCCCCTGCATGAGCTGGCTTTTTTCTGTGACTTGGTTCCACACCTGTAAATGTTCCCTGGGAGCCCTTCAACAGCAATCATTGAGTGATATTGAATCTAATACTTTCCATGCTTGCTGTTCATACACATGCACTTAACTGATCTTTTCTTTCTGTAGCTATGGTCAATTTTAATGATTACTCCAATGCTCTGCTGATAGCTGCTCATCTTCTTCCCCTCACAAGCTTAAACTCATTTAAGCTCAGCTGTTCCTATCTGAACTTGAACCAAATTCCATTCATCCATCTTTGTGCACCAACCTATGTCAGACTGCAGCCCACCGATGTTTCAAATATCAAGTTCTGCTCTGCATACTCAAAACATGTTAAGGCCACGCATTTCCCCATATGTCCACATTAAATAATATGCAAGTAGATCATGCTAATGTTAATGGATAAGTTAATTATTTGGTCCTTTTTTTAAGTAAACTTTGTACTGTAACTTCATAGAATACTGAAAAAACAAGCCACTTTACCTCAGCTTTACGTAAGGGAAAGCTAATAGGCTAGCATTGAGGGCAGTGCAGACCACACTTGTGTACTGCTCAGTAAACTGGACTCTGTCTCAATGCAGTGCAGTCTCAACGTGGAATCTCAAGTTTAAGGCTGCATAGCTTCAGGGTCTATTGTACCCAGGAAAAAGTAGAACCTACTTTAAGGAATACAGTCAATTGTTAAAGTAAAATACAAAATTGAGATATGAGATTCAGTGACAAGGTTTGGAATTGCCTGGTCAAAAATTTCCAGCTTTGTGTAGGTGTAATAGAAACGCATTAAATGTGATCTCACCAGTCTACGAAAATTGTATTTCATGTAATGTCTTTTCAAGTGCGGAAGTATGTATGAGTTATTGAAATAAAAAAATTTACAAAGTTATGCCTTTACTATTGTACCAATTCAAATACTGCAGTCCTTACGAATTTAGTGGTTTCCTTTTTTGTTACAACTTTAAGCCTAATGGGAGGGGACATAGAAACAGAAGTTGATGAATTACTCTGAGTCAAAATACCACATAAGTCTTCCAAACCAAAGAGAGTGCTAGTTGAGAAAAACACTCAGACATTTGAGTTTGTGATGGCATGGCGCTAACTATAACTATATATTTGAATATAGCCATAGGAAAAAGCTGGGGAGGTGGGTAAATGTTATTTAAGATAATGATTCTGAAAGGGTTAACATTGGCAACTACATTAAGTTTCATTCAATTTGATGATGTCATACTAGAACAGATGATGATTTCTTGGATTAAAAACCCAATTCCCTGGACTCCCAATAGCCCTTGTAACAACGATATTCTTATGAATAGGTACCTGACTGCTAAATGCGATGAACTTTGTTGCGTTGGAAAAAGTAGACTTCTGTCAAGAAGGTGACAGCAAACTATCCCAACCACAAGCTGCCAGTGATTGACTCCCCAAATCACAGGAAGTGGCACAGCGGTCAGCACTGCTGCCTCACAGCACCAGGGACCCGGGTTCGATTCCACCCTCAGGCAACCATCTGTGTGGAGTCTTCACATTCTCCCTGTGTCTGTGTGGGTTTTCTCTGGGTGTTCCGGTTTCTTCCCACTGTGCAAAGATGTGCAGGTTAGGTGGATTGGCCACGCGAAATCGCCCACAGTGTCGAGGGATAAGCAGGCTATGTGGATTAGCCAAGAGAAATGCAGGGTTACTGGGATAGAGTAGGGTGTGTGGGTCTGGGTGGGATGCTCGTTGGAAGGTCAGCGTGGACTTGATGGGCAGAATGGCCTGTTTCCACACTGTTGGTATCCTATCAAACAACAGACACTGCCTCAAAATCACTTTGCCCCAGCCTGCAAAGGAAAACGTTTACATTGTCTGCATCACCTTTTTTATTTACTTTCAACCAAACACTGAGTCTTGATTCCTGATCACCCTATTCCTGCTCTCAGGTTGAACTCCCAAAATTTGTCCTCAATATCACTATTTTCAAACACATACTGCAAACGCTATGTTCGCATGAACGAAATGTGCACATAAAGCAAACTTTGAACAATTTTAAACATCCCTAAATCAACTTTAGACACTTCAGACATTCTTTCCAAATGTTGTTCAGTCCTCCATACCTGGAATGAAGTCTAAAGAAAATGAATTCTATCCCATCCTCATCAACTTTCTGTTGTATATTTCACAGAGTAAGACTAGTGTATGCAAGCAGTCATTACTGAACGAACTCGGTTTACATCTGCCCAACAGAATATAAAAACAAGCTCTCGCAGTATAACATAACGTGAACAATTTGAGTACAAGGATACACAAGTGATGCTGCAGCTTTACAGAAATTCAGTTAGGCCACACTTGGAATATTGCATACAGTTCTGGTCACCCCACTACCAGAAGGATGTGGATGCTTTGGAGAGGGTACAGGAAAGGTTCACCAGGATGTTGCCTGTTATGGGGGATTTTAGCGATGAAGAAATGTTGGATAGACTGCTTTTGTTTTCACTGATATGCATGAGGTTGAAGGGTGACCTGACAGAAGTTTATACGATTATGAATGGCATGGATAGAGTGGACAGTATGACACTTTTCCCAGGGTGGAGGGGTCAATTACTAGGGGACACAGGTTCAAGGTACAGGAGTGGGGTTTTTAAAGAGATGTGCGAGGCAAGTTTTTCACACAAAGGATGGTGAGTGCCTGGAACGCGCTGCCAGGGCAATTGATGGGAGCAGACACAATAGCAGCATTCAAGAATCACCTGAATGAATACATGAATAGGAAGGGAATAGAGGGATACAGATCTGGTAAGTGATGACAGTTTGAATACGGGAGGGCAAAATGTGTCGGCACAGGCTTAGAGGGCCTATTCCTGTGCTGTTTTGTTCTTTGTTCTTTCTCCAAAGTCAATGGTGAGTACTGTTCTTTTATCTCTGACCACAAAATCCAGGCCAAAGTCTTCTTTTGATTGGTGTCCATTTGCACCTGATTACATTCCTCTGAAGCCTCGAGAGAATTTACTGTATCAATGGGGCTACGTAAATGCTATTGTTGTAGCTACTCAATTCTGAAGCCTGCTGTACGTGTTGAGTCGTACAGGACCAAGGACTGGCTGCTTTCTTCCCCTCTCCTGACCCCTGAGACTCCAAAGATTGTTGTAATAACCTCCTACTACCCTGTGAATGGCTAACGTGATTTAAACAGGGAGTTGGACCTCGATCACGTTTACAAGTGCCTTAGTTCTACATTAAGCAGTGCATGCTCCAATCAGTTTATGAGGCATTTATAACTTTGGTCACAGCAAAACGGTGATAGAACAACTTAAACATTAGAAACCACAGCCAATGTTCATATAGTGGTAAATACACTGCTATTCTTTTGTTTAGTTTCATAGCAGGTAGAAATCAACCCTAGTGTGGTCAGGGACAGTAGAACAGTAGAAATTACACCACAATTTTCACTAGAAGGTAACTGAGAGCTTGGAATACATCATCCTATCTGTGGAAGGGGAAGATTATTTTCAGACAGGATTGATGATATATCTTTTCCAGGGGATATCAAACAAACTGTGGTCAGATGTGGGCTGCAAAGAGAGTTTCTTATTGGAATCCAGCGCTAAGAATTAAAGGCTAAATCATTCTGAATCATCCGATCCTTCCTGCCTCTAATTCTAAGACCTCTTTCGCTTATTTCCTCTCTCGCTGTCTTCTTTCTTTTTACCTTCCTGACAGTTTATGCCAGTCAATGAAAATGTGCAAATTCCACATTCTGAGACGAACACAGCAGCAAGGGAAGATGAATCGCACAAGGCAAGAAAGGTTTGTTGACATCTTGGAAATGGTTCACGGTTCCCTCCCAACCCCCAGATCCCATCACTCCCTTGAAATCTGCTAATTAGTAAGAGCGTTTTCCCCAGTGTCAGAAAGTGGGGGAGGAATACAAGATAGCAGATGGGCCTTGCAAGATAAGCAGCGAATATTAAAAACTACCAAGTGAGACACCTCTTTAAGCCCAGCTAAACAGCTGAAAGAGAATTGCAAAGGACGATTTTAAAATCCAAGGGATTTGAAATCTGAAATTTATATGTTCAGATGCAGTGCAAATAAATATTTGCGATTGACATTCAATCTTACGACACATTATTTTGCAAAATAAAATGTAAGAAAAACGGAATACCAATATATTAACTCTCCATTTAAAAAAAATCAAACTCTCCATTAACATACCTTCTAATTGACTTCAGGTGTATTACTCCAATAAAAAAGTGTTTTATGAAATGAGAGCTTGGAGTTAAATCCTACTTGCTCCAGATGTGTTTAATAACATCATTGAACAGGTTGATTAAAATGTATTTATGAAATAAGAGCAAGGCTGACCTCTAATTGACCCTGGAATCTAATGAAGGATCAATTAGTTTCTAATTGATCCAGAATGAGATAGCAACTGCACCTTCAATCCTCTGTTCAGCTGTCAATCCACTCAATCACTCCTTGCTTCAATCCATTGGCTCCCGAAATCCTTTCCTTTCAGCTGTTTGTCTCCTCTAAGCACAATTACTCTAACGTGCTCCTGATCTCTCTGCAGTTCACCTCATCAAAAATTCTATTGACTGAGTCCCATTTGCTCAAAATCACCGACATTTCCCATTTAAATGTCTCACGTTAAGGTTAAAACCTCAAGAGCCTCAACTTATTCTATCTTTGGTACGGCAAATCATGGCAGGACTTATGCACTTAATGGTAACGTTGTGGGGAGTGTTGCCAAACAAAGAGACCTTGGAGTGCAGTTTCATAGCTGCTTGAAAGTGGAATCACAGCTGGACAGGGTAGTGAAGGCGGCATTTGGTACACGTCTTTATTGGCCAGTGCACTGACTGTAAGAGTTGGAAGTCATGTTGCAGCTGTACAGGACATTGGATAAGCCACTTTTGGGATTCTGCATTCAATTCTGGTCTCCTTGCTGCAGAAAAGATGTTGTGAAACTTGAAAGGATTCAGAAAAGATTTACAAGGACATTGCCAGGGTTGTTTGGAGCGTTTGAGCTATAGGGAGAGGCTGAATCGGCTGGGACTATTTTCACTGGAGATGGGAGGTGGAGGGGAACCTTGTTGAGGTTTATAAAATCATCAGGGACATGGATAGGGTAAGTAGCCAAGTTCTTTCTCACAGGGTAGAAGAGTCAAAAACCAGAGGGCAGAGGTTTAAGGTGAGATAGGAAAGATTTAAAAGGGACCTTTTTCTCCTTCTCTTTATTTCTTTAATTCTCTCTCTTTCGAGTCTAATTTTAAACCTGTCTCTGGCCAACCCATTATTCACCTCTTCTAGTCTCATCGGCTCTGGGCCAATGTCAAACTTGTTTGATGACGCCTCTGTGAAAAATCTTTAAATATTTTCTACATTGGGGAAGCACTATAAATCAGCAGCTGGGTTAAAGCAAAGAATTAAACATAATTCTCTACTGGGGTTGCACTGTGTCAAAATGGGTGAGGGCCGTTCACACCACACAAGAAACAGGCAAGTATCTTCCAAGACTCCTTTTGTAATAATCATGCGGGGTTCTCTCCTGGATCAGGAAATTGCTGCAGTGGTGGCTCAAATTAGGACTAACATTCTCATGCATCAATTGTAAAATTCGGTAGATTCAAATTATGTTTTTTAATCCTTATTAAGAAATTAGCTGTAGTGTTTCCATTGTCAAATGATGCACTTAATTGTTTTTAATTAATTTTTTATTCATTCACAGGATGAGGGCGTCGCTGGCCAGGCCAGCATTTATTGCCCATCCCTAATTGCCCAGAGGGCAATTAAGAGTCAACCACATTGCTGTGGGTCTGCAGTCACATGTAGGCCAGACCAGGTAAGGATGGCAGTTTCCTTCCCTAAAGGACATTAGTGAACCAGATGTTTTTTTTCCCCCCCACCAATTGATTCATGGTTACCTTAATTCCAGATCTTTCTCCCCCCATTGAAATCAAATTCCACATCTGCTTTGGCAGGATTCGAACGCCAGGTCCCCAGAACATTATCTGGGTCTCTGGATTAACAGCCCAGTGACAAATACCACTGGGCCATCACCCATCCTTTTAACGTAAAAGATGGAAACAAAATGGGAAGAGAGACATACTTTTGAAATTTACTTCCCACAGGTACGAACAAGGAGCAGGAACAGGCTGTCTGATCTAACAAGCCTGTTTCTCCAGTCAATAGACGAATGGTGTTTTGGTTGTAACATCAAGTCCACGTTCCAGCCTATTTGTACTGACCTTTCATCTCCTTGCTTCACAAAATCTATTCACTTCGGCCTCAAAAACACATTCAAGGACATTGTTTCCAACAACATTTCAGGAAGAGTGGCAACAAACCACGACCCACATTCTCATTTGTCTCATCTCCCTCTTAAATGGACACCCCTGTTTTTTTAAACAGTGAGCCATCAATCACTGTTCTTCTGTAAGTCGAAACATCCTCTTCGTATCTACCCTGTCAAAATGCCTCTAGCTCTCGTGCTTCAATCAAATCAGAACGTACCCTTCTAAACTTCCACGGCTATAAGCCTAGTGTGGGGGGCACATGGCTCAGTGGTTAGCACTGCTGCCTCACAGTGGGAGGGAACCTCGGGCTGTCTCCTCCCACACCCCAATGATGTGCAGGTTAGGTGAATCGGCCATGCTAAGTTGCCCCATAGTATGCAGACTCGGTGGGCGGGTTAGCCATGGTGGGTGCGAGGTTATGGGGATAGGGTAGGGGGCTGTGTTTAAGTGGGCTGTTCTTTAGAGGGTGCCTGTGGACTTGATGGGGCTGCATGGCCTATTTCTGCACTGTAGGAATGCTGGCCCATCTAAGCTTTACACATAGACACTGTTTACATGCAAACTGTCTATTCTAAATGTTTACTCAAGCAGGACCTCTCTGATTCCAAATGTAACGTTGATCTTGTTTTGTGTGCCTCCTGGACAACCACAATCTTGTTTGCCTCACTCTGCCTGAGCACCATATGATCTGCCCGTACCGCTCGCAAAACAAAACCTTTCACTGTAATTAGCTACGTGTGACAACAGCAAATCAAACCTAATCACTGCTTCAAAATCATGACCAGAAATGACGGTGACAGAAAAAGTCGAATGGGAAATGTGTATATAAATTCAAGACTTTTAACAGTCATATAAATTGAGGCATTTTATCACTTCAAGTTCATTTGTGCACCATGGATATTTGCCTGGACTTTTCTATTTATGGAGCTTGAGACACATGTAATTGTCTTGATGTACATGCTGCTCATTTGCTAGAGATGGTTTTCCATGCACACAAACTGAAAGTGACCACCTCAATCTCAACAGAACTGAGCCAGTCCTGCTAAATACAGATACAGCACACACTTCTGTAGGAAATGAAGAGTGTAAGGTAACACACAGCAGCCACCAATAACCCCCTTTAGATGTTCTTGCAGCTGCTGAGGAATTCATAGCAGCAGAATATGTTACAATATAATTTACATCCATCAGGGGCTTTCCCAAGTATTGATCACACTTTTCAGCACAGTGGCCCAGCCCACGTGTGACTCATCCATTAATTTTTGCAGCAGTCAGCTTTATTTGGTCAAGCCAGAAAGATTGCATTTACTTTTCATAATCTCAGCACGTTCCAAAATGCCAACAAGGTATTTCCGAAGTGTACTCCTTGTTGTCGTAGGAACATGGTAGCCAATTTCTGCACAGTAAACTCCGATAAGCAGTGATATGAAAATGAGCATATACTCATTTAAAATTAGTCCATCCAAAATTACAACATTTTGGAGAGTTATAGAGATGTATAGCACAGAAACAGACCCTTTGGTCCAACTCATCCATGCCAACCAGATATCTAAATTAATCCAGTCCCATTTGGCACATACCCCTCTAAATGCTTCCTATTCATTTACCCATCCAGATGCCTTTTAAACGTCGTAACTGTACCAGCCTCCACCACCACCTTTGGCAGCTCATTCCATACATGCACTAACCTCTGCATGAAAACTTTACCCCTTAGGTCCCTTTTAAATCTTCTCCGCCTCACCTTAAACCCATGCCCTCTAGTTTTGAGATAACAAGGTGTAGAGCTGGATGAACACAGCAGGTCAAGCAGCATCAAAGGAGCAGGAAAGCTTCACGTTTCGGGCCTAGACCCTTCTTCAGAAATGGAGGAGGGGAAGGGGGTTCTGAAATAAATAGGGAGAGAGGGGGAGGCGGATAGAAGATGGATAAAGGAGAAGATTGGTGGAGAGGAGACAGACAGACAGGTCAAAGAGGTGGGGATGGAGCCAGTAAAGGTGAGTGTAGGTGGGGAGATCAGGAGGGGATAGGTCAGTCCAGGGAGGATGAACAGGTCAAGGTGGCAGGATGAGGCTAGTGGGTAGGAGATGAGGGTGGGTCTTGAGGTGGGAGGAGGGGATAGGTGGGAGGAAGGACAGGTTAGGGAGGCGGGGATGGTTTTGGGACGCGATGGGGGAGGGGAGATTTTGAAGCTTGTGAAGTCCACATTGATACCATTGGGCTGCAGGGTTCCCAAGCGAAATATGAGGTGCTGTTCCTGCAACTTTTGAGCAGCATCATTGTGGCACTGCAGGATGGACATGTCATCTAAGGGATGGGAGGAGGAGTTGAAATGGTTTGCGACTGGGAGGTGCGGTTGTTTAGTGCGAACCGAGCGTAGGTATTCCGCAAAGCAGTCCCTAAGCCTCTGCTTGGTTTCTCCAATGTAGAGGAGGCCCTCTAGTTTTGGACTCCCCTAACTTCGGGGAAAGACCTTGACTATTCACCCTATCCATGTCCCTCATGATTTTGTAAACACCGATAAGGCCACCCCTCAGCCTCCGCTGCTCCAGGGAGTATAGCCCCAGCCAGTTCAGCCTCTCCCCATAGCTCAAACCCTCCAAGCCTGGTAACATCCTTGGAAATCTTTCCTGCACCCTTTCAAGTTTTGCATCATCTTTCCTACAGCAGGGAGACCAGAATTGCACACAGTATTCCAAAAGTGGCCTAACCAATGTCTTGTACAACTGCATCATGACCTCCCAAATCCTATAATCAATGCATGGAACAATAAAGGCAAGCATGCCAAAGATATTCCTACTATCTCCAAGCATATCAAATACCTCTTTCACTATCCTTTATACTTGTGACTCTGTTAGCATTCTCCAAAATTAACTCTACTGTAATGATGGAGCTGTTTTTATCTCGTGTAATAATCTGAACAGGATCCCACATTAAGTACATGAGACAAGCAAATCCAAATTCTCAGCAACATTCTTGAGGTTTGCTCTAATACAAGTGGACATTGGGGAAGGGGAATAAATAAATCAGTTCTTTATGGATTACAAAAGAATTTGAGGGGGGGAGAGAAACAGTATCAGAAGGTGACATTAAACCATCCTGCCAAATGAAAAAGAAAACCAAATGTTGCATGTGCAAGGGATGATGAACCAAAAGCAGTTACTCTGAAAAAGTAACAGCTCAACTCTGAAAAGCAGGAAAGGACTCCAGAAGCATACTGATATTTGCGGCTGCTCAGCAGGCCATACATTTAAAGAGCAAACCATTTGAATGGAACGGTAGAGAGAAGCTGCACCATAAAAAACATTTTTGTACATCGTTAATGAGGCTTGCACGCGCCAACAGCACAGGCCCAAACCCCCAGAGTATCCAGAACTGCCTGGTTGAAGAATATAAAATACCAGGCAGCACATTGCAAATGAATCTTTAACATAGTGGCAAAGGCCTTGTTTACCTTCAAACCTAATATGCTGAAGCAGAAATGCATTCTTTTTTACGCTCAGTTATTGGAGCAGCACAGTGGATTACACAGTATAATGACTCCATATCATTTAACTCATCGTAAACACTGAGAAATCTAGTTTGGATAAACCTGTGACCGTAATACTATGTTAACGATGAGTGTGTAATACGTGGATAATTCTAGAATTACTGATTAATGCATATTAGCCATATGGTGTTAGCCCCACCTACAGCAAAAGCAATTTAGAACATGCAAGCTGTCACATTGGATGGGTCTGTAACAACATTCAGGAAAATTGACACAACCCCTGGACAAAGCAATCCATTTGACCAATAGGCCAGCCACTGGGGGTGGGTTTAGCTCAGTTAGCTGGAGGGTTGGTTTGAGAAGCAGTGTGATGCCCGACAGTATGAGTTCAATTCTCATCACCATCTGAGGTTACCATGAAGGACTCTCCTTCCCAACCTCTCATCATAAAGTCCATCCACTAACTTAATGTCAATCCAGTGTTGCACATGTAACTTAATGTTTTAAAATATTCCAATGTGCAACACTGGATTGACTATCAAACAAAATTTTATACTCCAAAAAATGGCGTATCTTAGAACACAAGTCTAAAATTATCAGATGAGCAGATTGAAGTTTTTTTTAAAATCTATAAGAGATAGAGAGAATGGCTTTCAGTCAAAATCCTTCCTTCGTCGTCCCATAGAATACACTGTTAGAGGCTGTTCCTCTAATGGGGAAATGATCCTCTTGGTACCTCTTAGAGACAATGGATTGCACCCAGGGTTTATGTCATTTTTAGAATAAATATCATCTGTGGTGGCTGCAGATGCCTATTTGTGGGTGGTAATCCCTTTCTACATGGCGTACTGCTGAAATGTGTTGGCCTGAGTTTCTTCTGTCCTCTACTTTTGACATGCCCTCCCTGACTGCTGGTCTCCAGGCACTCTGGGCAGCATTGAGGGCTTCTAATGTATCAACTCTGATCTTAGTCAATTTGAGATCTCGTGTGGCATGGTGGCACAGTGGTTAGCACTGCTGCCACCCAGCGACTTGGACCTGGGTTTGATTTTAGCCTCGGGTGACTGTCTGTGTGGAGTTTGTACATTCTCCCTGTGTGTGCATGAGATTCTTCCAGGTGGTCCAGTTTCTTCCCACAGTCCAAAAAATGTACAGGTTAGGTGGATTGGCCATGGGAAATGTAGGGTTACAGAGATAAGGTAGGGGGTGGGATGTTGTTTGGAGGGGTTGTGTAGACTCAAACGTGGAAGCAGGCCACTGCAGGAATTCTATGATATCCTTGTATCACAAATGTGGTTGACCTGTCAATAGCAAACTCATTGTACAGGATGTCTTTGGGGATGTGGCCATCTCCCATTCAACTCAAGACCCAGCCAACTGACTCACAGTAGTAAACATGCTAGAGATCCCAGACGCAAACATACTTTCACATTCAGCACTGTCTTGCCAGGAGATACCCAATATTCATCCGAGAGAGCAGAGCTGGAAACTGGGAGCTGTTCAGTCATGTTTCTTAGCTTGCATATATTATATAGGTTTGTGCTGCTGGAAGAGAAGGTGCTGAGAATACGAGGCTACAACACAGCGCCTTGCACTATCAGTAGGTTTGTGATTTGACGTTTAACCTTTTACATGGCAGCTGCAACTTTAAACTCAGCATCAAGGGATGAGTTGCTGGTAATTGTTGATGAAAGGTACCTGAAACTGTCAATGACCTTCAGAGGTAGGGTGCCAATAGTGCTGGAAGGCAGAGTCTTGGTATCCTAGGCCACAACATTGACCTTACCGATGTCAATTATCAGTCCAAACCATTTGCAGGCCTGGTAGAACCAATCCAAAACACTGTCACAAGTGAACTTCAATCTGGATTACAGCATGGAAACATCAGTAACGCTTGGACTGTGGACACGTACTGTGGTCTTACTGCACAGTCTTGTCAAGTTGACTAGCTTGCCATCGATTCTGGAGCACACACAGGTACCTTCACTTCAGTACCAGATCCTACTGATCAGAGAAGTTCTACAAATTACATAACTCACGACTGAAAGTTCAAAGAAATTGTAGAGATGGATTTTTTATCAGATCCTCCAACACTGTGCATCTCCAAGTACAGTGTGTTGGCTTATGATAGTCATGTACCTAGTGTATTGTCCTTGGGGAAGTCAAATGATATCAGCTGGACAGGATCATTCCCATCTAAATGTGTTAACTTTTTGGCCAACAAACTACTGTCTGCTAATGTACTCTGGTTGTGTTTGGGACAAAAGTTGGTAAAACTGCAGGAGTATGTTAATGTTGGCAAGCATGATCTCTTATTTAAACATGACAAATGCTAACTATATTTCAAGGCTTCATCTCTGGCAGCATGTCCTAATAGTCAGTTGACCTCGAATTACTTCCCCATAATAGACTATTTTACTTCCATAGTTGCGTTAACCCTTTTCACTACACGCTCGCTCAAATCTTTAACTATTCTACTGAAT
Source organism: Ginglymostoma cirratum (assembly GCA_024137785.1). Classification (NCBI taxonomy): domain Eukaryota; kingdom Metazoa; phylum Chordata; class Chondrichthyes; order Orectolobiformes; family Ginglymostomatidae; genus Ginglymostoma; species Ginglymostoma cirratum. Next base: position 4,890,778 of record JAHRHZ010000094.1, on the reverse strand, counting down.
CTCATTATCCAAGGCTTAAACATTGGTGGAACGTATAGGCATCCTTAGGATGTACTGCACAAGTGTAAATTCTTTCTTTCCACCAGAGATATCTTGCTAAAGTACAGTGTATTAGCTGTTACTGAGGTTTGACTGATACGTTGAGTCTTCCGAATTCATGTGTGTGGGTCTACAGTGTCAGCAAATTTGAATTTCTGTAAGGCCTTACAATTATGCAATTATCTTTTCCACACGAGTCTTCAATATATTCCGAGAAAAAATATTGCTCGTGCTAGAAATATGAAATAAGAGCAGAACATACTGGAAATACTCAGGATTTCTAGAAGAATGTGCAGAAAGAAGCAGAGTTCATGTTCAGGTTCTGGCCCTTCATCAGTAAAACAGATATTTTAAAATATGACAACAGTTAAAGCAGGTAAACTTCCAGTCAGGATTCCAGGTGAATCAGCGTTTTGCCTGCACTTCACACAATCTAGTCTACTGCATGCACTGTTCACAATGTGGTCTCCTCTACACTGGGGAAACAAAGCATAGACTGGGTAACTGCTTCGCAGAACACCTATGGTCTGTTCACAAAAATAGTCCCTGAGCTTCCAGTTGCCTGCCATTTCAACATACCATCTTGTTCCCTCGCCAACATCGCTGTCTCAAGGCTTGCTGCAGTGTTCCAGCGAAGCTCAGCATAAGCTGGAAGAACAATACCCTCATTTTCCACTTGGGAACATTGCAGCCTTTTGCACTCAATATTGAGGTCAACAGTTTTAGGCATTGAGCTTCTGCCTTGGCTTTACCCCAATCCCCACACCCCAGGCCTTGCTGTCACATAGTCTGCTATCAAACACAACCCATTGTCAGCCACTAACAATCCCCATTAGTGGCTACTCATTCTCCCAGGCTGGTCATTATCCACTCCTTTGCCCAGTTGTTCTTCTCTCACTTTGGGCTCTGTCCCCACCTATAATTTACTCCTTACCCTCTCCCCCCACCGGCCTTATCTTCTGCATAAAAAACATTTTCCTAGTTACCATCAGTTCTGAGGAAGGATCACTGGACTCGAAACGTTAACTCTGATTTCTCTCCGCAGATGCTGCCAGACCTGCTGAGCTTTTCCAGTAATTTGTGCTTTAGTTTTTGATTTCCAGCTTCTGCAATTCTTTTGGTTTGTATCCTTTTCGTTGCAGAATGTAAATATTAAAATGTGAGAACTATTTATTGTTCTGCAGAACCTATTCTCCCAATATTACCAGGGAATAAAGATGGCATTTGTTGCTATATTGCTTTTCAGTAGCTTTATGTATTTCAAATGGTTATAGAAAGAACTCTTAAATTCTCCCTTGTCAAAGGAAGTGTGTACGCAGTAATCAGCACATCTATTGCAGCGGGACACTCTGACCATTTTAGTTTTAACTCTTTCTGATCTAGAAAGACCAAAGTTTTATGGTTAATCTCAGCACGGAAACATCTGAAGTAAAACAGCAAAGACGAAAACCAGAGACAATCTATTAACTAGATTTGCTGAAACTATGTGGGGTGCTGCTACCACAACACATTCTGAACCTCACTCTTGCTCTCTCAATCTCTATAGCAGTGGTGAATTCATCTCACACATGTAAAATATAGAACATAACAGCGCAGTACAGGCCCTTCGGCCCTTGATGTTGTGCCGACCTGTGAAACCAATCTGAAGCCCATCTGACCTACACTATTCCATTATCATCCATATGTTTATCCAATGACCATTTAAATGCCCTTAAAGTTGGCGAGTCTACTACTGTTGCAGGCAGGGCATTCCACGCCCTTACTACTCTCTGAGTAAAGAACCTACCTCTGACATCTGTCCTATATCTATCACCCCTCAATTTAAAGCTATGTCCCCTCATGCTAGCCGTCACCATCCAAGGAGAAAGACTCTCACTGTCCACCCTTTCTAATCCTTTGATCATCTTGTATGTCTTTATTAAGTCACCTCTTAACCTTCTTCTCTCTAAAGAAAACAGCCTCAAGTCCCTCAGCCTTTCCTCATAAGATCTTCCCTCCATACCAGGCAACACCCTGGTAAATCTCCTCTGCACTCTTTCCAATGCTTCCACTTCCTTCCTATAATCCGGTGACCAGAACTGTACGCAATACTCCAAGTGCGGCCGCACCAGAGTTTTGTACAGCTGCAACATGACCTCGTGGCTCCGAAACACTATTCCTCTACCAATAAAACCTAACACACTGTACGCCTTCTTAACAACCCTATCAACCTGGGTAGCAACTTTCAGGGATCTATGCACTTGGACACCGAGATCTCTCTGCTCGTCCACACTACCAAGAATCTTACCATTAGCCCAGTACTCTGTATTCCTGTTACTCCTTCCAAAGTGAATCACCTCACACTTTTCCTCATTAAACTCCATTTGCCACCTCTCAGCCCAGCTCTGCAGCTTATCTATGTCCCTCTGTAACCTGCAACATTCTTCCGCACTATCCACAACTCCACCGACTTTAGTGTCATCTGTAAATTTACTAACCCATCCTTCTACGCCCTCATCCAGGTCATTTATAAAAATGACAAACAGCAGTGGCCCCAAAACAGATCCTTGTAGTACACCACTAGTAACTGAACTCCAGGATGAACATTTCCCATCAACCACCACCCTCTGTCTTCTTACAGCTAGCCAATTTCTGATTCAAACTGTTAAATCACCCTCAATCCCATGCCTTCGTATTTTCTGTAATAGCCTACCATGGGGGACCTTATCAAATGCTTTACTGAAATCCATATACACCACATCAACCGCTTTACCCTCATCCACCAGTTTGGTCACCTTCTCAATGAACTCAATAAGGTTTGTGAGGCACGACCTACCCTTCACAAAACAGTGTTGACTATCCCTAATCAAATTATTCCTTTCTAGATGATTATAAATCCTATCTCTTATCATCCTTTCTATATCTTCTCGACACTCAATCAAATGCAACAAAGACTATCTTAAACCTGAACCCTCCACTCAAAACCCCACCCTTGGCCTCCCATCATCTCAAACATTACTGCTCTAACATCAGCCGAGTCACGAACAACTTAGTTCTGACAAGTTCCATTTCATCAAACGGCAGTCTTTAAAATCCTACAGAGACAATGGACATTACTAAACAGGTTCTGAACAAGCCAGGGCTCCCGTGTAATCAAAGGGTATGCTGGGCATCAGCACAACCGTTTAGACCCTTGTGGAGAGACACAAACAAGGGTTCACATTACTCAGGAGTGTCCTCTTTGTGGACTAAATGAGAGACTAATCACCTTAAACTCAACTAATAAGCTGGCTATTGCATGGTTTCAAAGATTTGTACTTGCTAAACAATTGAGGAGACACCGTAAAATGTATTAAAAAGACACCACGTCAAAGATTCTATTCCCAATCTCAGTTTAAAATTGGGTGTATGCAAAGAAGGCAGCTTTGAAGAAGGGAGATAACAAGCATGGGGCTGGATGAACACAGCAGGCCATGCAGCATCATAGGAGCAGGAAAGCTGACGTTTCGGGCCTAGACCCTTCATCAGAAATGGGGGAGGGGAAGGGGATTCTGAAATAAATAGGGAGAGAGGGGGAGATGGATAGAAGATGGATAAAGGAGAAGATAGGTGGAGAGGAGGCAGACAGGTCAAAGAGGCGGGGATGGAGCCAGTAAAAGTGAGTGTAGGCGGAGTGTTAGGGAGGGGATAGGTCAGTCCAGGGAGGATGGACAGGTCAAGGGGGCGGGATGAGGCTAGTGGGTAGGAGATGGGCGTGGGGGTTGAGGTGAGAGGAGGGGATAGGTTGGAGGAAGGACAGGTTAGGGAGGCGGGGACAAGCTGGGCTGGTTTTGGAATGCGGTCGGGGAAGGGGAGATTTTGAAGCTTATGAAGTCCACATTCTCCTCACACCTATATCCCGTCCTCGTGTCGTCATCAGGACATCAGGGAATAGGTTAAGAGATAACAAGGTGTAGAGCTGAATGAACACAGCAGGCCAAGCAGCATCAGAGGAGCAGGAAAGCTGATGTTTCAGGCCTAGACCCTGCTTCAGAAA
>JAHRHZ010000094.1:4843124-4886324 GCA_024137785.1 Ginglymostoma cirratum | reverse complement strand
TCAGCTTTCCTGCTCCTCTGATGCTGCTTGGCCTGCTGTGTTCATCCAGCTCTACACCTTGTTATCTCAGATTCTCCAACATCTGCAGGTCCTTCTATCTCAGGGAATAGGTTAACTTTGGAGCATAGATTAGGGCTGGAAACATGGGGTTCATTACTTTATGTGGCCTATAACCAGTGTTGTATCTCTGCCTCACGAAAGATTGTAGACCTTTGCACCTTCCCTTATTGCTAACTGAAAGTGAAGTTAAAATGGAGACATGTGCAATCTTCTGAAAGAGAGAAGGCTGGTTCCTCATTCCATGACCTGCCTCTATATTTTAAAAATTCATTCACAGGATGAGGGCATCGCTAGGGAGGCCAGCATTTATTGCCCATCCCTAATTGTCCAGAGGGCAGTTAAGAGTCAACTACATTGGTGTAGGCCTGGAGTCACAGGTAGGCTAGACCAGGTAAAGATGGCAGTTTCCTTCCCTAAAGGGCATTAGTGAAACAGATGGGGTTTTTTTTCCCCGATAATCATCATCATTAGATGCTTCATTCCAGATTTTTGTTATTGAATTCAAATTCCACCATCTGCCATGGCAGGATTCGAACCCAGGTCCTAAGACATTACCAGGGTCTCTGGATTGACAGTCCAGTGACAATACCACAAGGCCATCAACATTAAAACCAAAATTGCCCACTTGTAAAGAAAACTAATTGTAGGATGTTTCTCTGTTGATAAATCATAGAATCCCTACAGTGTTGAAACAGGCCCTCAGTATTGGATGGACAATTTTTGTAAAAGCCCTTGCATGAAAATACATCGATTTATTTGAATTCAAAATTATACACATTCCATGAAAATAAACCTTTGCCTCACGGCCCTGGAGCAAGCTTCATTAGTCAGAAAGGAAGCTCAATCCTTCATAATAATAATAATGGGAAATATTACATCCACTTTTGCTGGTTCCTGTAATGTGGAACACAGATTTTACTCCTCAAATTGTTTACATTTGCTTTGCATCAGAAGTCTTTGCCCAGAGGGTCTGCTTCTTGCGCATTAGGCTGACAACAGGATATCAATTACTTACCAACAATGTTCTCAAATGATATATTTTTGTAAATCAGCTCAGCAAAACTAGTCTCCATTCCACAGCAAGGAAATGGTAGAGTAGATGGTTTCCTTCAACAATAAAAACATCACCTGGCTACACACAACGTAGAAACAATGTGTAATATACAAAGAAAATCTAAAGGGTTGCTGCATTGTCACAGTACAGTGGTTAGATAGAAAATGCAAACATATCGTAATTTGCATGAAAAAAGCAACTTTGTCAGTACAAAAACCTCTGAACCCAAGATCTCTGCAGGATAAGCCATTCTCAAGACATCAATTATAGTTAGTGTCTCATGCAGTAGAATGTTTATCCATGAGAAGCTAGAGAGGTCCTGATTTTAAATTGGGTTGAGTCAATCTATGGTTGACTAACCTGGAAATTTGCCACACCAGTGTGTAACATCTAGCTTGATTTCACAGATCAGTGTGTCTCAAATGGAAACCGATTGTCATCTGTTGATTCTACTTTTGCAACTAGACCCCAGGCAAGGTTCCCCAATTTATTGCAGTTTCAGATGGGATTCCTCAAATTAAATTGCAGGGTGAGGAGGGACGAACTTGTTCCCCTTCTAATCACCCACCCCTTAGCTGGTTACACCATTTCCTTCCGCGGTCCAGGGATGTGCGGGCTAGGTGGATTGGCCATGCTGGATTGTGCTTAATGTTCAGGGATGTGTGGATTGGGTGGGTTGCGGGGGAGGGTGGGATGCTCTGAGGGTTAGTGTGGACTTGTTGGGCCGAGGGGCCTGTTTCCACACTGTAGGGATTCAATGATTCTATGAAGGTTAACTTACAAAGCATCCCTTCCCTTGGCAATACCTTTCGACCAGACCAAATGAATTAATGTTTTAAAAGGAGTCAATTTAACTAGGCTTCTGAGTTAACAAAATGGGAAAGTTTAGGCCCTAAAATTATTGAACTCAATATTGAGTCCGGAGGGCTGTAGGGCCCCCAAGTGGAAAATGAGGTGTTGTTCCTCCAGCTTGCGTTGGGCTTCACTGGAACACTGCAGCAAGCCAGAGACAGAGATGTTGGCCAGGAAACAGGGTAGTGCATTGAGGTGGCAGGCAACAGGTAGTTCAGGGTCTTTTTTTGCAAGTGGAATGCAGATATTCTGCGAAGCAGTCGCCAAGTCTACGCTTAGTTTCCCCAATGTGGAGGAGACCACATTGTGAGCAGCGAATGCAGTTGACTAGATTCTGGGAAGTGCAGGTAAAGTGTTGCTTCACCTGGAAGGTATGTTTGGGCCCTTGGATACTGGGAAGGGAGGAAGTAAATGGGCAAGTGTTACATCTTCGCCGGTTACAGGGGAAGGTGCCATGGGTCTGTGGGGGGTAGGGGAGAGGTGGGGAAGTGTTTGGGGTGAAGGAAGAGTGGACCATGGGGTCCCGGAGGGAATGGCCCCTGCTGATGGCGGACAAGGGTGGGGAGGGGAATATGTGTCTGATGGTGGCATCTTGCTGGAGGTGGTGGAAATGGTGTCAGATTATCTTCAGGATGTGGATGCTGGTGGGATGGTAGGAATCTCCAGACTCAATATCAAGTTCAATAATTTTAGGCCCTAAACTCTCCCATGTCCCAGCCCCCTACCCTACTCACCTAGCCTTGTTATCACATAGTCTACCATTACATACCACCAGTTGTAAATCACTAATAGTCCTCATTAACAGTTATCCAGCTCTCCAGCCAGAATGTTATCAAATCCTTTGTCTGTCCAACTATTCTTCTCCCTCTTTAGGCTCTACCCTATCGTTTACTCCCTACCCCTATTTTCCCTACTTTCTCCATCTCAACTGACATTTTCCCAGCCACCATCAGTTCTGAGGAAGGGTCACCGGATCCGAAACATTAAGTCAGGGTTCTCAATTGTTTTTACACCTCTTCTTTTGTGTCATCCTGGAAAAGCTAAATAGAAAAGATTTCTGCAAGAGGTGGCTCTCTGCTGAGGGGTGGAGTCGAGGGAAGATGGTCAGCTCCCTCATTGTCACTTCTTGTGATGTATCTCTCTGTCTGGTGTTTCCCTGGTGTTCCATAATGGTGGAATTCCATGTGTCCCACAAAGGACTTTACCAGGCAGCACTGAATATAAATCCATTGCTTTTTTTTGAAAAAATATACCTTCCGTAGCAGTCCTCTTTTAAAAAACATATTTTGAAATTAACAGTTTAAATTATCCATAGCACTATGACGTCCTGATCCATCATTGTGATATATTCCAGGACACAAAGATGGTCCTTGTTGCAGGTGGTGGTAGAGGGGAATATGTTAGTGCCATAGTCATAAAATACTGTTCAATGTTGTTTGTGGGGGATCACAAGTTAATCTAAGTACTTTAAACAACAGCCGTACCACCTAAACATTTCCTTCTCTTTAAAGGATATTATCTGAATTTAAGTTAAACTTAAGTTTAAACACCGATCAGAAGACCAGGATGTTCTTACTTATATCTGTCTGTGATTAATGGAAACAGTGGTGTACTTTCACCTTCTGGAGTGTTGCAGAGATATTAACTTTGGCTTTGTGGAATGGTTATGATATTGTTCGTATTCCACCAACATTCTTTTACCAACAAAAATACACAGAACCAGAAACACAGATGGGACTTCTATATGTGCCATTTTGGCTCCGGTCTGCCTCATTGTGACATGGATGGAAGCTTAAAAATCTGAACCAACGCACAGAGAAGAGGCAAGATGATTCAGCTCTGGTCTCATCATCCAAGCTAGCTCTTGTTCAGAGAGTTTAAAAGCCTGGTCTCAGACAGATCACCAAATCTACTTTGCAATGTTGAATCTCAGAAAAGCATGTGAACATGATAGATGGATTTATCCATCACCTGTTATCTATGTGTTTCACTGGATTAATTAGAAGATGATTCATTGGGGAACGTGCACGACATGCAATTCAATGCGATATAAATCTTTGGCACAGATCATTCATGATTTCAATTAGAATTCAAGGTGGCAGCTCATCACTACTTACTCAAGGGCATTTAGGGATGAGCAATGGATGCCAAGATTGCCTACATCCTAAGATTGAACGAATAAAAAGCATATATTAACAATCAAGCCACCAAAAAAACAGCTACTGGAAAGGTAGGGAAGGTTGAGCAATAATTCAAAGAGAAATGAAAAGTGAACGCTTTGTGTCTGATCACCTTTGTACTGAAAAGCTTTCCTTTTCATAATATTGTGGCAGTGTCTCACTTTTCAAAAGTTACATTTTGCCTTCTCTTCCATCCAAGTGGACTATTCTAATCATATCTCCCACATTTTGCAGCGTTTTATAAATTATACCATTCTGTGATTTTCCAATGTTTATTGGCTATATATATAAGCTCTCAAACATTATGTAAAATTTACACTGCAAAAAATGCATTTAAATCTGTTTGAACTGTAACATGATAGAAACGGGATGGATTAGTGGAAGATGGTAAGGTCAAAGAGTGTTATCTCCCATCTCCTATACCATTTTCGCATGACATTTATAATTGCCACTGTAATTAAATGATATGCTCTAACTGTGATACTGCAGTGGTTAAACAGGTTCATTATCAATCCTATTTAAATTCATTAAAAATGATTCCAACCAAATGGCTGGAACTGAATATTTTTAATTTTCAGAAGTGCATTCCCAGCACAAGAGGGGAGAAGAAGAATCAATTACATTATTAATGTGTGGATTCCTTTTCCACTATATTTATTCAGCAATATAAGCCCTGCTCATTTCTTCTGCTAATGAGGCTACCAGCAATCTATAAAGCTTATTTCCCCTCATGCATTCATGGAACCAATGCTCCTTATACTTGACGTCAACAGAACAAATTTTATGTTATTTCCCATTCCCAGTTTTTTTTATGCATTAATGCCAATTTCTATCTCCACGACGTTTCCCATTTTTAACACCAATTGCTAAAATTAGTATCCACACCTTTGCCTTGTCAGAGTGTCTATTTCAATATTTTCCTCCAAAGTTGCCAGCTTGTTCAGAAATCTCTATGCTATTTAGAAACAACAAATGCTGGGTCAGGCAGAATCCATTAGAGAGAAAGCAAGCTAACGTTCAGAGTGTAGGTGCCTCTTCAATAGAGCTGAATGGAAGTGTGGAGGGAGCAGCGTTTATGCTTTAGTTTGGGCGAGGGGTGCGGTGTTGCATTTGTTTGGATGATGCCATCCTCAGTAACAGCATTGCTGACATGGTTTGCTTCTTCCATAACCATGGTTCCCCTCCCACTGTGGTTGACAAAGCCCTCAATGGCACTCAATCTATCACCCATGCCTCCGCCCTTGCCTCTTCCTATCACTCACAGCAACGTGATCGGGTTTCCCTTGTCCTCACTTTTCACCCCACTAGCTGTCGCATTCGAAGGATCATTCTGCGCCATTTCAGACAGCTCCAGCAGGACGCCACCCACCAAACACATCTTCCCCTCACTCCCCTATCCACATTACACAGGGATCATTCCCTCCGGGACACCCTAGTCCATTCAGCGACCACTACCACCACCTCCCCTTCCCACAGCACCTTCCCATGTAACTACAGAAGGTGCAACATGTGCCCCTTCACCTCCTCCCTGCTCACTATCCAAGGGCCAAAACAGTCTTTTTAGATGAAGCAGCATTTCGCCTCTACCTCCTCCAATGTTGTGTACTGCATTTGCTGCACCCAACGTGACCTACTCGACATTGGAGAAAGCAAACACAGACTGGTTGACCGCTTTGCAGACCACCTCTGGTCCGTGCACAAGCATGACCCCAACCTTCCCAGAGCTGGTCATTTTAACACAGCGTGCTGCCCCCGTGCCCACATGTCTGTCCTCAGCATGCTGCAGTGTTCCAGTGAATCGCAGCACAAACTGGAGAGACAACATCTCATCTTCAGACTAGGCACTTTACAACCTTCTGGACTTATTATTGAATTGTAACACCTTCAAATTGTAAACTCACTCCCATTCCTTGCCTTTCTTTTAGCTTCAGTTGTTACATTCTCTATCACCAGGTCCTCTCTCCCCTGACCCCTGGCCCCACCCCACCCCAGTGGGACACTCTATTCCTTTCCACTCTGGCAGTTAGATATACTATTGTTCTGCCATTCTCACTTTCTGATCACTTAATCTGAACTATCAACATCCTCTCTCCCCCAGCGCTCCAACCACACCCTTGCCCCACTATTGCATAAATGCTGCCCCCTCCACACTTCACCAGCTCTGATGAAGAGTCATCTAGATTCGAAACATTAGCTTGCTTTCTCTCCATGGATGCTGCCGGATCCACAGTGATCACCAGCATTTGTTGTTTTCAGTGCAGATTCCAGCGTCTGCGGTAATTTGCTCCTACCTCTATGCTATTTGCTCTCTTGACTCATGTAGAGTAACTTTTCTTTAACATGGCCTGGAGATAGCAATAACTGCAGATGCTGGAGTCAGAGACAACACCGTGTGGAGCTCGAGGAACGCAGCAGGCCAGGCAGCATCAGAGGGGCAGTTAAGTTGACGTTTCAGGTCGGGACCTTTCTTCAGAAATGGGGTGGGAGAGGGAAGGGATCCGGTAAATAAATAAACAGGAGGGGTGGGCTGGAGAAAGGTAGGTGGGATGGTGATAGACAGATGCAGGTAGGAAATGGTGGAGATTGCTCAGTGGGATGGGTGGGGCAGATAGATGGGAGAGAAGGTGGACAGGCTGCGTCAGGTCAAGAAGGCGGGGATAAGAGGGGCGTTTGTACATGAGATGAGGCCGAGGGCGAGGGGTGCAGTGGGTTGGTGTGGGGAGATTTTAAAACTGTTGAATTCTGTGTGAAGGCCATCGGGTTGTAAGCTCCCGAGGCAGAATATGAGGTGCTGCTCCTCCAGTTTGTGTGTGGCGTCATTGTGACACTAGAGGAGGCCCAGGATGGACACGTCACCCAGGGAGTGGGAGGGGGAGTTTAAATGGTTCACGTACATCCTATGGCTTCATTTTTTTAGTAAATAGCCAAGATTTAATATTTAATCTATTATTTTTAAGAGATGTAACTAGTCTCCACAGAGTTCATAACGTATTAACGTGAACAAGAGGACAATTAAGAACTACACAATTGCAGCACTTTGCACTTTGACCCATTCTGATTTGACATGGACACATGTTAGGTACAGGCATACACAACAATGGAGGAATTTAAGTCAGTCTTCAGGAGCTGGCTGGGAACCATGGACATCTGTAAAATCATGGGGGAAAGTGGGATTCCCCTCACTGCCGGCGATCTTGAAAGTCAAGGACAGAAACTGAGATTTTTAAGTGATGAGTTATTGAAAAATTAAGGACCTCAACTTGCCAACAAGTCATTGCACAGAATACCCAAGGTAGTTCATGGAATCTCTACAGTGTATATGAGCATTCAGGGTAGATGGAGATGAGCAGAAATTTCTTCGCCCAAAGAGCAGTGAGCTGGTGGAATTCATTACTACAGGAAGTAGTTGATGCCAAAACATTGAATGTATTCAAGACGCAACTAGATATTGCACTTGGGGCAAATGGGATCAAAGGTAATGGGGAGAAAGCAGGATTAGGCTACTGAGTTGAACGATCAGCCGTGATCATGAGGAATAGCAGAGCAGGCTCGAAGTGCCGAATGGCCACCTCCTGCTTCTATCTTCTATGTTTTTATGTTTTGTTAGATAGCACTTTAGCTACTAAAAAAGAAATTAAAAATAGAACAGAGCTTTTGAGGCCCCCCGCCCCCGTTTCTCAAGTTGCACTTGGTGTGGACTGCCATTCAGAGGCTCAGTTCTTTTGTTTGAATTTACTAACGAACACTCTGCCATATTTCCGATTAAAATAATCCTAAGAACTGACTTTGAGCAGAAACAAAATACAGTAATCCCACTTAGGACCCAGAAAACGGTCACAAACGAAGACAGAAGGTGCTGGAAAGGCTCAGCAGGTCCGGTAGCAGACCTGTGGAGAAAAATCAGAGTTAATGTTTTGGGTTCAGTAGTCCTTCCTCAGAAAGCATGTCGAATAGGGGATGAAAATCATCGATGGCTAGTGAGCCCATAGGCCCCACGGGTTAAACTCTGTCTCTGGATATAAAATAATACATGGTACGTAAGATTAAAGCACATGGGATTGGGGGTGGTGTACCATCATGGGCAAAGAACTGGTTGGCAGATAAGAAACACAGGGACAAAGGGGTCTTTTACCGAGTGCCAAGCAGTGACTAGTGGAATACCTCAGGTATCAGTGCTTGAACCCTAGCTATTCCCAATATGCATTGAGACTGATTCCTAGGATGGCAGGACTGGTGAATGAAGAAAGATCGGATTGGTTAGGGCAACATTAATTGCAGTTTAGAACAGTGACAGTGGGCAGTGGGTGGGAAGGGATCTCATAGAAACTTATAAATTTCTAACAGGATTAGACAGGGTAGATAAAGGAAGAATGCTGCCAAATGACTGGAAAGACCAGTACCAGGGATTACATTCAAAGGATATGGGATAGACCACCGAGGACTGAGATGAGGAGAAGTTTCTTCACTCAGAGTGTGGCAAGCCTGTGGATTTCTCTGCCACGGAAAGTGGTTGAGGCCAAAACATGGAATGTTTTAAAGAGGGTGTTAGAAGTAGCTTGTAGGGCTAAAGAGATCAAAGGGTATGTGGAGAAAGTGGCAACAGGAGATGGAGTTACATGATCAGCCATGAACTTATTGAATGGGGCAGCAGGCTTAAAGGGCCACATGGTCTAGTTCTGCTCCTATTTTCTAATATTGGAAAAAGTATTGTGGTCGCAACTTTGCTAATCTGTTTTCTCCACAGATGAAGTTGGTAATTGTATTATGGGATCAAGAGATTTTCACGGTTATTAATAGGAGCTCATTCATGTGTACGATCAAACATTTGATCAAATCTCTTAAAGTAGTGCAAATATATATATTATTTCACGCCTGACCACATTTTTCCATTTCCAGAAACAATTAACACAGACAGATGAAAGTGAAACTTAGGGAGGGAAAGAGACCACAGTAATATTTCCATCTCCCAACTAAAGAGATGGGAATTTAAAATATAAACTATGTCCTGTCTAAAATTAATAATTGTTAAAAGCAACATGAAAATGTTGTTGCTGCTTCAAACTTTCAGGTTGGACCAGATTTTGTATCATAGCTTTGCACTGGACTAAGTTCTTTCCTTAGAACCATCACTTCCACATCTGTTATTCTGCTTAAGTCAGTACTTTGTTACAGTCAGAGATGGTTGGAAAAGAGCGCAGCATTGTTTTCACCTCTTAAGGCATGCAGTAGATTATTTAAAATATTTTTAATCAACCAGTTCAGACATGTTATGGCACATCTTCTTGGTAGGTGAGAGTTGAATGTGAATCTTCTGACCCAGAGGTAGGGACATTACCACTGCATCCCTTTAAAGTACAAAGGGAATTATCGGATTCTCCTGGTGATGTGCTAGTGTCTCTGCCTCTGGGGCAGAAAGTCCAAGTTCAAGTCTCACCTACAAAATGTACTGGTCATAAAATCAACCTGTCTGGACATGTTTAAAACAAAAGCAGATTGTTCACAAAAATGTTCAATCCCTAAGCAAAATTTGCATAGTGTATCACAGGCTAATATTTTCATTTCCAAGATTCAAAGGACCAGGAAACAGTGGCACAGACCCGCGTCAGGCCTGAGCTCTGCTGCTTTACATTATACTAGAATTTTCCCAGGAAGGGTGAGGCTAGGCTTGTGCCTGCAGGAGCGGATGCTGGAGTTAACAAGGTGAGATGTCCCAACCTCATTTGCTGCAGCCAGGTCAAAAGTCTTCCCACAAGTCTTAAATGCTGTAAAAGGGGGTTTAATACTCAAGACTGCAACAGTCCACAAATTATCCCAAACAGACATCGTATACTGTGTGTACTATTGGTCACTTCAAGATATTCCCTTTCAACTTTTAAGATGGTAACGGGTGGCACGGTGGCTCGGTGGTTATCACTGCTCCCTCACGGCGCCAGGGACCCAAGTTTGATTTGGCTAACTGTCTGTGTGGGGTTTGCACATGCTGCTCGTGTCTGCGTGGGTTTCCTCCGGGTGCTCTGGTTTCCTCCAACAGTCCGAAGATTTGCAGGTTAGGTGGACTGGCCATGTTAAATTACCCATAGTGCCCAGGGATGTTCAGGTTGGGTCGATTAGCCATGGCAAATACAGGGTGATATTGTAGGTGGTGGGTCTGGCTGGGATGCACTTCAGAGGGTAGTTGCAGACTCGATGGGCTGAATGTCCTGCTTCCACACTTTAGGGATCCTATGATTCATACGATATATCGATTTTGGCTTGATGATGCAATATTGGAATGCCACAGTCACCTAGTCTACTTCTCATTTGGAATTTGCTTAGAAAGCCGTTTTTGCTGTCTCTTTCTCAGTTCCAAAACTGAGTCTGAAAATGATTAACGTTGATATTAAAATGCTAAAATTGGTCACGCACACTACCCCTTGCAAGGACATAACATCAAGACTGTGAAATAAAATCAATTAGGGACATAAATTGATAATTAACCTGGTCAAAAATGAGTAGGTTTTATTCAAATGCAAACCCTGTCTTCCAGAAGCGGCCGTTACTGTACCGAATGATTTGACAGAGAAGTATATTGAAATCTGTCGCAAGCATGTTCCAGCATCACCATCTCCCAGAAGGGTATTCCCAGACCAACATGGGGGAAAGAAAGACAGCAATAACCAGCCTGGAGCAAGAGAAGGGCAGCAAATCTACCCAGTAGGCCCATTAGTGACTTCAGGCAGGGCTTTTCATTTCCTATGACTTTGCTCTCGATCCCCCCCTCTGGCCAAACGAACTCCAGAGACCCAGTCTTAAGAAAGAAATTACAACCCTTGAACACACATTGCCCTTAGCAGAAGTTCACCCATGCTATCAACCTCGATGTGTTCATCTAGCAGGACCCGCATGCTGAAAAAAATACATACGTTACGCCTGCAAAATTTCAAAATCAAATCTATAAACCGTTACAATTCACTGTACATGCATCATTGCATCTCCAAATGATGCACGGGTTTGTACATTACGGCTCCACTCAGCGCCGTCAGTACATCCCCAACACCTAAATGTCCATCATCAATTGTAAATCTGTGTGCAAATGGGCTGTCGGAGGCTTTGCAAACAACCTCTCCTCACCTGGAATACTACAACTGCACATGTTCCATTAGGGTTCATTACATTTCCAATAAGGAACAAGAACACTGGCTGATATCCCCACCCCCACCCCCCATCTCCAGTGGAATATAATCATTGATCCAAACCGAACAAGAGATTTAGAGATTCAACCTTCATTGGACTATCAGACAAATGCTCACAGCTACCCGGCTCACTTTGCAACTTTATGTAGGTGTAGGTTTCATTCCCCACTGAGCTTCCTCATCGCATCTGGCCGTGTGTCAGAAACAAGCCATAGAACATAGCACACAGTCAGATTAGCCATGGAGATGCTTGTAACTAAAACACGTTCGCATAGTGGCATCATCCCTAAAGCTGTTTCTGTCCTGTGTGCCGTACATCTGGATGGAGCATCATTCTGTTCTTTTTAAAAGAATGAATGTGAATTAAAGATGGAACCAACAAAAATAAAGGCTGATCCTTCACTTACCATTACGTAGGGTCAGACAGGCTCAGGTTTATCTAACACAGTTAGATGGAGATTATCATCCACAGGTGAACTGATGCGTCTGTTTGGATTCTGATGTGAAACTATTAGATCATCATAGGATAGATGAATTACCATACTTCTTTCTCATTTAATCCCAGGATATATGTGTTGGAAATGTTGTCATAAGTTAAATTTGGAGCTCAGTTCTTACACTGTAAAGCCAAATAAATTATTTAACTCATATTGGCTGCTCCAGGGGTTAAAATAAACCCCTCATTATAATGACTTAGTGGAATTTGCGTGAGATTTACTCTCACCTGTCGTTGAGACTAAAAATCAAAATGTTGACAATATACCACCATCATCTCCTTTATCATATTTTGAACCATCATAAAGTAATGACCTCAATATGTTCTCACGAACGGTTTACCAATTGGTTCTATTTATTTAAGCTGTAGGTCTGTTGGCAGCATGTGTGCCTTGGACTCAGAAGATGGTGGGTTCAAAGCCCGCTCTAAGACTTGGCCGCAAAGATCAAGGCTGGCATAATACTAGGTGTTGCAAAGTTCAAGCCAAAAAGATCTTTTGGATGATCATTAAATCAATGTCCAAAATCTTCCTCCTCCCACACCCACACGAGGATGGGGGATCAGAAAATATCCCCATAGCACCATTTTTAATATGATCAGGGAGTCACCCCAAACTGACCAGACCCATGTTTTATCCTTACTTTGGCTTTGGAAAGTAGATTATCTGGTTGCTATCCTGCTGTGAGAGATTACTGTGCAAATTGGCTGCCATTACAACTCTGTCATGTTTTGAAAGTATTTCATTGTCTCAAAATACTTTGCAGCCATTCTACGATCACAAAAGAAACTATAAAATGCAAGCCCCTTTTGCTTATCAGATGACCTACATTTTCAAGGATGCTGGGGTTATTTTTAAGCATATGCATGCTCTCTGAATCGTTCAAGCAGATAATTCTGTTGTAACCCACTGGCACTTTCTCAAAGGTAACAAAGAATGGGCAATAATTATCAATAAATTGCATTTCCGAAGACTATATTTGAAAAGGAGGGCTTCTGTAGCTCCCCTACGTCATTATCAGGAGACCCAGGATCAAGTCCCACCTGACCCGGACATGTAGCGTGACATATCTGAATGATTGATTAAAATATCTATTTTTATAAAGGGACAGAGTGAATGTAATGAACTTTTCAACACCTTCGTGGAGATTGCCAAATACAGAATGGATGAAGATACAACATGGAACTTCCCTGTCTGTCTTCCAATTCTCTTATCTCTTTTTTAACAGACATGGATGATTCAGGGTGTCTGTGTGTGTGTAAATTTTGTTTCATTCATGAGGTCACGAAAATATTGTAGATGAGAAAGGCCATTCAGCTCACCTACTGCAAACATTACATAGAATTCCTATAGAAACCTCTGTTTCTTAAATGGTTCCATTACTTGACCAGGGAAGCATGTTCCAAATGTTGACATGTTCCCTAACTGAACAGCTTTAAGAACTTGCCAATATCAATCCCATTAGCACTTTGAACACATGGTACTTTCACCTTATTCTCAAATTTAGTTTAAAATTACATTCCAGATTTACCTTCTCCCTTATATACCACTGGTAAAATCATCAGACAAGCTGAACAATCCTAAGTTTTCCCCAGTAATTCCAAGACCTGATACCAGCATTTTCTCTGTGACCGGATCAGAGCACGGTTTAGCTTACTCAAGATGGCCCCTAACCTATATTCAGCCATGGTTGTGACTGTATTTAACCACAAGTCTCATTTAAAATGAATCTGGATAGAACGGGAAAGAGACACTAATTTATAACTTAATGCTGTATCATTGTTGAATCAGACTTTCACACGAGGTAATCAGGTGGTCTCTTACGGGAAACATAGATAGAATCACTCAAAGCAGGAGGCCAATCATTTTCACCCGAGAGCTTTCCAATTAGTCCCACTCTTCTGCTCTAACCCCAGAGCCCTGTAGATTTCTGCTTTTCAAGTGCATGTCCCAATCTCTGCTGGAAATTACTTTTAAATCCACTCCCAATAACAATTCAAGCAGTGGATTCCAGATCATGGGAGAAAGAAATTAAGTTCATTAACAAGTTTATGGCATCAAATACAACCAAACGAACTAATACCATTGAAAGATCTGAAATGAAGATTGTGTCACTCAGTAATAATTCCTGTGTCGACTTTACTCAAAATCAATGCAACTTCACAATGCTGTAAAAATGACTTGACACACACCCATTTTAATGCCCTGCAAAAATCACCTGATAGAAACAGGCCTCTTAAAGCTACAATAACCTGCATGCACAGACTGAACCTACAGCATCATTGGCAAATCAAGCTGTTTATGTACAGTGTAGAGATTGTAGAGCAATGTATAATTTGCCAGTCAAGGTGGATTATAAATGTAGGAATGGGAAAATCACAATAACTGCACATTTGCAACCACAAGACAACCATAATTTTTAAAATTGTGAACCTCCCCAGAAATGAAAAACAGGAGAACAGATCAATCACATTTGGAAATGAGTGTACTAGTCAAACTGGACCTTTATTTTGAGGCATAAAATATGAGTCAGAGTAGGATGTGTCACTTTCAAGTTTCACTGTGTCCACAAAGCTGGTCGAGTAAATATGCTTCACACTAATACTGAGCAAGAGAGACAAGGGATATCATCTCGCTGCAACAAACTTATCAACCACAACTAAGGTTTGTACTGGGGTGTACATTTGATGGACAAGATAGGTGGGAAAGACACTTGTTACCAGGTCCATCCAATAATGTGACAGCTACTTGTCATGGGCATGTCTGAAGACAACTTTGTGGCATGTGGGACTCAATCCCATTCTCCTGGTCCACAGGTTGAGGCACTACCACTGAGGTACAATATCCCCCTCGCTGGTATAAACGCGGGATTGGGCACAAGTGCAAGAGTCATCACATTATTTAGGCCGTGGATGTTCGCTGTTCAGTCTGAAAACACATAAAGTTGTTGCCGTGGAACCAGAGAGTCACTGATGCCAGAAAGAAAAGGTAAATGATAGGAATGGAAAGAAACAAAAAGATATGTGCAAAACACCAATTTGTTCAACTTCTGCCATGATCTTTGAGTCAACTTCCCTTGAACCAAATGAATGGATGATAAAAAGGCCTAACATTTCTCAAGAGACCTGGAAGTGGAGGAGATTTTCATCAGAACTATATGCCATAACTTGATAAGAACATTTACACCATTCTGGTTTGTGTTTAATAAAAAAAAATAGCTGGTTAAACACTTTTCTATCTACAAATAATTCCCTTTCAACAGAAATGGCAAGTCCAACCAAAATAAAATTTAAATCAGTTAGCCTGCAATTCAAAACATGCACACCCAGACAGCCCCATACTGATCTGTACGCTTTCCTGTCCAGTATACTTTTTATCCTTTTTGGTTTCATTTTTCACTGAGTGATTTAGTTCTGTGTAATGTCTATACTGATCTACTTCAGGCACTATTTTCAGTGAGTTGTGAATCTCTTGAGACCCCCATCGCCAACAATCATGAAATGGCTCTAATTTCCATATCTACAATTATAAACCATCTTCCATGAACCTAGCACAGATCATATGAACCATAATCTCAGCCTAGAGGTCTATATGAATCATGGTTTAGGAGCAGTGCAATCTGACCTTTTCTTAAATGCAACAAAACTGAGGAATACTGGGGAAATGGGGGCAGTGGCTAAAAGTAATTAAGCACATTACCTCTGTGCAATAAAAAGGAGAGAGTTCAAGGTCATATGGCACCCAGAAATATCTAAGAAGAGATCCATTACGGAATAACTCATTTAATCTGCCGCCATGCTTCAGTCCACATTTCTCATTCTTAACTTTAAAATAAAAATCTTCCTCACAATCTTAAAGGGGGACACATTAACAGGCAGTTTCATCCTGGCACTACCCAAGTAATGAATGACAGCTAATTATGAGTTCCTGAATACTCAGTACATTAAAACGTTCAGTACTGACACAAGTACAGCATAAAGGAGGCACTTTGTGCTTAGAAATATCATTTACAACCATACAACATATTAAAATGTCCCTATTTAAAGGAAATGTAACATATTTATGTATTTAATATCTCAAAAGTGGTTAAATAAATCCTCATTTTTGTGCTTCTTTCCAGAACAATAAAGATTCTGGCTCATGTCGGTATTTTTATTTTTTGAAAGATGCAATAAAGTATATTAGAACAGTGCCGTAGTTATCAGCCTTTCCCAAATTCCACTTTATAATAGGCAGCTCCAGGCGTTTTCACACTGACGTTGCTATAGAGGTAATGAATTCGAAAAGAAGCACATTCATTTTTTTTATATATATATATGACAAATGACTCGATGCTCAAAGAGTTCTAAAGCTGTAAATTAATAATGAACCCCATTTGTGAGATGGGATACAATTTTTAAATGGGAGTTCAACGCCACATTAAAATCATCATCGACATTTCACTCAAAATGATTAAAAAAAAAACACAAGCCAGGCCCTATTCAGGTTCTACACTGATTGCCGCATCACAAACTTAAAAGCATATTCATTTCTCACAAATCCTGAAAATTACAAATAAATACAATACTTAAAGAACATGCCATTGAAAGATAAAATTGGAATTTGTTTCTGTGGAGAGATCTGCATTTCTCACCATGACTGTTAGCAATACAGGCCCAGACCCACCAACAGCTGCTTCCCTGATACACTACTGTCACAGGGATACTGGCATCTGAAGGGAAAGCAAAAGCAAACAGATTTACATTATTTTCTTTGTCTTTAATTTCAGTATGGCAAGACGGCTCTGCATTTCAATAAAATGAGAAAAATTGAGACTGCAGCAAGAGTCTTGATAAATTTACAGGGCACTATGCATAATGACTCACTCCTAATTCATCGCTCCTACCCAGCCACACAGTTCTCCTTAATTATTTTTAACGGGATCAAAAATAAAATCCAATAACTAAATCTGAGAAGGTAGGAAAAGGAGAGAGAGAAAAGAAAAACTCACCATGTGTATGTCCACTGGAGATAAAGGCCTGGAATGCTTAGATCTAAACACATTACTTTCTTAGATCAGCAGCAGCTGAGCCTTCTGGTAACGCTAATGAACCCACCCTCTCCGGAGAGAATGAGCTCATTGATAGCCTCGAATGCAGCAAGGTTCTCCCTCCTCTCATTGCAGGAGTGTTATCATCACAGCCAAGACAAAGAAAGGTTGCAGAGGCTACCAACACAGGACCTGCAAGCAGACAAGTACCAGTAAAAAGACAGACTAGATGTAAATACAAAAATCAATACCCTTAAAGTGGCAGCTTTCCTTTGGGGATGGGAACGGAATTAATCAAAAATGTACATTTTCATCTTTCATATCCTTTAAAATGTCGGACTTAGTTTGTTTAGGCAGATGCAAAGTTTATCAATAATTTTCCCTTAATTTTTACATGAGCGATAGACCAGAATCATCTCCAGTCATTTTTATGCAACATATTTTTATTCCTCTGAACTTATTTCAACAATAAAAGCTCCATGTAATCACTGCAGGTGGAATTGTAGATTGACAAAAGATATATTCACTGTCTAAGGTGTGATTCCACTTTTGTTGAAGATATTTCAGGATTGCGTTGATTTATACAGGATGGACTACACGGAAACAGACATTTTATTCACCACCTGAAAGGACTGCTCTTTGGTTTCTGGCTGCTTTGGTACTACCTGTGGTATTTTCCAAGATGGCCACTGCTGACACCTTGTGGTTTTTGCCACATTCACCAGTGCGTGGTCCTGGGTAATGATTGTTTAAAGGTTATTTGCCACCATTCTGCCTTTGTTTTCGGACTATCTGATAATTGGTAATGGAGAATGCATCACAATAGAGTGTCTGCAGAAGAGGCCCTGTTCTTAGAGTACAAGCAGTGTTTATTATATGATACCAAAATATGCAACTACATGTGGTTGGCCGTAATGACTAAGACCTTCAGGAGGTAGCTATTCCCTCCGAAAGGTAATTCTGAACTATGGGTTTCCACCCACAGTCTGAGTGTGACATCAGTAGAATGGGTAGAGCCAATGTAACTTGAATATTAACCCTTTTGGCGTAATTACTATATACAACATGTCATTCCTCATCTACAGGCACTCGGTCTGGAGAGTAACGGACAGATCAGGCAACATATCATGGCTATCATCAATAGGTCCCAACACGGGATCGTCAAGGGGATTGTTCAACCAGACTGTCTACGTTGCATTCATTGTTACACCCCTGCCCGGGTGTCCTTGGAGATGAAGCTCATGGTGTCCATCAGTACTCTTTAGGCTTCCTAACACGAGTGGGCACCAGAGATACTCCATCTACAATCAGAACAGAAATTTATATTGATACAGTCTGATTCCTTTCAAATTTTGTTTGATGGTCTATTAAGGAAGTTGTACCTATTAATTCTTTTGATTGATAAATGCCCGAGTTTCTGAATATGAAAGATATAGAGCCACAATTTTTTTAACAAATTGATCTAAATTGGACGACACAATCTACACAATCGCCCTCCCACCATACTTCATCGAACCGAATTGGCACTCCCTTCGTTTCCATTCTCTGTCATCTATTTATCTATTTCCTCATTAAACACATTTATATTATTCACCTCAGCTACGCCATACTTATTTTATGTTCTAAGCACTCAGTGCATTGAGAATTTTTCACAAATACTCTATTGGAATTTTTTAGTGATGATCATCTCTTTGTGGCCCCTCATTTTGGATTTTCCCACAGGTAGAAGAAACATTTATATCTATAACCTTTAGAACCACCTTCATAATTTACAGACCTCCAGTCAGAGTTTTTGTTATTCTTTCATGGGCTGCAGGTGTCGCGGTACGTCTAGCATTTATTGTGCCTTCCTAAATACCCTTGAAGGTGCCATTAAGCCACGCTTGTAAAATACTGTGACCCATCTGGTGTATCTAATGGTTTGGTACAACTGCTTGCTAGGCCATTTCAGAGGGCAGTTAAGAATCAACCACATTGCTGTAGGTCTGGAGTCTCAAGTAGACCAGAGCAGGTAAGGACGATATTAATGATTTAGGAAGGATTTTCTGACAATCGATTATTGTTTCATGGTCACCATTCCAAAGATTAGCATCCAATTCCAGATTTATTAAAGAATTGAATTGTACATTCAACCAGTTGCCATGATGGGATTTGAACTCATGCCTCTAAAGTATTCCAGGCCTCCAGTTCTGAGGAAGGTTCAGCAGACCCGAAATGTTAACTCTGATTTCTCTTCACAGATGCTGCCAGAGCTGCTGAACTTTTCCAGCAACTTCTAGTTTTGTCCCTAAAGTATTAGCCTGAACTCTGGACTTTTTGACCAGCGGTTTCACTGACGTTACAACATCTGTCATCCTCCTGTTTTCTAGAGAAAGGAACCCCAACCTTTTCATTGCTCCCCATTAGTTTTTGCCTCTCAGTTCTGGTATCGTCCTTGAAACTTCTTTTTGCATCTTCTCTAGTGGTCTCCGTTGAAATCGTCTGTATGCTTTGAATGTAGAAATTCCAGGCTCAGTACTTCTGTAAGTGGAAAGAACATGCTTTATGAGGTCAAGCAGCAGATAGTTAATGCCTTGAGATACCTTATGAGGTATGTTATACGATTCCTTAATGGTCTAGGATAGAGGGTTGATGAAATTCCCTTAGGGTGGCACAGTAGTTAACACTGCTGCGTAACAGCACCATGGACTTGGGTTCAATTCCACTCTCGGACAACTGTCTGTGTGGAGTTTGCACCTTCTCCCTGTGTCTGAGTGGGTTTCCTCTGGTTTCCTCCCACAGTCCAAAGATGCGCAGGTTCGGCAGATTGGCCATGCTAAATTGCCTCCTAATGTGCAGGCTAGAGTAGGTTAGCTATGGGAAATGTGGAGTGGGTGTAGGTGGGTTGCTCTTTGGAGGGTTGGTAAGGACTTCATGGGCCAAATAGCCTGTTTCTACACTGTAGAGGTTCTACGTTTCCCTCTATTAATTTCTGTGGTTAAATTCCAATGATCTTCATGAATCCAAGTGGTTGGCTTAGCTTCTTATTGCAGTGAATGGGAGGTGGGGTTTATAAATATGTCTTGCAAGTGCTGGCAGTTTGTTCGACAAATGGATTCAGAATACCAGCCGCAGCGTTCCTTATTAAAACAATGTTTTTCAGCTCTTGCTTTAACTTGTGCAATTCTTAATTGAAAGTCAACTGGATTTTGACAGCTTTAATCTCAGACTGGCTGTCAGAGCTATCTCCAATACGATGACAAGGCTAATACACATAGAGAGATTGATACACGTCTAATGGTGGCGTATACACTGAAACACTAAGCTGAGTTCATAACCTTTGTGGAAATATGAAATTGCATTTTTGTAACTGTGTGAATGTAATTTTGTGGTGCCAATACCATGACATATTTTTCCCTCAGTTAATGGCACAACTTTTCCAGCATGCTGTTATTAAAGGGTCCTCTGTAATGTTACATAAGAACGTAAGAACTAGGAGCAGGAGTAGTCCGTCCAGCCCTTCGAGCCTGCTCCGCCATTCAATAAGATCATGGCTGATCTTTTTGTGGACTCAGATCCGCTTACCCGCGCTCTCACCCGTATCCCTTAATTCCTTTATTGTTCAAAAAAATATCTACCTTAGCTTTAAAAATGTTTACTGAAGTAGCGTCAACTACTTCAGTGGGCAAGGAATTCCATAGATTAACAACCTTCTCGGTGAAGAAGTTCCTTCTCAATTCAGTCCTAAATCTGCTCCCTCTACTCTTAAGGCTATGCCCTCTTGTCCTAGCTTCACCTGCCAGTGGAAACATCCTCTCTACTTCTATCTTATCTATTCCCTTCATAATTTTATATGTCTCTATAAGATCCCCCCTCAATCTTCTGAATTACAATGAATTTAATCCCAATCTACTCAGTCTCTCCTCATAAGCCAACCCCCTCAACTCCGGAATCAACCTAGTGAACCTCCTCTGCACGCCTCCCCAGTGCCAGTATATCCTTTCTCAAGTAAGGAGACCAAAACTGCACACAGTACTCCAGGTGTGGCCTCACCAGCACCTTGTACAGCTGCAACATAACCTCTCTGCTTTTAAACTCAATCCCTTTAGCAATGAAGGACAAAATTCCATTTGCCTTCCTAATTACTTGTTGTACCTGCAGACCAACCTTCTGTGATTCATGCACGAGGACACCCAGGTCCCTCTGCATAGCAGCATGCTGCAACGTTTTACCATTCAAGTAATAATCCTTTTTACTATTACTCCTACCAAAATGTACGACTTCACATTTATTTACATTGTATTCCATCTACCAGACCTTTGCCCACTCACTCAATCTATGTTCCACTGCAAAGTTTCACAGTCCTCTGCACACTTTGCTCTGCCACTCATCTTAGTGTCATCTGCAAACTTTGACACGCAACAAGTGGTCCCCAACTCCAAATCATCTACATAAATTGTAAATAATTGCGGTCCCAACACCGATCCCTGAGGCACACCACTAGTCACTGATTGCCAGCCAGATTGGCACTCCTTTATCCCCACTCTTTGCTTCCTGTTAGTCAACCAATCCTCTATCCATGCTAATACTTTACCCCTAATGCCATGCATCCTTATCTTATGCAGCAGCCTCTTGTGCGGCACCTTGTCGAAGGCCTTTTGGAAATCTAGGTACACCACATCCACTGGGTCCCCATTGTCCACCTTCCTCGTAATGTCTTCATAGAATTCCAAAAGGTTTGTCAAGCATGACCTGCCCTTCATGAACCCATGCTGTGTCTGCCTAATGGGACAATTTCCATCGAGATGCCTTGTTATTTCTTCCTTGATAATAGACTCAAGCATCTTCCCCACTACAAAGGTTAAACTAACCGGTCTATAATTCCCCATCTTCTGTCTACCTCCCTTTTTAAACAGTGGCGTCACATTTGCTGTTTTCCAATCCGCTGGGACTGCCCCAGAGTCAAGTGAATTTTGGAAAATTACCGCCAGTGCACCTGCTATTTCTCCCGCCTTCTCTTTTAGTAGCCTGGGATGCATTCCATCCGGGCCAAGAGACATTTCAATCCTTAGCTCCATTAGCTTGCCCAACACTAACTCTTCCGTAATAATGATTGTTTCCAGGTCCTCACCTACCTTCGTCTCTTTGTCAATTACTGGCATGTTATTAGTGTCCTCCACTGTGAAGACCGATACAAAATACCTGTTCAATGCCTCGGCCATTTCATCATATCCCATAACTGAAGTCCCCTTCTCATCCTCTAAAGGGCCAACATTTACTTTAGCCACTCTTTTTCGTTTTATATATTTATAGAAACTTTTGCTATCTGTCTTTATATTCTGTGCTAGTTTTTTCTCATGTTCTATCTTACTTTTCTTTATAGCTCTTTTTGTGGCTTTCTGTTGACCTTTAAAGTTTTCCCAATCTTCTAGTTTCATGCTGTTTTTGGCCACTTTGTATGCCTTCCCTTTCAATTCGATAGCCTCCCTTATTTCCTTAGACACCCATGGCAGATTACCCCTTTTCTTACAGTCCTTCCTTTTCACTGGAATATACTTTTGCTGAGCACTTCGAAAAATTGCTTTGAAAGTCCTCCACTGCTCGTCAACTGCCCCACCATAAAATCTTTGTTTCCAGTCTACTTTAGCCAAGTCCTCATTCTATTGTAGACACCTTGTTCAAGCACAGGACACTGGTATTGGATTTTATCTTCACACTCTCCATCTGTATCCTAAATTCAACCGTACTGTGATCACTCCTTCCAAGAGGATCCCTAACTATGAGGTCATTAATTATTCCTGTCTCATTACACAGGATCAGATCTAGGATAGCTTGCTCCCTCGTCGGTTCCATTACATACTGTTCAAGAAAACTATCACGGACACACTCAACGAACTCCTCCTCAAGGCTACCCTGACCGAGCTGGTTCGACCAATCTACATGTAGATTAAAATCCCCCGTGATAATTGCCGTACCATTTTTACAAGCATTAGTTATTTCTTTGTTTATTTCCCGCCCCAATGTGATGTTATTGTTTGGTGGCCTATAGACTACGCCTATCAGCGACGTTTTCCTCTGAGAATTTCTAATTTCCACCTAAATCGATTCAACCTCATTCTCCATAGAACCTATATCATCTCTCAGCACTGCCCTGATGTCGTCCTTGAATATCAGAGCTACACCACCTCCCTTACCTTCCTGTCCGTCCTTCCGAATAGCCTAGTACACCTGGATATTTAACTCCCAGTCATGACCATCCTGTAACCATGTCTCCGTAATGGCTACCAAATCATATTCATTCGCGATGATTTGTACCGTTAACTCATCAACCTTGTTACGAATGCTACGAGCATTCAGGTAAAGTGCCTCTATGCTAGCTTTCTTACCCTCATGATTTCCAACATCTCTAATAATATCTCCTGAGTTATCCTTCCAATTTGCTTCTTTCATAGTCTGCCTTGAACTTAAACCCTCCTGCACACATGCTGACCTGCTGCTTACCTTTTTATTTACCATCATACTCCCTGTCGTTTTCCCTTTCCCTTCCCCCCGACTCACTAGTTTAAAGTCCCAGTGACCACCCTATTTATCCTTTTCGCTAGAACACTGGTTCCAGATCGGTTCAAGTGGAGACCATCCCATCGGTACAGATCCCCCCGGTTCCAAAACTGATGCTAATGCCCCATGAAATGGAACCCCTCTTTCCCACATCACTCCCTTAGCCACGTGTTTACTTCCCTAATTTTCTTATCCCTAAGCCAATTTGCACGTGGCTCAGGCAGTAATCCGGAGATTATGACCCTTGAGGACCTGTTCCTTAATTTCGTTCCTAGTGCTTGATAATCCCCAAACAGGTCCTCCATCCTAGCCTTGCCTATATTGTTAGTCCCAACGTGGACCACAACAACTGGACCCTCCATCTCCAGCTCCAATATCCTTTCAAGCCGGTCAGAGATGTCCTGCACCCTGGCACCGGTCAGGCAACACACCATGCAGGACTCCCGATCCGGCTTGCAAAGGATACTATCTATCCCCCTAACTATAGAATCCCCTATAACTACCACTTGTCTTTTTGCTCCCCCCCTCTTGAATGGCCTTCTGCACCACGGTGCATTGGTGAGCTGGCTCATCCTCCCCGCAGCCCTTTCCCTTATCCACACAGGGAGCAAGTATCTCGTACCTGTTGGATAAGGTCAAAAGCTGAGGCTCCTCCACTCCTGAACTCAGGATCCCCCTACCTGCCTCACTTGCAGTCACACCCTGTTGTCCCTGCTCACTAACTGAATGTGAATCACTTAATCTACCAGGTGTGACTGCCTCCTGAAACAAAGCGTCCAGGTAATTCTTTCCCTCCCGGATGTGCCGCAGTGTTTGAAGCTCAGTGATTCCAGATCTTCAACTCTGAGCCGGAGTTCTTCTAGCAACCAGCACTTGCTGCAGATGTGGTCACTGCCGTTCACAATGGGATCAGCCAGCTCCCACATCATACAGCTACAACACATCGCCTGCCCAGTCATCTCTACTTTGTTAACTACTTTATTACTTTACATAAATTTATGAGTTAAATACTTTCTAATACTTCTCTGCTATGGTCTTTTTCAAATAACCAATTAATAGATGAATAAAAAAAGTAAATTTTTAACCAATTACACGATACAGAAGAAATAGACAAAATAGAAAAACCTAACCTTACCAACACACCACAGAGTCCTTTTTTTTTGGTTAGAGGAGGAGGGCGGGTGGGAGACACTACACGTGCAGTGTCTCGGGTTCAGCCATTGCCCAAATATCTTCCCGACAGCCCCCTGGTCCTCGTTGTCGCCTCTCCCTGTGCTGCTGCAAATGAATGTTATATTACTAATGTCTCTGAGACACTTCCAAATGATGCTTTTTGGTCAACTGAGTGACCAATTGTCCCATGATGGCCAATTTTCACTTTACAAAGATTACAGATGGCATGCTGTCTAAACGGTTTCTTTTGTTGAATTGTAACATGCTAATACTCACCAATCTATTTGCTCTAACATTGTTTGATGTTTCCTTCTTAATTTCAACAGCACATGAAGATCATAGAATCTCTACAGTGCAGAAGCAGGCCATTTGGTCCATGGGGTCCACACTGACCTTCCGGAGAGCACCCCACCCAGTCCCATCCTCCTAAACTTTTTCTCTGCAGTCCTGCATTTCCCATGGCTAACCCACTTTGCCTGCTCATCCCTGGACACTACAGGGCAATTTAGCATGGCCGATCCACCCAGGCTGCACATCTTTGGACAGTGGGAGGAAACCCACGCAGACACGGGGAGAATGTGCAAACTCCACACTGACAGTCACCCAAGGGTGGAATCAAACCCAGGTCCCTAGTGCAGTGAGGATACAGTGCTAACCACTGCACTACCCCTGAGGATAAACATCAGTAAAAACGATTTTCAAACAGAAAGGAAGCTCCACACAAATCAACCTATCATTTTTACTTGCTTTAAACTACTTTAACCCTTTAGGACTAGAGTATGTACAATCACAAACCATAATTGCTTGCGAAACTCAGCAGGTCTGGCAGCATCTGAATTAACATTCTGGGCCCAGTGACCCTTCATCAGAAGTAATTGTAGCTCAGAAAAGGGTCTCTGAAGAAGGGTTGAACATTAACTCTGCTTTATCGCCACAGATTCTGATAGACCTGCCAAGGTTTTCCAGGAATTTCTGTTTCTGATTTCCAGCATACACAGTACTTTGGGACTTTTCTTTTCATGAGCAATGCCTCCTTGATTCTGAACTTCGCTTCTGCTCTTGTATCATTATCATTGTATTCCAAAATAGGTGGTTCCTGCAAAGCTTCCCCCAGCACAATCCCTGCCTCACAATCCCAATGAAGCCCTCATTGACTCAACTATTCCAAGGTGTTCCTGTCTAGTCACTAAATTTTGCACCTTCAAATTAAAATTCGTATTTCCGTAGTTAATTCCCTGAAAGGCATTACTCCTTTAAATTTAATTACCAGTGCTCACCACTGTTACCTCACAGCACCAGGGACCCAGGTTCAGATTCCAGACTTGGGTGACTGTTAGTATGGAGTTTGCACATTCTCCCCGTTTCCTCCAGATGTTCCAGTTTCCTCCCACAGTCGAAAGGTGTGCAGGTTTGGTGGATTGACCATGGGAACTATGAGGATAAGGAGTGTTAGGGTGGGATGCTCTTTGGAGATCTGGTGCAGACTTGATGGGCTGAATGGCCTTTTTTTGCACTGTTTGATAATCATTGAGGCCTTTAGGCTACATTTACTGGAATTCTGGTTGAGATTTTAGTGGGTGGCAGCAGCCCTGAAACCATGTCTATATTTTACTTTGATCAGGCAATTAATTGACATGGCTTCTGCATCTCTAAGGTAGGATGTTCCACGTTCAAGAGTTTCCTGTTAAACAGAGGCCCAGCAGCTTTTTAGTCCCAACAGCACCCTTGGAACAGGTGTTGTGTAAAGACATTAGGACCCTGAACCAAACTTGCAATGATGTCCCAGAGCTGCACATTACTGTGTATAAGAAGCATAGTATGGTGGAGTTAGAACAGACTTTCTGGTAAACACATTGACAGCACCATAACCATGAATACAAAATAGATGAATTAGTCCTTACTAACATAACTGTAAGATTAGAGTCTGGTGTATATATGATTATCATACATAGTTGTAGTCAGTAATAATGTATTAATCATAGAATTCCTGAAGTGCAATTTGAAGCCATTTGACCTATTGAGTCTGCACTGACTCTGAAGAGCATCCTGCCCTTCCCTTTGCAATTCCCATGTCTAACCCACCTATCCTACAAATCCCTGGATGTTATGGCATTTTTAAAGTTTTGGCTAAGATTTGCATGGCCAGTCCTCTTGACCTGTACATCTTTGAACTGTGGGGGGAAACCAGAGCACCCAGAAGAATCCACATGGACAGTCACCCAAGGGTGGAATTGAGCCTGGGTCTGCTGGTGTTGTGAGGCAGAAGTGCTAACCACTGAGCCACCAGGATGCCCCCATAATAAAAAGTGTTATATTGAAGTTTAAGCCTGAAAGGCAGTCCTTGATTCTGCCTGCTCTTCGACTGGTCTGTCTCAGCACAAACCTATAGTGTGGCATCAAACCACATGATAAAAGTGGTGGTGACCATGACTTGGAGTAGAGAAGGCCTGAGAACAGCAAGTCTGCATGGAGTGCAGGTAGAGTGAGAGGTCATCAAGGCCAATCAGAAAGGCCGTGTCAAGTGAGAGAGGCAATTCATTGCTGGGGCAAGATGAAGAGTCTTCCAAGAGGGTTGTCATCACTACCCAAACAAAGAAAAAATATCTACATAGACTGACATATTTGAATTTCGCAATTATCATAATGCTGTGATTTCTACATCAATTAATTTTTTAACAGGGAATTGAAGACAAGAGGAATACATAAAATAATTCATGAAATAGATCACTTGCAACTTGATTGTTGCTTCAAGATGCACAAAGGAAGCGTGCCTAAAATTTCATCAGTGGATATCAGTGAAATGTAACTTTTGAACAATACGATGAAGAACTCAATTTCTTCAGAACGACCCTGGTGCTCGAGTAACTTAATAAGAAAGGCAATCAAGATAACATTGCTGAGGTTATCCAAAACTCAATAGACCGTGAGATAATGTCATGATAACACAGTGGAATCCCAAAGTTTCAAGGACATGGTTAACTTTTAGCTCCAAGTGCGTTTTCTTTAAAATAAATCTGCTACAGCCAAAAAATAACTGCTGATGTAAATTCAGTTACTGTCTGGCAAAGCCCTGTGTGGGACATGTGGAATATAAAACTGAGAGACAAATATAACAGGAAGATATGCGAGAGGCTGAATATCTCACCCCTCACAGCGAGAAGTCACCTCTTGCAGAATTTACTTGTTTGGAACTTCCAGGGATATTCAAAAAGGGGAGTTAAAAACCGACTGTAACACTTGCAAATGCTCCTTAGTTTCTCAGCATGTGAAGTAGTGTGCAGTGAGGGTCATAGCTCTGAGAACAGCCATTTAAGCACCCCAGCATTGCAGGTAAGAAAGAAACTAGATTAATATTCTCTGAGCGTTACCAGTCAGCTACTAATGAAACGAACAGGACAAAAGAGTTTCAATCAACAAACAAAGCCAAGATTCTCAAAATCTATTGTTCAACTGCCAATCTCAAAATTACCGATTACATCCACAGCAACAGCCGTAATGTTTAACTATCCACTATTCATGAACAATTCCAAGACTAACCCGTGTAGTCTTTCTAACTTTCATCTTTTTTGACTCACTGTGTGAATGCGTATGTTTTGCACGATGATTCCTTTTCATATTTAGTGATGAATAAATTCACCCTTTTTGTTAAGCCAAGCTAGGCCTAACTTAATTAGCTTCTTATAAAATATAAGTTTGTTTGGGTTTGAGCGAAAGGACCCTTTTAAAATGAACCATTTTACAACTTGCTACAGTGGTAGATGAACAGTCAAGGGATGCCAGTTCGCCCTCGTCAAAATGGAGCTTAATGCTTTGAGGTATCTGTCTGGAACCTTAACATAGAACACAAAAACATAGAAGATAGGAGCAGGAGTAGGTCATCAAATCCCTCAAATCTGCTTTCCCTTTCAATATGTCACGGCTGGTCATCAAGATCCGTACCCTGAGATAACAAGGTGTAGAGCTGGATGAACACAGCAGGCCAAGCAGCATCAGAGAGCAGGGAGGCTGACGTTTCGGGCCTGGACCCTTCTTCAGATCCATACCCTAATCCCAACTGCACTCCCCCACCCCCCACCCCATATCCCTTCACTGCTTTACCTACAAGTGCTACATCTACCTCCTTCTTGAAAACGTATAATGTTTTGGCCTCAACCACTTTATGCCTCAATGAATTCCACAGGCTCACAACCCTCTCAGAAAAGAAATTTCTCCTCATCCCAGTCCTAAAGGATTTTCCCCTTAATCCTAATCCATGATCCCTGGTTCTGGACTCCCCCACCATTGGGAACATCCTCCCTATACCCAATTTACCTAGTCCTGTTAGAACTTTGTAGGTTTCTAAGAGACTGCATCTTACTCTTTTAAACTCCAGTGAATACAATCCTAACCAATCAACCTCTCCTCATTTAGGACGATGGAAACTAAGCAGCATCTGGAGGAAAGGAGAAGTCAACATTTCGGGTATTACCCTTCTTCAGGACTGAATGTGGGAGTAGGGGGAGATGTAGATAAAGGGTGGGGAAAGTATAGCAGAAGGGTGGTGATAGGTGGACACCAGTAGTAGGTACAACCTGGTTAGTCAATGGGAGGGATGAATCCGGTTGGTAACTGGAAGAGAGGGTCAGTAGGTGGAATGGAAGCGAGGAGGTGGGGCTGTAAAGGGAGCTGGGGGATGGGTTGGAATGTTATTCGAAATTGGAGAACTCCATGTTGAGTCCTCCGGGCTGTAGGGTGTCGAGGCAGAAGATAACCTCTCCTCATATGTTAATTCTGCCATTGCAGGAATCAATTTGATAAATCTTCACTGCACTCACTCTATAACGAGAACATCCTTCCTGAGATAAAGAGATGAAAACTGCACACAATATCCCAGTGTGGCCTGACAAATGCCCTGTGTAATTGCAATAGGACATCCTTGTTCGTGTACTCGAATCCTCTTGCTAAGAAGTTTGCTTTCTTTGCAGTCTGCTGCACCTGCCCACTTACTTTCAGTGACTGGTGTAGGAGGACTCCCAGGTCTCACTGAACATTTGCATCTCTCAATTTAAAGACAATTAAATAATAATCTGCTTATTTCTATTGCTAGCAAAGTCAACAACCTTCCATTTATACATGTTAGACTGCAACTACCATATATTTACCCGGTCACTCAGTCTGTCCAACTCACTCTGCAACATCCCTGCATCCTCCTCAGCTCAGCTTCCACCCAATTTTGCGCCATCTGCAAATTTTGAGATATTGTATTTTGTTCCCTCATCTAAATCATTAATATATGTTGTGAAGACCTGGGATCTGAA
Source organism: Ginglymostoma cirratum (assembly GCA_024137785.1). Lineage (NCBI taxonomy): Eukaryota > Metazoa > Chordata > Chondrichthyes > Orectolobiformes > Ginglymostomatidae > Ginglymostoma > Ginglymostoma cirratum. The sequence goes on along the minus strand of JAHRHZ010000094.1, from coordinate 4,856,476 downwards.
TACTGATCCCTGAGGCTCCACACTAGTCACTGCCTGTCACTCAGGAAAAGGGTCATGTATTCCTATTCTTTATTTCCTGCCTGCTAACTAATTCTCTCTACAGCTCAATGCATTCCTCCCAGTCCCATGCACTTCAATTTTACACATTAATACATTATGTAGAACTTCGTCAAAAACTCAAAACTCCAAAATCACATTCACTGGCTCCTCAAGTTGTGGAATCTCACCTAGGAAATGGTGATCACTTATAAAAAGTCATACCAATGGGATGAGCTCTGATGAGTTGCATTATTTATTTCGTATCATGTTTCTATTGCTTGGAATTGCAGTGTACTGAAGCCTTTCTATATGAAGGCTAACATGCCATCTATTCTTGCCTTATGTAGGATTGTGTTTAAGATGTCAACAAATAATTCACAGTGTTGCTTAAGAGATCAACCTGTGAGTTGTCAATCAGGTTGTGTGGGGGCTTCAAGTTTCACCATTCAGTCAAAGTCCAATGTTTCCAGCAAACTTCTAACTTTCTACTCAGAAATCTCCTAATTTTAGTAAACTCAATCTGGATGGTATCATTTGCAGCTATAATTTCAACCATTCCCTCCTTCTTCATCTCCGTGTGCGACTAACGAAAAATGTTCTTTCGGATCTTCTGACAGTCCCAAGTTTATTTGTACCAGCCTCATGTCTGAAGTCTTGGAAGGGATGGTCACCTCACCAAAAGTCTTAAAGCATGATTCAAGTAATGTTACTTGTACGTTTTGGGGTGCTTTTGGAAAATGGATGAATGCCAATTGGATTAAAATGCATCTAGAAAGTTTTCTTTAGAAAAACATGCTTCATGAACTTGAATATTAAATTAGGATAGCTGTACTGTTGAAGTTCAGTTCAACTGGCCTTTGGAAAACCAGCCATGGGATGACTAATTTCTTATCTACCACCTCACATATCAAATAAATTCCTAATATTAGAATGTGTGAATATTAGAATTCTCTTTCATTGTGCTTTTGGAAGAACTTGGCAGTTTAACATGTGTACAGAAATTATCTGCTTGCAATACCCTGTATTAAGTGATATAGAATTACCCAGAATGCTAAGCTGTTCATCCTGTAGTGATTGTAACAATGTCAGCCACGTGGACCTCATAGAATATGAGTTCCCTGATTGGGGCTATTAACCTGATAAAATTAAGGATCCCTGGCTAGCAGATGTAAACAGAAGTGTCAGAGGTTCTGTTCACTTTGAGAGTTGACTCTGAGGGAGCTGGATCAGTGTCAAGGACTCTCCACGTGTAAAAAGAAGGTGACTTGGAGACAGGATATCGGCCTGTGTGGCATTATTTCACAACCCAACTTGTATTTATGCTTCACATACATATTCTATTCCTTCTTCCCTTTCCCCTTTCAGCATGCTTTTCTTTTTCCTTTTCTCTAACCTACACATCATAGAATCATAAAATCCTTACGGTGTGGGAGCAGGCCATTCGGCCCATCGAGTTCACACTGACCCTTGGGAGAGCATCCAACCCAGACTCATTCCCTACCCTATCCCTATAGCCCTGCATTTCCCAAGACTAATCTACATAGCCTGCACGTCCCTGGACACTAGGGGCAATTTAGCATGGCCAAACACCTAATCTGTACATCTTTGGACTATGGGAGAAATCCAGAGCACTCGGAGAAAACCCATGCAGACACAGGGAGAATGTGCAAACTCCACACTGAGTGACTTCTTTCCGCTTCCCTTTTTCAACATACATTTCTATTTCCTTTTCTTCCATGTACACTTCTAGTGCCCTGTTAAAAGCATCTAGTCTATTTCGGTTAAACACCTTGTGTCATCACAAGTTCTGCGTTCTAACTAATATCTGAGTAGAGAAGACATTTTTTTGTAATCTTTCATGGGATGTAGCTGCCATTGTCTGGACCAGCATTGCTATTCTTTCTGACAGTTAAAGCCATTTGTTGAAGAATTATGTTGCATGATATTCAACTTTTTACAGACTAAGTTAAACAGTACACAATTATACAAACAATGATTTAACTTCTTATGGGAAAGATATTGATCTGGCTTTGCAGTTGGCAGAAGATAATCACCCCAACCAGATCTAACTTTGAAAGCACAGAGAGCTGGAGCTGAGGAAGTTGGCATGCGTTTCTGCCTGGAGCAGAAGGGGCAGGCTTAAAACTGATGATCTCATTAATTCCATGGCCATCCCCTATAAACCACCTCCCAGAAACCGACAAAGCACCTGCACCCAGTTGGCACTCTCTTTCCAGACAGATTCTCTTTGAAAATTAGCCTATTAATTTTCCAGCAGTCTTATCGCCGTAAAAAGCAGCAAGCAGCTCCGACATTTCTCGTTGCCAAGGATAAGACTCGCCCCTGATTCTTTATCATTTAGACTGTCCCGATTTTCAACCTCGATATAAGATGCAATGAATTATGCACCTTTCTTTCAACTGAGATGTGCTTCGATGGGCAGAATCTTTTTGTCTTATTCATTCACAGGACAAAGGTGTTGCTGGCTAGTCAGCATTTATTGCCAACCGCTAAATGCCCAGAGGGCAGCTAAGAGTTAATCTGTGGGTCTGGAGTCACGTGAAGGCCAGACCAGGCACAGTGCCAGCTTCCTTCCCTCAAGGACATTAGAGAACCAGATAGGGTTTTCCCGACAGTTGACAATGGATACATGTTCATCGCTAGACTCTTAATTCCAGATTTTTACTGAATTCAAATTCCAACATCTGCTGTGGCAGGAGTTAAGATGAGGTCCACGGAACATTACTGGGTCTCTGGATCAATAGTCCAGCATAATACCAATAGACCTCTATTGTGAGCTCCTCCAAAGATTGTGAGGTTTGGTACAGGTCCATTCATTATCCTGTCAATGATGGTGATCTGCTCTACTTTTGAAAATGTCTGTGGCTCGAGCCATTTTATGTGTGACAGAAAGTTGAGTGGAGATGGTCCAGTTATGGAATGCAACTGGGTGGCCTCCTTTCCTAAATATGGACCAAGATTTCATTGCCCCAAGTCTTCTATGCACAGGTAGACCAAGCCTGCACCTCAGCATGTGGTAGGCTTCCAGTCGCTGTCTTGTATAAGTGTAGGGATTTGGAGCTTGTGTAGCCTAGTGTGGGCAAGCAACGAATAAATACACCTATCTTCTTCTACCACCACTGATAAGGAAACACACGTATATCGCTAACACACAAACAGTCATCTCAGGAGACAAAAAAATGTTTAGCTCTAAAAAAAAATCCTTTTCAAGCTTGAGAAAAGATAATGTAAAGAAATTACACATGATTGTACACGTGGTTTCCTTTAAATCTATTTGAATGATGTTTGATATGAATAAAAACATTAATCCATTTTAAATGTATGCATTATAACGATCTATGAAATGTCTTTGACCTGTGATAGCTCTTAATTGAGCAACAATTGATTTTATGTATGAAAATATGATTTAGAAATAGGCCATTTGGCCCCTTAATCCTGTTCCACCATTCAATAAGATCATGGCTGATCTGATTGTGCCTCAAATCTATTTTTCTGCCTACTCCCAATTTCTTTTTAATCCCTTGTTTGTCAAGAATATATCTTACATTTACCTTAGAAAGAATCAATCACTCTGTATTCACTGCACTTTGGAAATCCAGACTCTTAATCCTATTGGGAGTCTCATCAGTCTTTTTAAATCCTTCCATGGCCTTATCTGTCCCTTCCATCTCTATAACCTTGTACTGTTCTATAACCCTCCAGTTCTACAACCCTCCTGGACTGCATTCCAATTATGTCCTCTTGCACAGTTCAGATTGTAATGATCTCATCATTGGCAGTTTTTCCTACAGCTCCTGAAGACCCAAACTCTGGAATTCTGCACCTAAACCTCTCCAAGCTTCTTCTCTCCTTTCAGATACTCCCTAAAACCTAACTTTTTGACTGAGTTTTAATTCCTTTAGAATATAGGTAACCGGAACAAAAGTGAATCATGTAATAATTGAAGCCAAATTGCCATTCAGTGTAATTACGCTTGAACTTCTGCCTCAATTCTGTCTTCTGCCAACTTCCCAAAGCATTTGATGCCATGAGAAATCAAACACTTATTGATATCAGTTTTAAAATATATTCAACAGCGAAGCAGCTGCAACCCATTGGTGCAGAGAATTCCAAAGACCCATAACCTTCTGATTGAAGAAATCTTTCCTCATCTCGATCTCAATTGATCAACTCCTTATCCTGAACGGCGGTCCCTTTTTTGGATTCCCAGCCAGGGAAGAGAATCCTCAGTGTCTATCTAGTCAAACCCTTCTAAGATTATGTATGTTTCAATGATATTGCTTTACCTAGTGCTCTAAGACACTACTAACCTTCATGTTGGGATACTGGGCTGGAGTATCTCAGATTATGGGTGTTGATCATATACTGTCCCTGACACTGCTTGGTTTGTATCCCTAAGTGAGACTCTTCCTATGTTCTGGAAACCTCCTTTATTTTCATCTGCAAAGAGTTAATTGATACAGCTCTCCAATGTAGTGCAAAGATCTTTCTCGGTGTGGTTGGTTGGCTCGCCAAGCTGGTTCGTTGTTCCGCAGACGTTTCTTTACCCTGCTGGGTAACACCATCAGTGTAGCCTTTGATGAAGTGCCGTTGTGTTTACCTGCCTGGTATTTAAACTCTGGGGTCCGTTGAGCTGGATTACCTCCCTTCCGGTTTTCCTTCGCAGTAGAGTGTATATGGAGTCAAGCTCTATGTGTTTGTTGATGGCTTTCTTCGTAGAGTACCAGGCTTCTAGGAATTCCCGTGCTTGTCTCTGCTTTGCTTGTCCCAGGATCTTGGTGTTGTCCCAGTCAAATTGATGGTGCTCCTTATCCATGTGGATAGAGATGAGTGAGTATTGGTCATGTCTTTTTGTAGCCAATTGGTGTTCGTGTACTCTTACGGTTAATTTCCTTCCTATTTGTCCGAGGTAGTGTTTGTCACAGTCTCTGCAGGGGATCTTGTATATGACATTGGTTCCGTATAAGGAAATTAACAACAAGGGTACACGAACATTAATTGGCTACAAAAAGACATTACCAATACTGACTCATCTCTGTGCACATGGACAAGGGGAACCATCAATTCGACCGGGACAACACCAGGATCCTGGGACAAGCAAAGCAGACACAAGCACGGGAATTCCTAGAAGCCTGGTACTCCACGAAGAAAGCCGTCAACAAACAATAGAGCTCGACCCCATATACACTTCACTGCGAAGGAAAAGCGGAAGTGAGGTAATCCAGCTCAATGGACTCCAGAGTTTAAATAACAGGGGGGAAAACACAACGGCGCTTTATCGGAGGCTGCACTAGTGATGTTACCCAGCAGGGTAATGAAACATCTGCGGAACAACAAACCAGCTCGGTGAGCCAACCAACCACAACATCCACAACCCGAGCTACAACTCTACTGTAAAATCATAAAGATCTTTCTCCTCACATGCTCATTTCAGTCTGGTGCTTTCTCTCTTACTGATATCATGTCATTAGTTACATGATGATTTACTTGAATCTCTTTCTACCACTGAAATTACTTGGCATCCTTTAAACTCCAGAGAATATAAAGCCAGTTTATTAAACTTTTCACTATCAGACAACCCACTCTTTCCAGAAACAAGCCTAGTGAACCCTTGCTGCACTGCCTCCAAAGAAAATATATCTTTCCAGTCTGATTCCTGGGATGACAGGGCTGACATAAGAAGAGAGGTTTAATTGATTAGGATTATATTACCTAGAGTTCAGAAGAACAAGGGAAGATCTCACAGCTATAAAATTCTAACAGGACTGGACAGGATAGATGCAGGGAGAAATGTTTTCAATGACAGGAGTCCAGAACCAAGCTTTGCAGACTGAGGATATGGAATAAACCATTTACTACTAAGATAAGGAGAATTTATTTTTACCCAGAGATTGTTTGAGCATTTGGAACTCCCTACTTCAAAGCAAACGAGGCTAAAACATTGAATGATTTCAAGAAGGCATATGATATAGCACTTGGGGTGAAAGAGATCAAAAGATATGGTGCATAAGCAAGAACTAACTATTGAGTTGGATGATCAGCCATATCTATAATGAAAGGCAGAACAGGCTCAAAGGGCTGAATGGCCTAGTCCTGCTCTTATTTTCTACATTTCTAAATACTGGCTGCACGCTGCCCTCTCGGTGTCAAGACATAGAGCCACATACCGTTGTAGAAAGATTTCCTTCTGCTTGAATTCTATATCCCTTGCAATTAGTGCAGACATGACATTAGCCTTCCTGATTTGCTGTCATTGTATGCTAATTTCTTCTGTAACTTGTCTGTCTTCATGTGTGCATCTCTGAACGTCAATATTTTAAAATTTCACATTTTTCTAAAAGTATTCTGTCTCCGTTCTTTCTGCATCGTACGTCACCACTTTATACTCAGTCTGCCACATGTATATATCTTCGCATCCTCTCTCCTCCTCATAATTAAAACAGTATCATATTTATCTCACTGTGTTGTCAGAAAACCTCTGTCCCTTGATTCAAGTCATTAATATAGTTTGTAATTAGCTGTGACCCACCCCCAGCACTGATCCTTGCGACACTGTACTAGTCACAGCCTGCCAATTTGGAAATGTCCTGTTTATCCCAAATCTCTGCTCCCTGTTTGCTAAACCAATGGTCCCTCCACATTACACCCAACTCCATCATCATTTGTCACGCTAATTAACATTTTATGTGGGACTTTATTGAATGCCTTTTGGAAATCCAGGTGCACTACGTCTACCGGTTTCCCTTTATCTCACCATCTTCAAAAAAATCTCTAAATATAATTTTAACATGAAATCCTGTTCATAAAATCATATTGACTTTGTCTGATCATGTTAGAATTCCAGCATTGCTCAGAAACAGATGCCACACTAACTGATCTGTAGTTCCTTGTTTCCCTCAGCCTTTTTTTTAATAGAGAGTTTACATCAGCACTGCATCTGTTTTATTATCTATTGATGTGAATTGAAGTCAAATCTTGCCTGATAAGGCGAAGTGTTTTGAAATGTTTTACTCTGTTAAAGTGTAATACAAACAGGAGTTGTTGCTGAGGGCATTGACTTCCTTTTGCACTTGATTGTTCAGTTATTTGAACGGGAAAGTATCAGACATTAACTAAGAAAAATACAGATTCCACCAGTAACAGGCGTTTGATTGTAGATTGGATTCATGCTGGCCTATACCAGGCCTGAGGAGCATTTATTGACCTATCAGTCGATTTTTGTCAGATGGTAACATTCTTCATTTAAGATAATTAGACATATATTGACTGACTGTCAAATTTTAGAGACTACGTGTTATAACACTTTTTCAATAACAACACTAAATATAGTCAAAAATTTGTCAAGGAGCAAGACCAAATTAGGCTGTTTGCATTTTCTTCATTACTATGTTAGCAGAGACAATGTCATACTAACTTGCATTGAAATAAAACTTCAATGAAGAAATCCACTAAATAGATTTTGAAAATTATGACTCTATCAGTCAGTTTGGATTCAATGGACTAGCCATACGTCACAAATCTGTTGACATTAAAGAAATGCACAGCATGTTTTACTGACTATATTTAATTATTTCTGTTTAATATAGAATAAAACAATTCCTGTAATATCTGAGGTGCATTTCAAATGCTTTGATGCATTGTCCAGAAAATAATCATGCAGTTCTACTTTTCTAAGTGCCCTGTCTCTGTGAAACAGCTTTACAGTCATTAGAGTGGGAAATTTAAAGCAGGATATATGCAGTGAATAAATTTACTGCACACTAATGTCAGGTGCTGAGACATTCCACAGGGGCACAAGTTATTGCATAAGGGGCAATTGTTTCATGATGGAATGGCTCTGAATATGTCATTTCAAACCTGCCTTGAAACGTCTTCAGAGTGAACCAGAGATCAGACAGATGTTCCAGAGCAGTCATGCTGATCACCTCTAGAACGTACACTGAAATGATGGATTTGTTGTGCTTATCCCTCCTTTGTTCAGTGTAACTTCCAACTCTCACCCCTTGTGTTTGCCACCAAGACAACATTCGCAAGAAACATCCTGATAAGGATGACGTGACAAAATGCTTATTTCACCCTTAGCTGATTGTGGTAATTATGTTCCTATGTATCAGAAAGCACAAGCATTTTGTGATCTCCACAAGTCTTGCAGCAAATGACCAGATGTTCTACACATATAACCTTCCAATGCAAAAAAGACACAGCATCCACAAATTTTATGAATAAGATGATGAAACAACAACAAAGGAACTAAGTCAAAGGAGACATCTAGATTATGGTTAACAAGCATGTGGATGAACACAGCAGGTCAAGCAGCATCATAGGAGCAGGAAAACTTGATGTTTCAGGCCTAGACCCTTCATCAGAAATGGGGGAGGGGAAGAGGGTTCTGAAATAAATAGGGAGAGAGGGGGAGGCCGATAGAGGATGGATAGAGGAGAGGATAGGTGGAGAGGAGGCAGACAAGTTGATGGCACGGGGAAAATTTTGACAGCCAATGTGTTCCATGATTGATGGTTGATTGTGACACCATCCTGACTGGCCAACAGTGAAATAATTTGTTTGACAGAGACATTATCAGCAACCACATCAATCTTAGAAACTGTGTCCCTCAACCAGGGCATTTAAAAATTTGTTTGGGTCATTTAGTTCTTTATAGAGAAAACGGCAGTCATTGACATAACTGCTGATTTGCATTATCCTTAGGAAGATGAGCACTGGTAGCATCACGAGGAGCAGATAGCAAAGACATTAACATAAAATCTAAGTCAGCCTGCTTATCAGTGAACATTTAATTGTTTTACATGTTCCAAGACAATTCTTACCGACTGACGGGGAAGACTAATCGCAAGAGATTTTAAAATAATTCAATATTTCGGTATCAATTATTCTTTGAAGAAACTGTCCTCTTTATCCAAATGGCTAGGCTTACTGGGCAGTGCCAAACACAGTTGCCACTCCACTACCATTTCCTTTCTTTTCATTGGCACTCAGCACCTGGCATGGTGGCTCAGTGGTCAGCACTGCTGCCTCACAGCACCAGGGACCTGGGTTCGATTCCACCCTCAGGTGACCGTCTGTGTGGAGTTTGCATGTTCTCCCTGTGTCTGTGTGGGTTTCCTTCGGGTGCTCTGGTTTTCTCCCATGTCCAAAGATATACAGGTTATGTGGGTTGGCCATGCTAAATTGCCTGTAGTGTTCAGGGATGTACAGGCTAGGCAGGGTTAGTCATGGGAAATGCAGGGTTATGGGGATGAGCCTGGGTGGGAGGGTCAGTGGAGACAAAGGGCCTGTACCCATACAGTAGGGATCCCATGATCTGATTCAGACCTCTTAAGAAGAGTGCATTCAATGTGGGGGCATTTCCCATGCAGTACAGGATCAGCAGTAACACTCCTTCACTTGTACAGCTTTCACAGCTTTCGTCCAGTGTTCAAACCAAAGGTACTTTGGCAAGTTAAAGAGACCAGGCAAGTGGGAGAGGGTGTATAGCAGCAAGTATGGTGGAACAGGAGGGTAAGGTAGCGAGGGGGAAGGTTTGGTCAGGAGGAGTTGTAGGCAAGTAGGTTGAGTTGGTAAAGTCTGGGTGGTAATGTCTTGGTGAGGGAAGAGGGGTCATCAGATTGGGGTAGGGAAGCAGGAGTGGCAGGGTCACTCGGAGGTCAGAGCCATTTAATCCTGTAATCATTCCCTGATTAACTATTTGTCAGACAAATAACTTGGGACCCTCCTGAATCTTCAACTCAAACTCAGAGATTGTGATTTTTTCAGAAGCTGTAAATATCTTTACCATTTATATTACAGGAGAGTTCAACCACTGTAAATCAAAGTCCTGAGTGGTGCTGTATTCAGAAATTCGTGAAAATGCTCACCAGCCCTAAAACGAACAGAATCTTAATTGAGACTGGGGATGGAAAAGAGTTTGCGATAGTCCATCGTCATCAGTAAGAAAATAGTGAACTTTAAAACTTTGCTGCGAGTTTTCTACAACATTTGGACATCAACTGGAATGCTGCCTTTCAAGAAACTAATGATTTAGTCAGGAAGAAGACTAAAGCATGAAAATAAAATGTTGGCAGAGATTTCAAAAGCAGCATTAGAGAGGCCACCATGCACTGGATCTAGATTTTCCTTAGTAAAGAAAGTTTTTTAAAAAATTCATTCACTAGGTAAAGGCATCACTGGCTAGATAGCTTTTATTGCCCATCCTTAATTGCCCAGAGGGCAGTTAAAAGTCAACCACATTGCACTATGCATTAAAGGCTGTTGATGACCCCAAGTTGAGTAGGCGAAGCTAACATTTTGCAAAGGGCAATAACAAGATTAAATAAGGGGCCAAATCTACGGCAGATGGTATTTAATGTGAAGAAGTATCAGGTAGATTGCTCACCTAAGATCTAAAATTTGCAAGATGACATGATCTTGTTCAGAATTGCTTAAAGAAATCTATGGGGGTGATGGTGGCCGAGTGGCATCATCTCTGGATCGTTAATCCAAAGTCTCAGGTAATGTTCTAGGGATCTGGCTTCAAATCCTCCATGGCAGATGGTGGAATTTGCATTCAGTAATAATCTGGAATTAAGAGTCTAATGATGACCATGAAGCCATTGTTGGTTGTCAGGAAAAATCCATCTGATTCCCTAATGGCCTTTAGGGAAGGAAACTGCCATCCTTACCTGGTCTGGCCTACATGTGACTCCAGGATATGGTTGATTCTTACCTGCCTACTTGGCAATGAGGGATGGGAAAAACCTGCTAGCCTGGGTAGTGATGCCTTTATCCTGTGAATGAATGAAAAAAAAAGACATACACTGATCTGATGATAACCGTGCAACCATTGTCAATTGTCAATTGTCATAAAACCTGATCTGGTTCATCAACTTCCTTTAAGGAGCGAAATCGTTACTCAAACAAGCCTACACACGACTCAAGAGCCGGACCAACATGGGTGTTGACCCTTGAATCCAATTAGAGATGGGCAAAAAATGGTGGCCTAGCCAGTGACACCCACATCCCATGAATGGGTGAGAATGAATAATAATATTTCCCTCAAGGGAAGCTAGATGGCACCATTTACTGCTAAGAGATTAGAACAAGTTTTCATGAGATTCAACATCAAATTACAGCATTGAGTCAATCTGCCTTCAGAGCAGAGCCAATTTTACTTTCACCTCTTACTTTAAACAATCCACATCTGGGGCAAAAATCACACCTTTGTGCTTTTAGATTGATTTGTAATTTACACCACATTACTTGCTGGAGAGATGCCAGTAGAGTAAGTGTTTGTAATCAACAGTTAACAAGGCAGTATTTCTTGACCATTTTGGGTTACTGACCCTATTGTGAGCAGCCGAGGGGGAGGATGAATGGGACCCTGTTCCTTCCTCTCTCATCCTGGTGCTTAACAATTTGCGACATCCCATCTAGAACCATCGTTAATTGGAAAATCTCGGGTTGGGACTGGTTGTACCAGCTGTTATGTTTAAATCTCTGCAGTGCTGGTTTAAACATCCATGGGTAAATTTTAAACTGTACCACCAATCCACAATCTCTATGCTATGGACAAGATCAGACCCCCTCAAAATATATTAAGAAGATAGACTAGATGCTAATTTTTTCTTAATTTAAAGGTAAGTGCCAGAGGTTGAGTTCCAGATGCAATTCGATGTGTCAAACTACTAGTCCTGAAGCAAAACACACTTTATTCATACACTGAAGTTAAAATATAACAAAAGAAAGAAGAAATTGGAATAACTTAACACTACTGGAAAGCTTAACAGAATAATAGATTATTAAACTACTAAATAATAACCATTCCAACATAGTAACATCTCATTAACACACCCTTGGCAAAGGCAGATTCAGTAAAATCAATTGCCTCACGCAATTCTCTAATCCAAGAGGAACAGCTTCAAGAGAAATCTCTGAGAGAGAGAGTAGCAGGGAGAGATGTATTCCAGCTTCCAAACCTAAATTCAAGACCCCAGCAGCAACTGTTACTGAGAAACTAAAACTAAAAATCCTGCTTCTGTGGGTGTTTGACCCCACCCAATCAAGCTGCTTCTATTGTTCTAATTTCTAGAACAAACCAAGTCCTCACAAGCTGTGAGGCCTTTCTGATGAAGGCTCTAGGCCCGAAACATCAAGCTTTCCTGATCCTATGAAGCTGCTTGGCCTGCTGTGTTCATCCAGCCCCACACCTTGTTATCTCCTCACAAGCTGTTTACTTTATTGGATTCAAAAATATAGCTTGACACCTCTGTCTTAAAACATCTCTTCAAAGAAAACACCAGGACAAAATCCACCTCTAAAAGCCATAGTAATGTCATATCTGACTTGGAAGTAGAAGTGCTATAACTGAACCAAGATTGACACCAAAAGGAGGAAATCCAGAAGGTGCAGCTGACTGGCTACTGCTACTGGAACATGGGGCCCAGCTCTATACATTGAGATTTATAAAATATATATTACAGTATATATTATGACGGGCATGTATACGTAAACAGGAAGGAAACTTTCCCTTTGATTGGGGGATCAATGACTAGGGGCATAAATTTAAGTTAAAGGGCAGAGGTTTAGAAGTGAGGAATACCACTTCTGCCCAGAGGGTGATAGAAATATGGAACTCACAATCCATAAGGTTGGTAGAGGCTCTTGTAATGCCAAGGCATACAGGGTTTTGTGTCAAGTGCTGGAAAATAGGATTAGAATAGTTAGGTGGCTATTTTTGATTGGTGTAGATTCAATGGTCCAAGAGGACAATTTCCTGTCCTGTAGACCTCTATCACTTGGTCCTCTACTGCCTCACCTATGCAATTATTGCCTTGGAGGTATGTCTTTGCCTGTAAATAAAAGTTAAAGATTACTGGTGAACAAATATCATAGAGTCACAGAATTCCTACAGCTCAAATTGAGTCTGCATTGACATCCCACCCAGACCCAGCACCTCATCCTATCCCCGTAACCCCATATTTCCCCAATCCACCTAGCCTGCATATTCCTGGAGAGTGTGGCCAATTCATCTAACCTGCACATCGCTGGATACTATGGACAATTTAACATGGCCAATCCATCTAACCTGCACATCTTTGGACTGTAGGAGGAAACCAGAGCACCCAGAAGAAGCCCACGTAGACACAGAGAGAATGCGCAAACTCCACACAGACTGACTCTCAAGGCTGTTAAATGCAGAGATAACAAGGTGCAGAGCTGGATGAACACAGCAGGCCAAGCAGCTTCATAGGAGCAGGAAAGCTGACGTTTCGGTCTAGGCCCGAAACGTCAAGCTTTCC
>JAHRHZ010000094.1:4732772-4843024 GCA_024137785.1 Ginglymostoma cirratum | reverse complement strand
CACCTTGTTATCTCAGATTCTCCAGCATCTGCAGTTCCTACTATCTCTGAAACGCAGTTAAATGCATCCTGTTAACTGCATAAATGACTACAAATGGGGGCATTGTTGGATGAGGTCTTGCGAAGATATGAAGAGACACTTATTGACACTGTTAGTAGTTTGTACGGTTCTGAGTTATGCATTTTAATGTCTCACTTTGTAAATATATCTAAAACTGAGTAAAGATTGATTTCTGATCTCTTCTTTCACCAATTGGCAATCGGTTGTTTAACACAATCCACCACTGAAGCATTCACATCTCCCTAGCATCTTACTCTTAAAATAAAACACAGTGGTCTGTACAGAAGGAAAACATCACTGGCAGATTACTTGGCACAGGACCACGTTGATAAGCTTTGTGAAACAGCAAGGTTCAGAAATAGTTTTAAATTGCTGCAACAAATCTTGCGTGAAGGCTCTTTGAACTCGCTGAAGGAAGTTGAGCAGTCCTTAGCAACCCTGGATGCCCATTTTCTATGGGTGAGTCAATGATTAAATTAAATATAAATGTAAGCACTGTGCAACTGTATCTTTTGGGGCCTGCGCTTTCTGTCTGTCTATTAGCGTATCCGAATAGTAAATGGCACCCCCATGCTACATTAGAGGACAGCTGGCACTGGAAAAGGTAAAACCTGCCCTAAGTACATTTATTCACACTACGCAAAGTTTTTCAATGTGATAGTTATAAAACTTGTTTTAATTTAACAAAAACACAATACAAATGTGGGGTCGTACCTCACATCTCTGACTACTATTCATTTGACCTTTTTTGATGATAAGTTATCAGATCAGCCATTTTTGTTATTTTGATCATAACCACAGTTACTCATCATGTATGCTGTAAAATATTTTACAATTTTAAGTTAGCACTTAATGGCTTTATCATATATATAAGTTGCCAGTGCCTATTTGCTGTCTAATTTGATCTGATTCAAAGCACTGCAGCATTTTAATTCCTACAGCTGATTGTAACCAAGACAATGAGGTTTGACCTTCAGCCAACAGTTTAGGAACATGAACATGAAGCTGGCATGAACAAATGTGTATGCATGTTTCCAATTTGAAGATGGCTATCGCCTGCAGCAATGGTTTGAACTGCTGTGTAGATGTTTTCTTCTGCATTGTCATCTAGTCCTGTGGAATTGTTCAGACCTACTGAATATATGATTAACATTATGATGATTGCTTCACTGAAGCCGAGCTCAGCTGTTCAGTTTTTTTTTGTTGTGAATCCTCACACACTTTGCTTCAATTCCACCATCAACATCCCCCCAGCCCCAACCCCACCCCCACCTCCACCACACTCCTTGCCTTGTTTCAGGATATGAATGGAGACCTGCAGCCCAGCACTGGAGTAATTGAACTGAACCGCTAGGGGTTAAAGTCATGCACTGTATAAAGATAACCTTCTTATAGCGAATATTTCATTCCACCAACAATGCAGGGTGGCATAGATAAAATAATTCACTTGTAAAAGCAATTGATGTTATATTATGTCACCTTTAAAAAAGGGGGCCAGATGAACAACCAATTTAGCAGAAAGGTTTGCAGGTTATACAGTCAGGCACTGTGCTTCATTGAGTAACTGATGGCGTGTGGGCATCACACTAAAATAGCATCTGGTTAGTGTACAGCACCATAGATAGTAATTTTAGAATAACATCTTCATGTTTTTACTTTACTAACCCCAAAGCTGGGGAGAAATCTCACACGGTTTTCTTAGTAGTTTTGACAATAGTTCATTACTTCCCTCAGATTGAAATAGAATTAGATTGTGATGATGCAAATTATGCATTCAGAAAGAGCAGATGCAATGAAATGAAGATCACTTTAGCTTTTTTCAACATCTGTTCCTCAGTCAGTTCAGTTGATTTCAGCTGGTAAGGCTCATTCCTATTAATACTTGGATATGGATGTCAGTCCAAATTGCAATTGGCGTTGGGCTCCTTGTCACCATTCTAATATGGCTGTTAGCATACCTGACGTATTGAGCTGTTAAACAGTGTAAGAAAATAAAATGAGTCTGATCACAGTTTAGTAAAGAGGCAATTTTAACGGGATTTTGAGCTCATATGCAAGCATCAAACACACACGACAATTATCAGTTTTGGGAATCGAGAACAGGCTAGTCAAGTCTGTACATCAGTTCTGCACGGACGGCAGGTTCAGGTTTAAAATTTCCCCACAAAGTTTTGAACAAACGTTGGATTATTTCTGATAGTTTGTGTGTACTACTTCTATGTATCTCTCTCCAATACCAGTCAGGTTGACACTCCATGGCACTTTGTAGTTCAATCTCAAATACGAAACATTAAATAAAGATTGAGGAATAATTGCTGAATTAGATAAACAGATAGATGGATGGATGGATGGATAGATAGATAGATTGGTTGATTGATTGATAGATAGATAGATAGATAGTTAGAAAGTGAAAATTTTTTGTTACTTGTATTTATGAAAATACAGTAAAACAGTTCCAATAAAAAAAGCACCATTTAATTACATGAACTATATATTTTAAAAGAAAGACAACGTTAAGATAAACATAGATAGTAGGAACTGCAGATACTGGAGAATCTGAGATAACAAGGTGTAGAGCTGGATGAACGGCCTAGACCTAAAACGTCAGCTTTCCTGCTCCTACGATGTTGCTTGGCCTGCTGTGTTCATCCAGCTCTACACCTTGTTATCTTAGTTAAGATAAACATAACTTTTTTGTTCATTCCACGGCCTCTTGGTTTTACAAACTGTCCACTGCCAAAGGTCAAAGACTTCTCCAACTGCCAAAGGACCAGAGACCTCTCAAAACAGCCAATGACTGGGGCCTATTGAAATTCCTGAGGACTAGGGGCCCTTTGAAACTGCTGAAGACCAGGGCTAGATCGAAACTGTAGAGGATCTGGGGGCTGTCGAACGAAACTGTTGCACCTCAGCCATAGAAAGAAGAAAAGATGAATTTGACACAAAAGGTGAAATTAGGAAATAGTAATAAAAGAAGAAACGATAAAAAAAAGGATGAGGCCTGTCAGCTAAAAGAGAGTGGATGGACCAGGAGCTCGAACATGACCTAACCTGCTGTCTCCACCATCTTGCCGTGAATTAAATAACAAGCCCTTAACAGTCGTTGATCTGAAAAAACTTAATAAAATCATGATTGCTGACAATCTCTATGAGATTGTCATTCCCCAAATACTCCTCCACATGCATCGCATTTCTAAACAAATAAGCTCAACTACTGTTGCCAAGTCTCATATGTCACACCTCCCCCGATAGTGATGACTGCCGCTGCCACGTGCTGTCCTGGAGTGACACCTCCCTATAGGTTCTCCTCCCAGTTTTTCTGGGAGTGATAGAATGCCCTGTTTCCTGCTGATGGTAGCAGAAAGCTCTCCTTCCTGACCTGAGCATTTCTGACCAATGAGAACCCCATGTTCTGCTCAGCTGCACCCTAGTCTCCATTGATCCAGCCTGGATATCTCCATTCCCACCCTGTACTTCCGGGAATTCTGTGTTGTCACAGCTATGCCCTGTATTATCATCGGGTAAAGATGAGTGAATTGGCTCCCCTCCTTTCATGCCTCATTTTGCCTCAACAAAGAGTTTAATTATTTTCAATATACATTTTTCCTTTCTCCATTTAAAATATAGTGCCAGTCAAAATTAAGGAGCAAATTACAAGCTTTTCTAAAATAAAAGAGAAATGTTCTAAACCTGGGAAAATTGTCAAAATGTGACTTCAAATGCACATAAAAACATAGATATAAAGTTTGAAGATGGGAGATTGTTCAGTACAATAGGAAGATAAAGAATATGCAGTTTGGAAAGATCTTGGAGTCCTTGTATTGTTCCACTTGGATCTGAGATTGTGTGGCTCTTTAGCTGATGTTTTCTACCCACTCCCCCCACCTCTCCTTTCTCACCTTTGCTGGCGCTGCCAGGCTGCTACTGAAATGTGCTTAATTTGTACATTCTTGAGTCTGGCTCCATTGTCTTTCCAAATTAGCTAATTGACAGCATCTCTTTCATGTCCAACATGTACGACTTGTCATACAAGTAAAAATAACACCAGGAGACGTGAGTGCTTTGATACCTGCCTCTGTTGACTGGTATCAATGTCTTCAGTTAAACTAATTTCAGTTCAGGTAATTTTCTTTATTCCGCTTTGGCTTCCTAAACATGCCTTAGTCAATGGTATGGAGACCAATGAAGACAATTTTTATTCATTTCTTTTCTTTTTAAAAAAAAAACCCTCAAGTCCATGAAGGTCTTGGGTATGAAAATCATATGATAGAATCTTAATGTTGACAGTCCATATTTTACTACTGGTGGGGCTCTTTGGACAATCTCATGTTGACCTAGAACTTGAAGTCATTATACTACAACACCTCCTGTTACCTTCGACCTTCACTCCATCATTTGAAACCCTCAAACTGTCAGCTTTTCCCTGCCCTCTGTTACCCTCAACTCTCAGAAAAATCATTGAACTTCCCTATGTAACTCCGCATCTCCCCATGATCTCCTTTCACCTCTTATTCATGGATAGTGACTATCTCTGGGTAGTCCAGCTTCTTCCTTCTCTCCCACACAAAACCTCATAGGTTTAGCACGACCCAGCCTCGCACTTTTGGTTAACGATGTCACCACCCATCTTAAATTATCAGTACCACCAGGAAGGTCAAACCAACTTCATTCCACAGCCGTCTTCATCCTCTACTTACATCCCACAAGAAGCATATTTCATTACCTGCTTCATATCCTGCTACAGGTAGCAGCACAAGATCCAGGCCATCTGTTTTATTCTTCAGAGTAATAGGAGGTGTTTCATGGAACCCCTACAGTGTAGAAAAAGGCCATTTGGCCCATCAAGCCCTGCACCAACCCTCTGAAGAATATCTCAACCTATCCCCTATATTTCCCATAATTAATCTATCCAGCCTGCTCACCATAGGACAAATTAGCACGGCTAGTCCACCTAACCTGCACATCTTTGGACTGTGGGATAAAACCAACACACCTGGAGGGATAATAGGTACTGCAGATGCTGGAGAATCCGAGATAACAAGGTGCGGAGCTGGATGAACACAGCAGACCAAGCAGCATCATAGGAGCAGGAAAGCTTGACGTTTCGGGCCTAGACCCTTCCTCCCCCATTTCTGATGAAGGGTCTAGGCCCAAAACGTCAAGTTTTCCTGCTCCTGTGATGCTGCCTGACCTGCTGTGTTCATCCAGCCCCATGCTTGTTACTAGCATAGTTACTCAGTTTCTGTCTGCATTGTTTCGATACATACCTTACTGTACAGACTCGTAACAAATTGAACAGATATTTGTACAAACTGAGGAGTGTGGGCAGGCAAAATTTGAAGATGCCCACTTTTGTCCTGTTCGCGTGTAAAACTGAAATTCTTTGGCAGAACAGGTTTTCTGTCAACTATCATTTGTGCCATCACGCAGAAATAAATTTAAACAAACACACTTATTAATGCACTGAAATAGTACAAAGCAAAAATCAAATACAATGATAAAAGCAAATAAGAATTAAGACTGTGGACTCAGTCAACCAGTAGGAAAATGTACAAATGTTTGCTTTATGTTAGAACAGAATTTCTAAAAATCAGCAATATAAAATCACGCTTAACATCATTAGTTTCTGCCAACTGATTGATCAAATCCCATAATACAGGTAATGCACCACCTTTCAGGTTGATGCATTGTGAAAGTGGTTTGTCATCATGCTATACTCCCACCTAACACATTTAGTTTTGCCTTCCCATCTTCGGATAAATGTCTGCCCCCTCATTAATATAGGTAGAAACCAGCTCCTGTGAGAAATACTTGGGTGTAATCAGTCTGTCATTTCAATGTGGAATAAAATGACAATTTTATTATACATCCAGCACACTGCCAGCTGTTTTGCACAAATGCTGACACCAGTAGGAAAGAGAACCAATAGGTAACTGTATTTAAATAATCTACAATACATTTTTATTTCCCAAGTACATTTCATTTTACGAACAAAAAATGGCTTCTTCAGCTCTCAGTTACTCCACATTTATACCATATTAACACTGTGATGTAAAATTAGATGTTACTTGTTGCTGATAAAATATAGAATGATTATTTTTTGGGCAGGCAATCTTTGTCATGTTTTATTTGGAAAGATCAATTTTTGATTCCTTTGCACTTTGCACCAACAGTTTTATAATATTGACCAATCGATAATTATTTTCTGCCCAAATTGAGAAGCGGGTTTGGAACATACTCCAAAATTCTCATGCCCTATTAGAATTAGAATCAAACAGTGGTACAGCGTGGGAACAGACCCTTTGGTCCAACTCGTCCATGCCGACCAGATATCCTCAATTAATCTAGTCCCATTTGCCAACATTTGCCCCACATCCTTCTCAATCTTTCCTATTCTGTACCCATCCAGGTGCCTTTTAAATGTTGTATTTGTATCAGCCTCCACCATATCCTCTGGCAGCTCATTCCATACATGCACCACCCTCTGTGTGAAAAAGTTGCCTCTTAGATCCCTTTTAAATCTTTCCCCTCTCACCTTAAACCTATGTCCTCAAGCTTTGAACTCCTCTACCCTGTGGAAAAAAGTCTTGACCATTTACCATATCTATGCCCCTTGTGATTTTATAAACTTCTGTAAGGTCACCCCTCAGCCTCCAACACTCCAGGGACAATAGTCCCAACCAATTCTGCCTCTCCCTATAGCTCAAACCGCAGAGATACCCTTGTAAATCTTTTCTGAACCTTTTCAAGTTTCACAACATCTTTCCTCTCGCAGAGAGTTCAGAATTGGTTTCTATTTCAATGTACTGAAAGCTTGTGAAAAGTACATGTATGGCTTTTAGTCCAGTTGAAATATCGAGACAAACAGTTGCAAATTATCACAGTGCGAAAGTTTTCATGCGTACAATTCTGTAAAGTTAGCAGTAGTGCAGACACACAGGCCATTTGCTAAAGAACCAGGAAACCACTAACTAAAACTTTATTGCTTCGTGTGTTCATGAGCCCATTAGTTTTTTCCTTTTATTTTAAACTCTGAAAACTCCACTCCCAGGGTCAACTGTGATATAAGCAAAGAGCTCACGGCTGCCTGTTAATCGCGACTAACTCCTCAACCCATCAGTTGACCCATGTAAGGCTGGATGTGGCCAGTTCACTAATGAGATTGAGCTGAGCTCTGCCATCATCCAGGTGGGGATTCCTGCATTATGCAGAGTTAATGATGAAGAGAAGTAACTGCCTTTTATTAACAGTTCAAGGAAAGAGGTGACTGACTGTATCTGTCAAGAAAGTGGCAAAAATTTCATGTAAAATGTGACCATCGAACAAATAATACAAAAGTTGTAGATTAGATTTAGAATTAGATTCAGGTTTTATTGTCACATGTACGCAAGCACGGAAGTAGGGGAATACAGTGAAAAGTGTAAAATGTGGCCACATAGGTGCCATCTTAGATACAAAGGTACAAAAAAACTTATCTACAAGGTAGAGAAAGAAACAAAGTTAAAAAACTTAAGCATTACCTTCATAGAATAAGTAGAAGGATAAAGGAAACATTAAAAGCCACAGGGGCTATCGCACTGACAGGCACCAATTCACAACAGAGAGTCTAGACCTGTTTAAGAAAACAGAGCATCAGCTTGCCCATTGCACCATGCAGAGAGAAATATCAAAAGAGTGATCAGGACAGGAGATACGAGCGATTTCTCTTCGAGATGCAACCGTTCTGAGTTTCACTGTTGTGCCCTGAATCTTACCCCAGCCGAGCCTGTGTCAAACGGGGGTCTAACAGCGCGAGTTCCTCGATTTTGTGACTTTGCAACATACCAAAGTGTACAATTGGCCACAAAGCCAGAGGATGTAATGGGCGCACAGTTATCCACTACCTACCTAGCAGAAACCTGGAGGAAGTGGCCAGTAACCCACTGTTGAGAGTTTTAACCAAGAAGAGAATGAACAGGAAGGAAAGATGCAATCCCACAACCAGCAGGGTTCTTTGTGCTGATCAAAACCTCATTACAACTTTAACTGGTAGCTTGAGTAAGGGAGCCTTTCTGACTTTCCCATCAGGAACAGGTAGTGGGATGCATTGTCAAGTATTTATTTTGTCTCCTTTACTTGCATTATAAGCAGATGTGCTCCTCCAGGCCTAAAAGGCAAGTTACAGACATCCTTGCTGTGGGCTTACTTCTGTTTCCTGTATGCCAGAACCCTGGAAAACCGCTCTGCAATCCAACTCTTCCACCTATCTTGCGTTGGCTGGTGGCTGTGGACCCCTGCAATTTTCTCCTGCTCCCTAACTAGAACAGTTGGAGAGTTAAATCTGGGTTTTAATAAGAACTAGAAGTTTAAACAGCTAAATCAATTCTGATTTAGAATCAAGGACCAATAGTGGTGGAAGCTGGCCATTCAGCCCATATCAACTCTTCAAAGAGCATATCACCCAGACCACTCCCCCCCTCTATCCCTGTATTTCCCATGGCCAATTGAACTAAGTTGCACGTCCCTGGACACCACGGGCAATTTAGCATGGCCAGTCCACATAACCTGCACATCTTTGGATTGTGGGAGGTAGTCAGAGCACCCGGAGGAAATCCACGCAGATGTAGAGAGAACGCGCAATCTCCCCACAGTCAGTCGCCCAAGGCTGGAATCAAACCCAGGTCTCTGGCGCTGTGAGGCAGCAGTGTTAACCACTGAGCCACCCTGCCACCTCCATCAATTAGTTGCTCTCAACCCCACAGAACTAAAATTAGGATGTTCAGAAGTGGGAAAGAGAATTTTAATCTGTCATAACGAGACAATATGTTGAGGCCAGCAGAGAAGTTTGATCAAAGCACAGAAAGAAAGTGAAGAAAATATAGATCAGGAGTTTTAATATTTATGATAGTGTACTTCAGTTTATGTTAAGTGGATAAACTGTGAACTTGTGACAAACATCCAACCCAACTATGCACATAATTTCACATGCAGAATATTCCAAAATTATGACTTCACCATGAACTTGTTAGCTTACATATGGGAAATCACCGATACCACACACTTTCTAAGATCTATTCGTGTGTTGGTGTTATGGCTTCAATGCCCAAGTTAAGGGCAGTTTCTGTTCAATGAATGTTTTCTTTTCAACGGGTTCCGACAGAGGAATCTCAAATCAGAATTCAAAAAAAAAATATTTTGAAAGGCATGATTCGATCTGCTTACACCACCTTTTCAGGCAGTGCATTCCAGATCTTAGTTATTGATAGCTGTCTGACCCTAAAGTACATTACAATTTTATGCTGGCAACATAATTGTGCAGTCGACTAACATCCATATGCTACTCGGACCTAAATTTGCATCTCTTTATAAATATCAACCCTTTCCTAGCTACCATCAGTTCTGAAGAAGGATCACTGGACCTGAAACACTAACTCTCCACAGATGCTGCCAGTCCTGTTGAGTTTTATCCAACAATTTCTGTTTTTGTTCCTGATTTCCAGCATCTGCAGCTCTTTCAGTCTTTTTTTGTTAAATTCTTCCTTTAACTGCTCTGAACCACCTCCTTCGCCAGGAGAGACTAGCTTTGTTCCTGACTTCAATCAGTCTTCTCTGAACTGTGGAAAACCTTTCGAACTAAATTTGAAGAGTAACCTGCACGTCCTAAGTTCTGTTAATGTAATGACCTATTGCAAGTTCTCTCCAGTTGTAAACTCCCACAATATGAACAACTTAAGTTCACACTCCAAATCATGGTTCCAGAACGACAGACCTAGTTAATTTTTAAACTCCTTAACTAAAATATAACAACAACCATTTGCCACTAGGATCTAAACTTCCATCTCAGGTAATAACATAAATAAACCAGACATTTTTCACCTCAGTGCCCTCACAAATGATCAGATAGGAGTTTTTCTAGCTTATCAAGATTGAAAGTGAAGACAAAAGTGTGCCAAGTTTGATTTGAAGAACTTTTGGGTGTTTTAGTGTTGCACTAGTTGATAAGATAGAAGAGCAACTTCAAGGCTTATAGTTTCTATGAACCAAAATAGCAAACATTGCTGCAGGATGAGTTTAGAAAATTTATTTGGAACAGTTTCTTATAACCCTGTGCTCTGGAATTAACTTGGGTACAGACTATTTTCCAAATGGGAGGAAGAAATGTAAAACAACCATATGACAAGAGAAATAAAATGGGAATAGTAATGATACTCAAGGCTGAAAACTCCTCTAGATCTGATGGCCTGTATTCTCAGGTCTTGAAGGAAATGGCTGAAATAATTGTGGATGCCTTGGTTAGATTCATTCAAAATTCCTTAGATTTTGCAAAGGTCCCAGCAAATTGGGAAACAATGCTGGAAAAACCACTATTCAAGAGAGATAGAAAGCAGGAAACTATAAACTACTTCATCTAATTAGTTGTTGGGAAAGTAGCAAGCAAAGATTGTTATGGGGCATAGAAAGGACATTTCGAAAATAATAATGTAATCAGGCAGTATCAAAATTCAAAAGGGCACTGGATAGTTATTTGGATAGAAGTGGTGTATAGGGTATACGGGGGAAAAGATAGGAGATTGGCACTAGGTAACAGAGCTAGTATAGGAATGATGGGCCAAATGGCCCTCTTCGCTGCTGTAAAAATTCAGCGAATCTGTGAATATGGCTATGTGAAAGGGAAATCTCATTTGAAAAAGCTATTAGAGTGTTTTGAGGGTGTAACAGTGTGGATGGATAAAGGATTATTTGGTTTTTTAAAATACATTTGCAAGGTGCCATGTGAAAGGTCACTACAGAATAAGAGCTCAATGTTTTGAGGGTGATAAATTAGCTTGCATAGGGGATTGGCTAACTAACTTGGAATCACTTGTAAATCTAGAGGAGAGTGGATGATATTTGTTGGAGGAATATATATTGCCCATTCGTCATTGCCATCAAGAGGATTGTGGGCGAATTACCTTCATGAATCATTAAGTACATTTGGTGTAGGCACTCCTTAGGGAAGATGTTCCAGAATTTTGATTCAGCGACACTGAAGAACTGGTGATAAGTGACTAGGAGGGGAAATTGCAGTTCGTGGTGCTACCGTGTAACTGCTGCCCTTGCCCGTCTAGATAGTCATGGATTTGGAAGGTGTTGACTAAGGAGCCTTGGCGAATGTAGGCAGAGCATCTTGTAGGTGGTGTACAATATTGTTGATGTGAATTAATGCAGGAATTCATGTTGAAGGTGATGGATGGGGTGTCAGTCAAGTGATACGCTTCGTTTGGATGTTATAGAGCCTCTTGAGTGTTGTTGGAGCTGCCACCATCCAGTCAAATAGGAGATATTCCATCACGCTCCTGATTTGGTGGACAGATGGCGGATAGGCTTTGGGGAGACAGGAGGTGATTTATTCATCATGGAATTCCTGGTCTCTCCCCTACTCCTATAGCCATTGTATTTAAATGACTAGTCCTGTTCCGTTTCTAGTCAATGGCAACTCCCAGGATGTTGATAGGGGGCAATCAGTGAAGGTAATATTATTGAATGTCAAGATGCAATGGTTAGATTGTCTCCTGCGGGAGACAGTCATTACCTGGCATTTGTGCAACATGAATTTTAATTATCACTCTTTCCAAGTTCCAGCATCTGGATTTTTTTTTGTTTGGTGTTTAACTCACGGCCGCACCTCTTCCAGGTATGCCCACCTTGAAGAAGTTCTGCTCATCTCTCCAACAGGATTTCTGTTCTCATCTGAGGAAGGGTCAATGGACATGAAATGCTAAGTCTGCTTTCTCTCCACTGATGCTGCGAGACCTGCTGAGTTTTTCCAGCAACTTCCGTTTGTGTTACTTACCACTTTGTCAGCCCAAGCCTGGGTATTTTTCAGTCCTTGCTGCATTTCGACATGGGCTACTTCAGTGTCTGAGGAGTCATGAATGAAGCAGAACATTGTGCAATTATTAGTGAACATCCCCACTTCTCAATTTCTGTTGGAGGGAAGGACATTGAAAAAGAAGCTGAAGATGGTTAGGCAGAGGATATGGCACAGGGAATCTCCTGCAGACATGTCCTGCAGCTGAGATGACTGACCTCCAAGAACCATAACTACCTTACTTTGTGCTTGGTTTCACTCCAAAAGCAGGCAGCTTCCCCCTGTTTTCATTGACTCCAGCTTTGCTAGGGTTTCTTAATGCCATATTCGATGAAGTGTGGCCTTGATGTCCGGGGCTGTGACTCTCACCTCATGTCTGGAATTTAGCTCTTTTGTCCATTTTTGGACCAAGATTGTAATGACATTATGATCTAAACTGTTGTGGCGGAATCCAAACTGCGAGTCAATCAGCAGGTTATTGCTGAGCAGGTGCTGTGTGATAACACTGTTGGTGACACCTTCCATCACTTTACTGATGATCGACAGTAGACTGATGGGGCAGTAATTGATGAATTAGAGTTGTCCTGCTTTTGGTCTAGAGGACATACTTTGGCAATCTTCCACATTGTCTTGTAGATGCCAGTGTTGTAGCTGTACACGAACATCTAGGCTAGGGGCATGGCATGTTTTGGAGTGCAAGTGTTCAGCACTATTGCCAGACTGTGATCAGGGCCCATAGACTTTACAGTATCCAATGCCTTCAGCTGTCTCTCAATATCACGTGGAATGAACTGAATTTGCTGAAGACTGGCATCTGCGAAACTGGAGACCTCCAGAAGAGGTTGAGGTGGATCATCCTCTTGCCACAATTGACTAAAAATTGTTGTGAATGCTTCAGCATTATCTTTGCACTGATATGTTGAGTTCCCTCATCATTGAAGATGGGGAAATTTGTGGAGTTTCTTCCTCCTCAAGTGAATTGTTTAATTGTCTACTACCGTTCATGTCTGGATATCGGTTCACTCAGAAAGAGGTCTGAGGGTGACACATAAACTCTGCCAAAGTATATAGATAGAACAAGTAAGTTGGCAAAAAATTGGCAGATGAAGTATAATGTGGGAAAATGCAAGGTTGGCCACTTTGATAGGAAGAATAGAAAAGCAGAATTTGATTTAAATGGAGAGCAACTGCAGTATTCTATAGTCCAGAGAGACCTGGGTGACACTGTGCATGAAGCATGAAAGTTAGCACACAGGTACTGCAAGTAATTAGGAAGTCAAATGAAATGATGGTCTTTACTGTAAAGTGGGATAGAGTATAAAAGTAGGGAGATCACGCTCCAAGTGTACAAGGCATTGGTGAGATACCACCTCATGTTCCATACAGTTTTAGTCTCCTTGCTTATATTGGGTTATAATTGCTTGAAAGCAGTGAGGAGAACATTCACTAAGCTGATTGCTTGGATTCGAAGTTACTTTATGGGAACAGGCAGATCGATGGGGAAAATACTCAACTGGAGTTTAGAAGAATGACAGGTGATATTTTTGAAACAAAGAATGAGGGGATTTGACAGGGTGGCTGCTGAGAGGGTTTTATCCCTCAGTCTCTCAGTTAAAGGAGAGATAAAGACTTCCTTGCCTCAGAGAGTCATTAAACTTTGGAATTCTCTTCCAAAGAAAACAGCGGAGATGGGGTCATTGAGCTTACTCCAGGTTGAAATAGACTTTTGATTGGCACGATGTTAAATCATGCCTGATAAATCAATTAGAATTATTTGAGGAGTTAACAAGCAGGATAGACAAGGTGGAAGCAGTGATGTAATATATTTGGATTTTTAGAAGGTGTGATAAGGGTACCACATGTTAGACTACTTAATAAGCTAAGAGCACATGGTGTTGGAGGTCGTAGGTTAGTACATTAGACAATTGGTAAGTAATGGAAGGGAATGTTGGGATAAGGGGGACATTTTCAGGATGGTAACCTGTAACTAGTATTGTGCCACAGGGATCAGTGCTTAGGACACAATGTTGAGGTTGTTCAGGATATTGGTGAGGCCTCTTCTGGATAATTGTGTCCAGGTCTGGTCACCCTGTTATAGGAAGGATACTATTAAGCTGGAGGGGGTTCAGAAGAAATTTACCAGGATGTTGCCACTTATTGAGGTTTGAATTATAAAGAAAGGCTGGATAGGCTGGGACGTTTCCCACTACAGCATAGTAGGTTGAGAGATGACCTTATAAAATTTATAAAATAACGAGGGGCATAGATAGCATGAATGGTAGGTGTCTTTTCCCTAGGGCGGAATATTTCAAGACTGGAGGGTACATTCTTAAGGTGAGAGGAGAGAGATTTAAAAAAGACATAGGGTGGCAAATTATTTACACAGAGGGTGGTTCGCGCATGGAATGAACTTCCTGAGGAAGTGGTGGATGTGGGCACAATTACAATGTTTAAAAGACAGTTGGATAAGTCCACGAACATGAAAGGTTGGAGGGATATGAACCAGGAGCAGCCTGGTGAGACTAGTTTAGTTTGAGACTAGGTTTGGCATGGACTGGTTGGACTGAAGTGTCTGTTTCTGTGCTGTATGACTCCATGACTAATTAGAGCTTAGATGAAGGAGACGTCACTTTATTAAAACTTACAAGATTCTCATACAAGGCAGGGTCGATATAGAAATGTTGTTTCCTCTTGTGGGCAGGTCTCAAAACAGAGAGTGTAATCTCAGAAAAAGGGGTTGCCCATTTAAAATGGAGATAGGAGAAGTATTATCTCTCACAGTGAGGTGAATGGATGGAATTCTTTACCACAGAAACCTGTCACGGCCAATTATATCGGGGGAGTGGTGGCTCAGTGGATAGCACCGCTGCCTCACAACATCAGGGACCTGGGTTTGATTCCACCCCCAGGCGACTGAATGGAGTTTGCACATTCTCCCCGTGTCTGTGTGGGTTTCCTCCAGGTGCTCTGGCTTCCTCCCACAGTCCATAGATGAGCAGTTTATGTAGATTGGCCTTGCTAAATTGCCCATAGTGTTGAGGGATGTGTAGGTTAGGTGGATTATTGGGGGATAGGTCTGGGTGGGATGTGCGAGGGTCAGTGTGAACTTGTTGGGCCGAAGGGCCTGTTACCACACTGTAGGGATTCTATATTCAAGACTGAAATTGACAGTGTTAATCAGTAAAGGGAAACAAGGGTTACGGGGAAAAGACAAGAAAGTGGAGTTGAGGATTATCAGATTAGTCACGATCTCATTGAATGGTAGAGCAGACTCGATGGGATGAATGGCCTACTTCTACTCCTATCTCTTATGATGTTATAGTCATGATTAAGTGGGCCATGCAGGAAATAGAGTTAAGGCCAAAATCGATTTGACTATGACATTTTTTAGATGACTGAAAAGACTGGATGAGCTTGTTTTATGGAGATTTTGTGATTTTATAGATTGTCTGACTCATTGCCTGTGTGACATTCTACTTTGCTGGCAATATCAGAAGATTGCAATCATAGTACGGGGTGTTGTGCCTCTACCTGTAATTAGACATGATGACATGCCATTGGGAGCAGTCAGCAAGTTCTGCTACCTTGAAATCATAGTGATACACAACTTGAAAAGTTTGGTGCATGTATTGTAATGCAGCTACCAGCTTTGGTCAATTTTTTTAAAAAAGGGCATGGATAAACAGCAAACTGGGCCACACAAGTAAGATACCTGCCTACAAAGCCTCTATCCTCAGCACATTCCAGCATGGCAGCGAAACCTAAAAAAAACTTCCACCTCCAAGAAAAACCTCTATCATTCATGACCACAGTACAGCCTTGCAACAGGACTAATTTTCACACACTGCTAAAGCTGGACTTCAACTGTAAAAGTAGTCAAGTGAAACCAACCGAAATGGTTCATCTCTGTTAGCCAAGTACATTCATATTTTAACAAACAAACAGAATTAAAGGTTAATGCAGAGAGCTCCCAGAGGTTGTATCCTGCTGGTGCATGCATTATAATGTACTTTACCTTGGTTAATCTCACAGTATGTGAGTAAACATGACAGGTATACCTTCCTTTCAACGTGGATGCTGAAAATGGTGTAAAAAATTAATCCGAGTGCACTAAAATAGTTACGAAAGTATTCGGCAGTCTTCCTCTCTTTGTCTGTCACACGCTGAGAGCCCAGTGCATAAGTTTATACAAGAAACAGCCTTACAGTGAATAAGTCTGGGTGCTCATGCATGATCGCATCCCAGTCAAAGTGATATTTACTGATCAGTGCCCAACACCTATCCCAAGATGGTCTGAAAACTAGTTGCATAAAATCTATGTAATGATTATCAAAGGAATGTTGCATCAACACAATAAGGATGGCAAGGGTGCACCTTCATCAAGTAATGTTTTACGTTACATTTTCTCTATGCTATTGCCAACATGCACAGCAAATCTAACTTTTTTCTCATTCATTCACAGGAAGTGGGTGTTTGCAGTGTGTTTATTGCCCATTCCTCTGAAGAAGAGAAGATGCCTTCTTAAACCATTACAGTCCTTGAGGTGTAGGTATATCCACAGTGGAGTTCTAGGATTTTGACACAGCAAAAGTGAAGGAACAGCAATAAAGTTCCAGGTCAGGATGTGGTGTGTGGCTTGGAGGGGAACTTGCAGGTCATGATGTTCCCATGCATCTGTAGTTCCTCGTGCTTCGAAGTGGTAGAGGTTGCAGTTTTGGAAGGGTTGTTTCTTTTCAGAAAGATGATGCTGTTGCTTTAAAAGAAAAACATTTCTTGTGGCATGTTCAGGGAGTGACACCCATCCTGTTTTTGCATTCACTTCCATGAGATAATCTCAGAAACTGTGCTGTCAGACAATATACTGCTTTTTAAACATTCTGCACTTTATCTAACGATTTACCCTTCATTTGAGTGAAGTGCAATACATTGAAACTTATCTGCTTGAATATTAATTGCCAATCAGTTAATAAATATAACCAGTTCTTTGACTGGCATGTACATACAACATCCAGAAAGGAGAAGGCGTGAGTGTCAACTGTTATTAGATTAGGCTAACTATTTACTGGGTTTTTTTAAAAAATCTTGTTTAAATGCTTGGCTTCAGAAACCTTTTTTTTGTCAGAAGTCCACAGTCAACAGTGCATCAGTACTTTGTCTGATAAAAGTTTAGGCAGGAGAAAAGATTTCTTGCACCGTCATTTCCTCAAATCTCAAAATTATAACACTGTCCTGTTGGTCGAATCTCAAGGGACAATCTGTAGTTTTGTGTCACTTGTCTTTTGCATTGTAATTAATAATAATTCACACGTATCCATCAATTCACTAATCTGACACCCAAGCGATGGCTGTCCAGGTTTGGAAGCCTTAATTCTGATCCAACCTTGCACCAATGATAGGTTTTAAAAAAGCTAGTGTTGGCCCGCAACTTGTGTGTATGAAGTTAGTTTAACTTCTTTAGCTTCTTTTCTTTAGTTTAACTCCCAGTGTGATTTTTGAGACATCTTAATGAGACAAATCTTTCATAGAGCAAGTCATGTGTTTTTTAAAGAAGGTTTTAGTCTTTGGCTTGGCCCAAAACCCTTGCAAACCTTTCAGTTTTGCAGGGATCCTGGGACAGATCTCATGTATTAGGTGTCAAACTTTCCATCAATGTTTCCATCAATCCTGCATCTACCGTCCCCTGATCAAGGATCACGGGGAATGAAAAGTGATGCAGGAGCCTGTAAATGCTGCTTTGCCATTGAAACGTTGACTGTGTGTGCCTGCATCTTGTTTAGCAGTTGGCTTACGTCATTGACCACATGGTCGCTGGGTAAATTAAAAGGATTGGGATAAATAATACCTATCTTCTATATTTTCTGCATAATTTGAGCTGCTACTTTTTAGGATGCATTTTTGTGGATGCATCAGAATGAATAAAGACTCTGATTCTAGGCCAATGCAATTTTACGCACATGCTATCATAACAGTTCGCAACAAACAACTGCACCTCCCAGTCGCGAACCATTTCAACTCCCCCTCCCATTCCTCAGACGACATGTCCATCCCGGGCCTCCTGCAATGCCACAATGATGCCACCTGAAGGCTGCAGGAACAGCAAATCATATTCAGCTTGGAAAGCCTGCAGCCCAATGGTATCAATGTGGATTTCACAAGCTTCAAAATCTCCCCTCCCCCAACCGCATCCCAAAACCAGCCCAGCTCGTCCCCACCTCCCTAACCTGTCCTTCCTCCCACCTATCCCCTCCTCCCACCTCAAGCCCCACCCCCATCTCCAACCTATTAACCTCATCCCGCCCCCTTGACATGTCCGTCCTCCGTGGACTGACCTTTCTCCTCCCTACCCCCCCACCTACACTCACCTTTACTGGCTCCATCCCCGCCTCTTCGACTTGTCTGCCTCCTCTCCACCTATCCTCTCCTCTATCCATCCTCTATCCGCCTCCCCCTCTCTCCCTATTTATTTCAGAACCCTCTTCCCCTCCCCCATATCTGATGAAGGGTCTAGGCCCGAAACGTCAAGCTTTCCTGCTCCTCTGATGCTGCTTGGCCTACTGTGTTCATCCAGCCCCACGCCTTGTTACAACAGATGCACTGTTTAGTTACAAACTCCTTAGTTAGTTTTATCATAGGAATCTGTATTTCCAGCACTGCCTGTTTATACTTCACCTGTTTAGATTGCTTTCCTTTTGCTTTCTACAGTGCTTTATTCTTAAACTTTCTACTACAGGCAAGGCAAGGAAAGAAAAGCTAACTTATCTCCCTAGTTGTTTTAGACTTTGGGTTTAAACCTGTTAAGAATAATTTGAAAGGTGAATTCCTCAATCAGGTCCTTGGTGCAATTCGAGACTAATTGCTAGGTGACCCACTTCAAACTCTCCTGGGAATCGATTTGATGCAGAGTGACTACTTTATTCTGCGTTTTTGACATTTCAAATTATTTCCAAGGTTCTTGAAACTTTTATAGCGAGGGATACACAAAGATGCTCACAAGCAGCTGTGTACTGCAGTTGCCACCTCCTGTTGTATGTTCTGGCTTAGAGCACAATGTATGCCTAAAGGTGCTATCATTTTTCTTCGGGAAAAAGCATTTGACAAATCCTTTCTTACTCGGCATGGAGGAAGCGCTGTCTTAATTTTGTTCCTGTTGACACACATCATTACCTTGCATAATTGTTCCAAATTTAAAAAGATTGACCGAATAAATTCTCTTTCTTCCTGCGATCATTTTAAGGCCATTTCATTGCAGACTGTGTATTACGTTTGATTCTGGTTCCTACTCTGACCTTGGCTTTGTGCCTTGTTTCAATGAAGTTAAGAGAAAGCTCAAGGAATAGAATTTATCTTTCAATTGGCACTTTCCAAATTTTCTTTGGACACCACCCTGTGTTCAATAACTCCAAGTAAAAGCCACCGCTCTGTTTTTCTGGATAGCAGCTGTGATAAAGATTCTGTCGTTGCCATTTACACCACAGTTAAGAACTTTCAAAACACAGTTACGTTTGACTTTTAGCTTTATTTCTTTAGTTTTCTCCTTAATACTAAGAATTACTGTAATGTTAAACTTTTAACTTTGTTCTTTCTTTCTCCTTTGTTCTTATGATTCTGTGCCTCGGTAATTTTTTACTAAGATGGCACTTGTGTGGCGACATTACACACTTCGCATTGTATTACTGTAGTTTTGCACTTGACTACCCATGACAATAAAAATCTAAATCTAAATCTTCTAAGCCTTTGTTTTTAAACTAATCTCATTAAGATCCCCTTTTACCTCAGGCCATCATTTCTTTTGTCATTTAATCATCCCTTCCTTCTACCTGATCCTCGGCCTTTCTTTTCTACCCCCTTTCCCCACCTCTTTACCTGCTTGAAAAGTTGTGCATCTTCAGCCTATAAAAGATTTTTTAAAACTTTGTTCTTAGGTCATGGGCATCCCTGGAAATTCCAGCATTTATTGCCCATCCCAAATTGTCATGGAGGAGGTGAAGTTGAGCTGTCTGTTTGAAACATGAAATCTTTGGAGCCTAGGTACACCCATGGTGCAGTTAGGAAGTGAGTTCCAGGATTCTGACCCTTTGACAGAGGAAGACTAGTGATATGCAAACTTAGGATGGTTTTTGACTTGGAAGGGAGCTTGCAGGTGGTGGTGTTCCAAATTCATCTTCTCCTTCTATGTGGATTTGGAAGGTTGCTGTCAGAGGAGCTTTGTTGAATTATTGGAGTGCATCTCGTAAATGATACACCGTGCACTGTGATGAAGGGAATTAACGTCAACGGTGGTGGATGGGGTGACAATCCAAGCAGGCTGCTTTGTCCTGCATTTCATCAAGTTTCTTGAGTATTCTTGGAGCCATTCTCACCCAAACTTTGGAGGAAATTCCATCAAAATCCTGACTCGTGCCTTGTTGATAGTGGGCAGGTACTGGGGAGCAAAGAGGGAAGCTTGCAGCCTTCAGGACTCAATATTAAGTTCAATAAGGGCCTGAGCACCTTCTCTCATGTCCTTACCCCAACTCAAACACCAGGCCTTACCACAAACAACCTATTGTCGGCCACTAATGGTCCACTTTGGCAGCTATTGCCTCTCCCAGGCTGACCATTGCCCCTTCCTTTGTCCGCCCAACTGTTTCTCCCTCTCTCTGGACTCCATCTCCACCTTCAGCGCACATACAAACCATTTCCAAGCTAAAATCAGTTCCGAAGATGGACCCGAAATGTTAACTCTGTTTTCACTCCACAGATGCTGCCAGACCTGCTGAGTTTTTTCAGCAATTTCTGGTTTTGTTTGTATTAATGTAGTTGATCTAGTTCAGTTTGTAGTCAATGGCAACCTTTCAGAGGGATCAGGAGGGAATTCAGTGATAATAATGTTACTTAATGTCAATGAAAGATGATGTGGAGGTGCCGGTGTCGGACGAGATGGACAAAGTCAGAAGTCACACGACACCAGGTTATAGTCGAACAGGTTTATTTGAAATCACAAGTATTTGGAGTGTAGCTCCTTCATCACCTGACAAAGGAGCAGCATTTTGAAAGCCTGTGATTTCAAATAAACCTGTTGGACTATAACCTAGTGTCGTGTGACTTCTGACAATGAAAGATAGTTGGGTTGTCTTTTGCTAGAGATGGTCGTTGCCTGACACTTGGTTGTTCCGAACTTTAATTTCACTCATCAGCCCAAACCCTGATGCTGTGCAAGTCTTTCTGCACTTGGACATGGACTGCTTCAGCATCTGAGGAGTTGTAAATGGTGCTGAATGTTGTGTAATCATTAGCTAACCTCTCCCATTTCTAACTATATAAAGGAGGGGAAGCTAATGATGAAGCAGCTGAAAGACGGCAGGAGCTAAAACACTACACTGAGGAATTCTTATAGTAATGCTCTGAAGCTAGAGTGATTGAAATCCAACTGTAACCATCTTCCTTTGGGCTGGGTGTGTCTCCAACCACCATAGAGTATCATGACCATGAGTCACAAGCCTGAAGCAATTATATACACATTAAAATTTCAATCCCTGCATGTATTTGTTAAAAGAAGACAGCTACAGCCAAATGTTGACTGTGAATGTAATTGCAGTGACTGTCTGGCCAAGACCTGGGTGAACACATGGAATGTCACACCTGTGCAGAGTCAAGGAAACTTCAAACAAAAAGACTAAAAATGAAGCAATAACGAGAAGCCGACTATTCATCCTTCACTCATCAGGAAGCCATCTCCCGCACACAGGTTTATATGTTATTCTTCCAGGAATATACAAAGAAAAGGATTCAGAAACAACTATATGATCTATGTGTGTTAGTGGCCTAATGCATTAACATGTGAACCAGTGTAACGTGAAGGTTACACCTTGAGGACAGCTGTTGCCTGTGGTGCAGGGGTCCTTTACAGAGGAAAAGACACTTCCTCACTCTCCGTGCAGCCAGCCAGCAACCATTAAAAGGAAGCAGGACAGAACAACTCAATCAACCTGGCAAGGCCAAGAATGTTGAATACATTTGATCACAGGTACATGGATAGAAGAGATTTAAAAGGATATGAGCGAAATGCAGGCAAATAGAACTAGTTCAGTTTAGGAAACCTGGTCAGCATTGATGTGTTGGGCCGAATGGTCTGTTATTGTGCTGTATGACTCTGTAATTGACAACATCAACACAATCCAAACTCACTCAACATAATGGGCACATCATTTTACTCTTTATGAACAACTCAGAGAACGAACTGTATTTTTAAATGAAACTTTTATCTTTTTGGATCACTTCTTATCCCGAACACTCAAGAATGAGTGCTGGTGTTGTTCCTTGTCACATTTAGTAGTTAATCGACATGCTATTTTGTTAACTCAGGAACACTTAGCTAAATTGGTTATTCTTTAAACATAAATTCATTTGCTGTGGGAGAAAGGCCTCCACAAGGCAAGAGATCCACATTAAATGAACCTTGTTATGATCGTCCAAGGTGACAAGGGGAAGCCAGCTCATCACCCCTCACCCAAGAGCTTAACAATTCGGAACATCTTATCCAGAACCAGGTTTAGGACAGCATGGTGGCTCAGTGGTTAGCAATGCTACCTCACAGCTCCAGGGTCCAAGGTTTGATCCCACCCTTGGGTGACCATCTGCGTTGCATTTGCACATTCTCCCCATGTCTGTGTGAGTTTCCTCCGGGTGCTCCAGTTTCCTCCCACAGTCCAAAGATGTGCAGGCTGGATGGATTGGCCATGGGAAACGCAAGGTTACAAGGATGGGGTGGGTCTGGGTGGGATGATCTCCAGAGTGTCATCATGGATATGATGGGCCAAATGGACTGTTTCTACATTGTAGGGATTCTACGCACTTCAGAAGGGACCCCACTTTGGGAATGGTCATAGAATCCTTACAATGCAGATAGAGGCCTTTCAGCTCATCAAGTGTGCCCTGACCCTCCAAAAACCAACCCACCCTGCCTCCCTAACCCTGCATTTGCCATGGCTAATCCACATCTCTGGACTGTGGGAGGAAACCCACGCAAACAAGGGGAGAATGTGCAAACTCCAAACAGACAGTGACCTGAGGGTGAAGCCAGGTCCCTGGTGCTGTGAGGAAGCAGTGCTAACCACTGTGAATAAGAATTGTACCCTGATTCCCACTGACTCCAGTTTTGCGCAGGACTCAGCCAAATGCTACCTTGATGTCAAGGGCAGTCAGTCTCACCTGACCATTGAGAGATCCAGCTCTTGTCCATGTTTAAGCCAAGATTGTAATGAGGTCAGGAGCTGAGTGGCCCTGATGGAACCCAAACTGGGTGTCAGTCAGAGTTAGTAGGAACTGCGGATGCTGGAGAATCTGAGATAACAAGGTGTAGAGCTGAATGAATACAGCAGGCCAAGCAGCATCAGAGGAGCAGGAAAGCTTGACGTTTCGGGTTCTGATGAAGGGCCTCGGCCCAAAACGTCAGCCTTCCTGCTCCTCTGATGCTGCTTGGCCTGCTGTGTTCATCCAGCTCTACATCTTGTTATGTCAGTCAGAGTTATTCCTTTGCAAAGATCATTTGATAGCATTGTCATCAATCTCTCCCACCACTTTGGGAGTGGGCTGATAGGATGGTGAATGGTTAATTTGGATTTGACCTGCTTTTTGTGCACAGGGAATACCAGCAGAATTCTCCACTTTGTCAGCTGATTTCCAGTTTTGTAGCTGTACCTTAACAAAATTGGCTAAGGATGTGGCTAGTCCCTGAGGCAAAACTTTCATCCTCCTGCTAAAATGTTGTCAGGACCCATAGCCTTTGCGGTATCCAGTGCCTCCAACTGTTTCTTAATATCTTGTCAAGAATTGATTGAAGGCTGATATATATGATCCCAGGCAGAATACAACCAGGCCTTCCCGACTGGAACTTTGTTCTTGTGGTGGCTGGAGAAGATCATTGGACAGGTTGGCATGGGGCAGATGCCAATCACCTTGCCCTTTGCTTTTCAGGAAAGTACGACTCCACCCTCTGTTTTTCTCTCTCAGTGCACATTCTCACATGAATGTATGAATGATTTTCATTGCCACATGTATTTTACAGTGAATTACAATAAAATGCAGTGGAAACTTTCATCTGTCACCATATTTCAGCACCATTTTGATAGTTTAAGAATAGAAAAAAATGAAAAGGCATAGCTTGAAGAGAAATGGGCTCAGTGGTTAGCATTGCTGCCTCACAGCACCGGGGATTCGGGTTCGATTCCACCCTCAGGTGACTGTCTGTGTAGAGTTTGCACATTCTCCCTGTGTCTGCGTGGATTTCCTCCGGGTGCGCCGGTTTCCTCCCACAGTCCAAAGATGGGCAGCTTAGGTGGATTGGCCGTGATAAATTGTCCATCATGTCCAGGGTCGTGCAGGGTATGTGGATTAACCATAGGAAATGCAGGGTTAGGGTAGAGGGGGTGGAATGTTCGTTCAAGAGACTCAATGGGCTGAATGGCCTGCTTCCACACTGTAGGGATTCTATGATTCGAAGTCCATCCATGTTCAAGTCCTGAGCTGGCTCAGAACCAGCCCTGTCTCACCCAACCTAACAAATGTGGAAGTCATCAAACCTAAGGCACCTTTTCTCGTCACTGGGCCAATTCACCATTGCTGCTGCCAACGCCAGACCCACATAATAACAAAGGTGTCCATCTTCAGGTGCCATCTTTCACCATGGAGCATTCCTCACCGATGTTGCCTCAGGGCTTGCTCTGCTCCCATGCTGGGATCATTCTCCATCTCCACAGGTCTCACTGCCGCAGTTGTGGGGGGGGGGGGGGGTGGGGTGCTGGGCCCACTCTTGCCCTGCAGAGGACACTGAGAAAGACTTTTAGAGAGAAAAAAAAGGAACAAGGAAAAGAAAGCAAAAGAAAACGAGAAAAGAAAGAAACAAAGAAAGCAGACGGGCCCTGGGCCAGGAGGCCAGACTCAGTGCTGCTACTCAGCTGGCGCCATCTTGTATGCTTTCCAAATATTTGTTACATTAAGAGAACACACCTGTTGCATGTTTCTATTTTCTCCTTTTCTGTTGTAGTTCCAATTTTAAAAATGTCATTGAACTGAATTCCAAGTAGTTAAATCTACCAAACACATTATACCTTTTTTAAACTTGGGCCTTTTACTCAAAGTTTTCTTGTTCTACTGGGGCAATTTTCCTATAATACTTCAAGGCTTCGTAAATATCATAGAACTGATGCAGAAGGTTCAGTAATTTTCAGTGGAATAGAGTGTTGGTATATTTGGTTCCTAATTGCCAAGGTTCCTTTATTCTATTTGCTATGGTTCACAGCATGCAGGATCGTTTCTACTGAAAACTCTAGTTCTTGTTTAAAATGTGACCAAACATGTATGTTCCAGTGATAATTTTCAGGATTTCCCCGAATCTGCCCACGGAGTTTACACACAGGAAGCTGCTGTATCAAGTGATCGACCATTACTTCCTTTTTAGTTATACTGCTGGGGTTTTCTTAGAATTTACGCCTGATCTAACACTTTTTCAAAAGGAAACCGTAATTCTTTTTTCAAAAAAGTTTCCTTCTTAAATAACTTTATTTCTAATCAATATAAGCTTTGTGTTACTTAATGAGATTTTCCTGTTGTCATATTGTACAAGTGCTAAATCAAAGAGGTATTGGGCTGTTGTCATTAAATGAGTTTCAAATGAGTCGGGATACAAGGGGAATTTCCCACAGCTAAAAATGCATCAAGACATGTGAATGGAATCCACGCTTATGCAAATTAGTAGCACATTTTCCTTTATATATACAAATGTTTACGAACTAGTCTTATATTATGTCCAACGTAGGTGTTCAGTAAATCTAAACACACGATGCAGTCATTTCATTCAGATGCAATCGACCAGAGAATGATGTGTAATGTGTGACTACAGGGGAAAAGAAACTGCCCAATCATCATGAGTAAGTTTTTGTAGATGAGAATGGAACAGACAAAAATGAGAGGCGACAATCAAGGTAGAGATAGAAACTGAGAGAAGCTTTGTCATTGAAATTTCTGGAGCTGAAGGTAACTTGGACTCTTTTGCATATGCTAAACTGGATCAAGTCTGGCAAAACAGCTAATTGATACCAGTGATCCTTTTTTTATTATTAATTGCATTGGTTTCTGCAAATGCTGCGCAATCTTTAAAAATGGAAATAAATGCTCAAAAGCAGAACAAATGTAAACTGTGACCTGGATGCAGTCAAATTCGTAAATTTTCACAATTCAAAATTGCTAAGAAATTAAAATTTGGAAACAAATTAAAAGGCTTTAGTTTGGTGGAAAATGTTTATGTTTTATCAAATATGCTAAGGTATTATTTACTAAAATTTTCAAGTATGACAGGCACAGAATATTCCAAGATCATATATGTATGACACTTGTATCTATCTCTGTAATATAACGAACATGTGGATTTCATATATAATGTTTGGAGTGTATAGGTTTACAAAAACTGATATTGAAAAGGAGAACTAGGCCAACAATGTCAGAGTTTTTACATGATTTTAGATTTTAATGTGTTTGATGAGAGACGGTGATTCTTTAAACGTTTTAAATTTAGTAACTTGATAACAGAAAATTTGGTGATGGAAAATCAATTCACACCAATAAATCCTTTATCCTCACAGAATATTCCTATAAAAGTATTAACGTACAAAAGACAAATGAGATCCAGTTAGCTGGAAGTTTCAAGTTTCAAGATTTTCTCCACTTTAAAATCTCTGCAAGATTATTAAGATGCACGGCACAAAAATATATCTGAACGACATCACAGCCTGCATTAATAAAAAGGTCAATTAATGCTACTATTCTAAGGAATATCCCTCTCCTGTGCTGTAGCTCTACTTAAATATTAACAAAAAATGTATAAGTTTGGCAAAAAAATGTTCGAAAACAGATCTGATTCCAAAATTTTAACTCCCCATTTTTGACAGCTTAAACTACATTTTATACAAATGGGTATTATGGTTTTTTTTCATATTTTAATTCACAAGAAGAGCCCTTGCACTTGGACTTGTTGCCTCATAAGTATTTGATTGTCAACCAGAACTCTCACCTTACAATTGACCATTAACTCACAGGTAGTGGCATTTGCAAAATTGTTCTTGCATCTAAAATTTCTAAATTGTAATGCTTGTTGTGAGCAATGAAAATATTTCCTAGGCTAAGAACATTGACAGTAGATAGGCAGTAATTATTCTGTTTAAGTACATTACTGAAGGAGAAATTTGTGCAGTCAACTTTGATAAAAGAAAGCCTTCTTCAGCTTGATATGATTTGCAGAATTCTTTTATGTAACGAAGCCATTTCCCTACGGCCGTATTTTGAGATGTCTTTATTTGTACATAAATATACAGCCAGAACAGTAGTTCTCATTTTTAAAACTCAGAAAAGCTTCATTTGGAATAATACTGCTGATTTTCCTTAAATATATAGGTTTCCCTCTCCTTTCAGTTTGTGTAACATAAGATTGCTCATTTTTTATTTCCCTTACCCGATCATTTGCCTACAGGGTAAGTTACAGGTCTGTTCTCAAAAGCAAGAGAAATTCTAAGTTAACAAGGTGTAGAGCTGGATGAACACAGCAGGCCAAGCAGCATCAGAGGAGCAGGAAAGCTGACGTTTCGGGTCCAGACCCTCCTTCAGAAGATTTCTGAAGAAGAGTCTGGACCTGAAACGTCAGCTTTCCTGCTCCTCTGATGCTGCTTGGCCTGCTGTGTTCATCCAGCTCTACACCTTGTTATCTCAGATTCTCCAGCATCGGCAGTTCCTACTATCTCTGTAGAAATTCTATGTGATTTTATTCAAGGATTTTAGGAAATATGAGATAGGTGGGATTTAAACCCAGATCTTCTGGCCGAGAGGCAAAGGCACTACCACTGTGCTACAAGACTTCTCGGGTGCTTTACATAGTGGTGGCTGACATGAAATAAGGAAGAGAGAATTTGCACAACGAAGTCTGCAATTGTGATGATATCAGCATTAGTCACACAATTGCTATAATCATATAATTTTGATAAAACTAAACATATTCTGTACACTGTCCACTCGGAAGAAGGTTAGAAAAAATAGTGCAAGTATTATCTGTAGACAGTTACTGTCATTATTCTGGAGGCGTATGTAGCAATCCGGAGGATATCTGCCCAAATGTTTTCAGTAAATGATGTATGTAGTTAAGACAGACAAATGGTAATAAACATAAGGCGTTGGTTTACAGACAATTGCACATCACACATCAATGAAGACAATTATTCTACCTTAAATTGTTTCTGACCAACCCTGGCTCCATTTCTCTCTGCAATTAATGACCCATGATCAAAACTGTATTCACAGCAGTTGGTCTTTGGAAAGAGGTGGCGTTCTGAAGTTTCATGAGCATGATAATATTATTAATCTGACAAAAAAAGAAAGGCATATTCCCATTATGTGACAGAGCAGTTTTGTACCCTTCTGTAGAATTGTCACTGTCCACGTAGAATTCGTGAAGGTTCACGAAGACAGATAGAACAACCTCATTACCCTGTCAACTGCATTAGACATTTAAGAAGACATCAGTCCAAAATACAGATTACATTGTAGAAATGACAATAAAATATCTACCATATGAAGGCAATTTAATAAAATGGTTTCTTTTGGTCGAGTTGGAAACAGTTTAATGGATTGTTATTAAAAACAAGATTACTTGGAATTATAAGAAACCATATCTCATCTGAAATCTATTTGTGGCTGAGTATCTTTAACAGCTTAGGCCCATTTAAAAAAACGTTAACTGCACATAGATCACATAATCTTTGGCTACATCTTGTTCTACACAAAGAATATCAGCTACAAAATATTGTAGAAATAAACAATTTAAGCCATTGTATTATAGCAGCTACAAATACAGAAACGTAGTCCATCAATGTAAGAATTGCAGAATTATTTTTGAGTACATATTAGCTACAAGCTAACATTAATATGTCTTTTCTGAGCACCCTTCATATAAATTTGACTATAGTTAGTCTGTTCGGATCTCTGATAGAAACATTTTACTGGCTGCATCAACGCTTCTGATAATCCTATCACTAATTATATGGATTTGTTGAATTTGACTGATTTTTCAAGAACATTTTGCAAAGTGACTTTCATATAGAGATCATGTCAATGCAACCTGCTGATAACATGCACACTTAGAGTCATACTGCATAGAAACAGACCCTTCAATCCAGCCAGCCCATGCTGACCATGTTCCCAAACTAAACTAGTCCCACCAGCCTGTGCTTGGCCCACACCCCTCCAAACCTTTCCTACTTACGAACTTATCCAAATGTCTTTTAAATGTCGTAACTGTGCCCACGTCCACCACTTCCTCTGGAAGTTAATTCCACACACGAATCACTCCCTGTGTGAAAAAGATTGCCCCTCATGTCCTTTTTAAAATCTTTCTCCTCTCATCTTAAAGATATGCTCATACATCAAACGTTTGTACACCAAAGCCAATCGGACAGATTATTGGGGTTGATTTTCCAGGATATTGCAATTAGTTGCTCATTATAGAATCGTTCAATTTTTATTTCAATTGTATCGGCAGCTAGTTGAAAGTCTGTCCCATTATTTTATTTCCATCCAAAGTGATTCAGCAAATCAATGCACTGAAGAGTTATACAGCTGGACTCTTAAGATCCATCATATCATTGATTTAACATGGGAAAATCAGACGAGTATTATTTATCTGAAGGGAACATGAAACAAAGAACTGTGGAATTCGGAAATGTGAAACTCAAGCAGAAATTGCTGGAGAAACTCAGCAAGCCTGGTGGCATCTAGAGTTGGCTCTGAAGAAAGGTCACTGGGCTTGAAACGCTAACTCAGCTTTATCTTCCCAGATGCTGCCAGACCTGCTGAGTTTCTCTAGCAATTTTGGTTTGTGTTTATCTGAAGGTAGGCCATGGATAGGAAGAGGAACAGTTACTTCATTTCACAATCGATGATTGGTACTTCGCTATCTGCTATGGAAGCAGAGAACAAATCAGTCA
Organism: Ginglymostoma cirratum; assembly: GCA_024137785.1. NCBI lineage: Eukaryota > Metazoa > Chordata > Chondrichthyes > Orectolobiformes > Ginglymostomatidae > Ginglymostoma > Ginglymostoma cirratum. The sequence goes on along the minus strand of JAHRHZ010000094.1, from coordinate 4,813,129 downwards.
GTACAGTATTTGTAAGAGAGAAGAGGGGCTTTGAATGTGGGGAAACATTATTTTCTGCATTTTCACCTTTCATCTTGACAGATGTGATGTGCACATCGACCATTTTCTTTTCTTTTACTTCATACTCTAAGATTCCCCATTGTTCCTCATTTCATTTTATAACCTGACAATAAACAGTTCAATAAAACCAAACCTTAAAACATGGAAAACTCATTTTGAGTTACTTTCCTGACCTTAGACTGCAAAACGCCTGCTCCTTATAACTCTGACAGTACACTGTGTTAGTTTTTTTTTTAGAAATGGCAATCAATTCACAAAGACCTAATACTACTGATAATACAGATTTTTAAAATATTAGTTTCATTATGAACAAATTAGTAGTCAGACTTCCAATTCATCAGACTGAATACATTTATTCTTGGATTTTTTGACAAGACTATCCTTATTGAATTATAATACAAACAAATGATTTTTTTTCGGATAGCGCAGGGGACAAGTAGGAACTTGTTAGTCAGATGTCAGACTTGGGGTTGTGTAATTGCTGTCGTGTTTTAAAAATTCATTGTGGGACATAGGCATTGCTGGTTGGACCAATATTCATTGCCTGTCTCTTGTTTCCCTTGAGAAGGTGGTGGTGAGCTGCCTTCTTGAACCGCTGCAGCCCTCCTGCTGTGGGTTGACCCACAATACCATTAGGGAAGGAATTCCAGGATGTTAACCCAGTGACAGTGAAGGAACGACGATATATTTCGAAGCCAGGATGGTGAGTGTCTTGAAGGGGAACTTGCAGGGGGTGGTGTTCCCATGTATCTGCTGCCCTTGTCCTTCTAGTTGTTAAGTAGCTGTGGGTTTGGAAAATGCTGCATGAATACCTTTGTTAAATTTTTGCGGTGCATCTTGTAGATAGTACACACTGCTGCTACTGAGCTTCGGCAGTGGGGGAGTGCAGAATGCTTGTAGATGCTGTGCCAATCAAGCAGGCTGCTTTGTCCTGGATGGTGTCAAGCTTCTTAAGTGTTGTTGGAGCTGCACTCATCCAGGTAAGTGGGGAGTATTCCATCACACTCCCGACCAAAATGAGTATGCAGTTAACCTGTAAGAAACAGGTTTATGATATTATGTCTGTATCACAACCCATGAACTGAGGGTATGAAAGTCTCAGACTCCCATCTTAACTGGGGCCACTTGACATATGCCCTGTTGTTGAAAGCATGTTACACTTTCTAACTGAGTAGCTGAATATTTGCCCATGCACAGAAGTGCCAATGATTGTAGTATCTGTAATATTACATGCTGTAATACATATCTATTAAATATTAGCACGTTGCCCAAATCTAGTTCTAACATTCTGGGAGTGAACATAGCTATTGCTGCTTTAGATAGAGGGAGCCTTGTTACATCTCAATTCCCAAACCAGATCAGTTGGCAGTTTAAGAGCAAGACTGCAGTTTATCCTGAAGTACAAGGCTGATCTAGTTGGATATTTTATGATTATCTAAAAGCATCATATTTCCAGTTTTAACTGAACTTAAATTCTCTCATTGCCCTGTTACCTGGATTACCTTCTCCGGCCTCGGGATTGACAATCCAATAACACAGCCATGATATGGCTGTATATTTTATTACGCTTATTTTCAAGGTCACCAGCTGAATAATGGTCAAATGTGTTAAGAAAAACAATATTTAAAAGAAGTAAATGTAATTACATTAAAATTAAAAGAAAGGACTGCGGATGCTGGAAATCTAAAATAAATACAGAAAATGCTGAGAAAACTCAGCTGGCCTGGGACCATCTTTGGACAGAGAATGTGATTCAACAGGTCCCATAGAAAAAAGTCTTACTGGACTCAAAGCATTAGCTCTGTTTCTCTCTCCACAAGTGCTGCTAGACCTGCTGAGCTTCTCTAGCACTTTCCATATTTAAAGTAATTACATTGAGGACCTATCCAATCACTGTTTGCAACATAGACTAAAACCTACTCAGGCAGTTAGAAAATACTGTGACTAGTGATTCACAGTTTACCTCAGCAAGTTTATCATTTTACTTCATGAAAATATATACTTTAAGATATCTCCAGACTTCACCATAGTGGCCATTATCCAATTAGTCACCCTTCAGCATTGAGTGGCATCAGAGCCAGACTGTGCCCTCACCTGATACCTACACACTTATGCAATTCCAAAAGGATTAAGTGGCTTAAAAATGGAATGGAACTGTGTTAAAGGGGCAAGAAATCTAGCTGAAAGACATTGTTAGTTTCTGGACTGTCGCTGTATTTTAAATTAATTGACCACATTGCGAAGATACTGTCGCTTTAAGAGGTGTATTTGCTTTTTTATTAATGATAAAAGGTTGAGACAGAGGTGACGAGTGGTCTGTTCCAAACCAATAAAATAAACAGCTCATGAGGCTTTGGGTTCTCTTTAAGCAGCATGAAGGGATGGGGTCGAGCTCCCACACAACCAGGATTTTAGTTTAACTGTTGGTGCTTTGGAAGCTGCTACACGTCTCTCTCTGCTACGGCAAAATGCTTGAGTTCTCGCTCGCTCAGAGCTTTTGCTTGATGTTCTTTCCTCCTCGACTGCATGTGAGACAATCTATTTTCCTGAATTGGCCCTTGCCAGCGGTGTGTTTATGGAATGTTACTATATCGAAACAGTTGCTGTTTAGTAGTTAAATAATCTGTTATTCTGTCAAGTTTTCCAATAGAGTTGTCATTCCAATTCTTCTTTCTTTTGTTTGTATTTTAACTATAGTATGAGAATAAAGTGTGTTTTGCTTCAAGCTTGGTAGTTTGACCAAAAAAATTGCCACCTGAACACAATGCCTTCCAAGTGCCTTTACAAAGGGGAGGCGATGGCCTAATTGTTCGACTGTTAACCCAGAGACCCAGATAATGTTCTGGGTTCAAATCCTGCCACAGCAGATGGTGAAATTTCAATTCAATAAACATCTGGAATTAAAGAATCAAATGATGACCATGTATCCATTGTTGGTTGCTGGGGAGAAACCCATCTGGTTCACCAATGACCTTTAGGGAAGGAAATTGCTGTTGTTAACCAGTATGATCTGCTTTTGACTCCAGACCCACAGCAATGACGTTGACTCTTAACTTCCCACTGGTTTATTAGGGATGGGTAATAAATGCTGTCTGGCCAGTAATGCCCTCATTCTGTGAATGAATAAGAAAAGTTAGGATCTAGGTTATCTTCTTGACATATTTTGAGGGTGTTTAGTCTGGTCCATAATCACATACAGATTAAAACTGAATCTGGTGTCTTTGAGTACATGGAACATCATACACCACTTAAAGGATATGGTGGAGGTGGAGGGAATGGAAGGGACCAACTGTTCACTTGAAAGGAATTCTATCCACATCAAAGGAATTTAGCGTACCTTTTTCTGAATCATTGGAATTTGCAAGAAATCTTTTGAAATGTACCAATACGAATGATAGTTAGCTATGGCCAAAACATCAAGTAATTTGAGAATAAAGACCTTCCATTTTCTTCACAGCACTTAATCTGAAATACAACCAATCACCACAGAATCAATATTTACTCTTGGCTCATTTAAATACAGACACATGTACAAAAATCTGTTAGTTGATGGAAAGGGCACTAATGTCGTCTTAAAAATAAATGAAACCAGTTCAGCTAACAGTTGCATTATGACATTCAATTCATTAGCGAGGCCTTAGTAAAGGTTATCTGTGTCACAGTAATTTATATTTGAAACCTGATAAATCAAAGGGAGACAATCATTTGCCTTTAGTACCTAAGGCCAGTGCACCGTTTGAAAATCATATCATGTTGTTGTTTTGCAATTAATTTTATGAAGATTGAAGAAGTTTCCATCTTGCTCTGTCACAAATTAGGATCAAAAATCTAGTACACATCTGCAGTAAGATTTTCCTTAGACATTTCCCCAGCATCATCAATGACATGAGCCCTAGTAATTCAGTCCTGCATTTCTCAGATCCCTTCCACGGGTGCTATTTTCTGTGAACTGTCTGCTTGATTTAACACCAATGCGTTTGGCTGTGTCTCTGACTTTCACTCCTTCCTTCAAGAAACACATATATGGCAAAGCTCAAGGCCGTGTGAGGGGTATCTGCGGAATTCCCTGCCCAATGTAGTAGTTGAGGCTGCGTTGTTGAATGTTTGTAAGGCAAAGATAGATGGATTTTTGAACAGTGATGGAATTAAGGGTTATGGTGAGCAGGGTGGGTAAGTGGAGCATGAATCCATGAAAAGATCAGCCATGATCTTATGGAATGGTGGAGCAGGCTTGATGGGCCAGATGACCCACTCCTGCTCCTGTTTATTATGTTCTTGTGTCCTTATCGCAAAGCTCGCTTTTTCTAGATAAAGGAAATGCGTCAGATTGTGTGGGACACTCCTGGGACAGCTCCCTTCCACATGCATTCAGCAGATTTTGTCAATAGTCCCAAGTTATAAATCTGCAAAATAAAGTTTCACTCTAGCCTCTGTGTGAGTGGAACTGAATGGTGACTGATATTTTATAGCTGCACAAGTTCAAGAAATTTTGCGCGCTGGCTGTGGATAGACAAATATTCACCCCACTTTACAGCCATTTACATCCCATCAACTTGCAAATTTAGTGGCAGCCATCATAAGTCGTAGAATCCCTATAGTATGCAAGTAGGCCATTCAGCCCATAACAGCCCTCCAAAGAGCATCTCATCCAGCCCCCTCCCTTCAATCCTTTTTCCCCATGGCTAACCCACCAAGCCCGCACATCACAGGCAGTTTAGTACGTCCAATTTGCCTAACTACACACCATCTTTGGATTGTGGCAAGAAACCAGGGCACCCAGAAAAAACCCTGGAGAACGTGCAAGCTTCACACGGACAGTCACCAGAGGACGAAATTGAACCCAGCTCCTTTGCACTGTAAGGCAGCAGCACTGACCACTGAGCCGCCAACATGCCGTCAGTACGAGCTGAGAGAGTTTGTACATTAAATGGTGGGTATCCAGTGTAATTGGTTGAAATCTATGAAAAGAGTTAAAAGATGTAACCCAATTGGAGAGTTTAAATGAAAACATTATTTGTCTATCCACAGCCAGCGTGCAAAATTTCTTGAACTTGTGCAGCTATAAAATATCAGTCACCATTCAGTTCCACTCACACAGAGGCTAGAGTGAATTGGAGAGTTTAAATGAAAACATTAACATTGAGGTCAAATTGCAGGTATCTGGCTGCCATAATGTGATTCTCTGACATACTAACAGAATGCTTCACCCTCCCAGAGCCTTTGCATAGCATCCTACTGACTGCAGAGTGTTAGCTATGTACAAATGGTATTTTTCAGTTTAGTTTGGCCTATCAAGCTTCAATTATTTTCCTACTAGGCCGTATAATCTCCAATCAATTACACTCATAGAGTGGAATGGGACTCCCTATTTATACTGAAGTTTTATTTTGCAGCTTTATAACTTGGGAATATCAATAAAAGCTGCTGAATGCATGTGAAAGGAAGCAGTCCTTACTGTTTTAAAGTATGTGTCTAAATTACCTTGTTTACTATCTTACTCCTGCAGATCACAAGTCTTGCAAGAATGATTTTTGTAACTTTAAGTGGTTGATACTCACTAGTCGAGTTTTAACATGAGAATTGAGGTGTGTTTGGAGATTCAGGCTCTCTGGACTTGAACTGAAAGATAACACACAAAATACTTTAATCTGGCACCGAATTGTTCTCAGAATTATGTCAAAAAAATTGCTGCAGCATTTATAAACGTGCATTCTCTGAAAATTAAAGTGGGACAAAATTGGGCATGACAGTACTGCCCTTCATTATTGAGTGGACAACTGAGAGCTACTGTGCCAACGAAGATACAATTTACTTGCATCGTTATAGCAGCTTTCACATACTCGGGAAAGTTCAAAGCACTTCGTTACCACTAGTGTACTTTTGCAATCTATTCAGTGCTGTAACTGTGTAGGCGCAGTGACATTTGCAAAGCATAGTCCCTGATACAGTAACAAAATAGTGACCACATATTTTTTTTAGTGGTTTTGATTGCAGGATCAATGTCGGCCAGGTCACCACAGTATTATTTCGTTTTAATGGTCCTATAACATTTAATGTGCCTCACTGAAAGGATGGGTGGGACATTAATTTAACCTCCTTCTAAAAGGAAGTCCTGAGAAACCAGAGCACTCCACTAGATTGTATGCTCATACCTCTGGCATGGAACCTAAATCCACAATCTTCAGACTCGCAGTCCAGAGTATAGTCACTAAACTGACACTGAGACCACCAGCTAGGCTTATGATAAGAATAGGTGTTGGACTGAAGTAGCAGAGAGCAACGGGTGCTCAGGGAACCATACCCAACTTTGCAAGAGTCAGCAACCTCGGGAAAGGAAGGATGAGTTTGAGAAAGGAAAAATATGGCAGTGTCTATTGTTTCCTCAATTTTCTTTTGGTGAGAAAATCTCCATCCTTTTTACCAGTCTCTTAAAAGTGAAATCCAATGGTCTCTAATCTTCTGTCCCCACACAATGAGATATTGATACCTCCAACCAAAACTTCTTGACTTACTGAAGCTTAGTTCAGAAAGCAAATGGACAAGAGGAATACTTAAATTTGAGTCTTTTTACCCCACAGCACAGTGGAATAGTACACCTACACGCTAAAACCTTTTAAAAGGCTAGTAAGATGTACATTGTCATGACTGTGATAAAATATTACTTTTTTAAAAAATTCCTGCATTGATTTTAATACCTTAAAATTAAAACTCCGACCTAAGATGACCACAGCAATCACATGATCGCAGTTTAGCCAAGTTGCATGAAACCAATGTGACATAAACAAAGTTGTCTGAACTGAAAATAATATTTTTATCAAAAGACACAGAAACTAGTCAGACATGGAGAAACTCTCAGCCGCTACTTTGATATACACCTACATGATATGTTTCACATATTGGAGATGAAGGACAGCACCCACAAAGATCAAGGTTGGAAACAAGGAACTTAAGTTTCGGAATGTACGTCAAGGTGCATTTTAAAGTGTTGTTTTCGACAGCACATAGGTGATGGATTTGCAATTGGCACCACCTCGAGAAAATGCACTCTCTCAGCTTCTAAAGAAGGATGTGGCAATTTTGTCTGTTTTCTTCGGCATTAAGGGAGTCAACGTAATAGGCTAAACCCACTGTGGATCGCCTTGAAAAGCTCTCCTCTTTCCAAAGTCTTCTCAAGTGAACCAAGGTGTCACATCAGACCCAGGTTGATGGAGAAAAGTGATTTTTGCCAAGCATGTAATTACATATTTTATATCAGGGAGGCTTATGCCGATCATTTATTTAATTGTCTACTAGCAGTGAGAGATATTCAAAGTAATCTCTCTAACTTCCATTGGAAGATTATGTAGCTCCTCAGTTGTTAAGACATCTTGTTTAACCCTCAGACAGGAGGTTACATAAAGATCATGAAGTCACCCTTTCCTTGTCAGCAATATCTTCTTTGACTTTTGTGCAATCGTTAGCCCAGGAAACTACTATCGCAGTGGGCTGCATGCTGGACATGGAGAGAGAGAGAGAGACAGAAAGAGAGAGGGAGAGAGAGAGAGACAGAGAAAGAAGGAGAGAGGGGGGAGGGAGAGAGGGGAGAGAGAAATTCCCATTGTATTCAAAACATTTAAGATTTTGTAAAGTTTTTACATAATGATTTCACAGAGTTTTCAGTAACTTTTCCAAGTTAGTTGGTACTTTCTTGCATTTTGTGAATTTGTGTTTTTCTCCTCTTCCAGACTTCCCTTGAATTACATCCTATTTTCACGAAGAGATGAAGCCCACAACCCACCATTTGATCTATGAGCAGTGATGTTCAGAAAACAAGGTACCCTGGAATGCTGGCATGACTGTTTGGTTCACCAATCCCCAGGGTCTGTTCTATGGTTTGACAAGTAAGTCCCTGAAAAACAGATTTAAGAAAGCTGAGAGAAATGTACATGGTGGTTGCTTTCTGAAATGGGCTTTGGGAAGCCTTGTTAGTTTTTATTTTTCAATTCCAGGACAGTATTCTCAAGAATTAGTTTCCAGTCTTCTATAAGACAGTTAGTATCTGAAAGGGTTAGATACGTGGAATCATAGAATCGCTACATTGTGAGAGCAAGCCATTGAGGTCCACACTGAATCTCTGAAGAACATTTCACCCAGACCCAACTGCCTACTCTATCCCTGTAACTCCACATTTCCCATGACTAACCCACTTAACCTGCCCATCCTTCGTCACTGTAGGCAATTTAGCACGGCCAATCCACCTAACCTGCACATCTTTGGACTGTGGGAGGAAACTGGAGCATCCAGAGGAAGCCCACTCAGACACAGGGAGAATGTGCAAACTGCAGATCGCTGGACCTGAGAGCCAGCCATGTTAACCACTGAGCCACTGTGCCACCCCATTACATGACTATCTCCAAGCCATCGGGATATCAAGTCAATATAGCTATTGGTAACAAGGTGGAGAGCTGGATGAACACAGCAGGCCAGGCAGCATCAGAGGAGCAGGAAAGCTGACGCTTTGGGTCTGGACCCTTCTTCACAAATTTCTGAAGAAGGGTCCAGAGCCGAAATATCAGCTTTCCTGCTCCTCTAATGCTGCTTGGCCTGCTGTGTTCATCTAGCTCTACACCTTGTTATCTCAGACTCCAGCAGCGTCAGTTCCTACTATCATAATATAGCTATTGGAATGTGTGCTTATGCTCAATTGGAGCATTTGGTTTCACAAGGGACAATTATCTGCCTTAGATGTAATATACATAGTTAATTAACACCTTGTAATAAAACCTTTACTGTTTATCAGGATTGAACATAGCTTCTGACAAAGAATTCATGTGGGCGTCCTTCCCTACACAGTATCAGGAACAAAGGCTAATACCAGTAAGAAGGACTGGTAGAAGTGAAACTGCCCAGGCATCCCAAGTGATTCAGGCCCATGACCACAGAAATGTTAATGTGGTGTCAATTGTGGGTGTCTGAAGCTTTAGATTATTGACTCACCAATAGAAGACTCTCAGATTTCGGGAGTCAATAACCTAGTGGTATTATCGCTATACTGGTAATCCAGAGAGCCAGGTAGTGTTCCGGGGAACTGGGTTCAAATCCCACCGCAGCGGATGGCAGAATCTGAATTGAATAGAAATCTGGAATTGAGGAAATAGGATGACCATGAAGACAGGAAAAACCCATCTGGTTCATTAATGTCCTTCAGGGAAGGAAGCAGCCATGAGGGGCATAGTTTTAAAGTAAGTGGAGGTAGATATAGGCGAGACATCAGAGGTAGGTTCTTTACTCAGAGAGCGGTAGGGGCATGGAATGCATTGCCGGAGAGGGTAGTGGAGTCGGCCTCCTTAGGGGCATTTAAGTGACTATTAGATAGGCATATGGATGATAGTATAAGGTAGGGGTGGAGGTTAGATTCTGAAGAGGAGTCCAGACACGAAACGTCAGCTTTTCTGCTCCTCTGGTGCTGCTTGGCATGATGTGTTCATCCAGCTCTACACCTTGTTACCTGAGGTTAGATAGACCTTAGGTTTAGGGTAAAAGTTCAGCACAACATCGTGGGCAGAAGGACCTGTACTGTTCTATGTTCTATGTTCTATCCTTACCTGTTCTGGCTCCATTGTGGTTGAATTTTAACTGCCCTCTGGGCGATTAGGGTAATAAATGTTGGCCTGGCCAGTCCATAACCTATGAATGAATGAAAACAAAAAGCTGTTCAATTAGCAAAATACAATAGAAAGTTGCTTACAACTATCATATGAAAAATTTGACCAAAAGGTCTAAGAACTGAAGTGATGATAGAATGGATCTGCATGCATGCATTTTGAAATCAGTCTATGAAGAATAATGCTGCACATTTTTGGGGTGTGAGGCTGGATTTCTCTCTATCCACAATTGGCACAATGTAGCACAGAAATTGGCATTGCACATGGAACTCTGGAGCAACAGTTGGCTATTCAGCCTCTCGAACTTATCCCACCATTCAATAAGGTCAAGGTTAACCTCCATCTTAACACTGTCCATCCAACCTGGTTCCATAACCCTTAATAATCTCACCTAAGAAGCTGGTGCATGTATCTACAATTTCTTTGCCGTAACAGGGATGGGAGAGTAAAATATTGGAATAATTTAAATTTAGTTATTCTGAAAATAGCCAAATGGAATGTTTATATTCAGTTACTCCAATTGATTATAAAACAAAAAAGTCTGCTCCCTTTCAAAGTCATTTTGTTGCTCTTTTCCCACTGTGTATTTAATTTGAGTTGGGGAGGGATGACAGCTATTATAGAGGCCCATATTTTCAAACATTTTCTCTTTTCGACTGGACCATGGGTTTATGTCTGAGCAGGATTCCACAGGTTGTGGTTAACTTCCAGAGCCTCAGTCAGTGGGTCGCAAGTGACCCTGGTCAATGGAATCTTCAAATGCAGGGAGGCTTGTTAGAGCTGAGTCCAAATTCGATCTGACCTCAATCCATAACCAGAACGTCCAGTGTGCATCTTTGCTTTCATTGTTTGAGACATTTTCTCTTTTCTAGCCTAGAAATACTTGCTATCTTAACAGAGATCAGCAAACACAGCAAAGATCCGGCTCTTGTTGTTCCATAAGGTTCAGCCACCAAAACAAAGTGATTTTGATCTTTGATGAAGAAGTCAATGAGTAGCTGAAACGTTTAGTATGGGAATAGGGTTGTCCATAATAAGACGAGGCCTAATTCCCAGCTGTAATTTGATCTGCTCATAGAAAGCATAATCAGGAAAAATCCCCAATCCCAAGTTTAAATGGATAAGATGCCCCAAGGCCTGTCATTAAACAGCCAACATAATTAAGTAGTACCTGGGATAGATAGTAAATTAGTACATTTTACTAATCACATATTGATATAATCAGTATTCAGAAAACTCCTAAAACATGTCATACATCATCTTTACAATTGTAGGTAATTAATATATTACAGAATATACTTTAATGAAGGAATATTAATTAGTAAGATGTCAACAGGACAAATCTTAATTCTTTTCCTCCAAAACACCCATTTAATTTAAACACTCACAGAAATAAGAACTGAACTTTGACAATGCACTGGAATTTGCAAATATTAGAAATCTAAAACAATGCAACATTTTCTGCAGAGATCATGGTCCTTCTTAAATATGTATGGAAACATAGGAGGTAGGACCAGGAAAATGCCGGCCCATTGAGCCTGCACAGCCATTCATTATGATCATGGCTGGTCTTTGAGCTCAATACCCTAATCCCTCTTTCCCCTCATATCCCTTGATTCCTTTCACCACAAGAGCTATACCTACCTCTTTCTTGAAAATAAATAGTGTTTGGCCTCAACCATTTTCGGTGGCAGTGAATTCCACAGGCTCACCACTCTCTAGGTTAAGCAATTTCTCTTCCTCTCAGACCTAAAACTTTTACTCCTTAACATTAAACTACGACCCCTGGTTCTGAACTCCCCCACCATCAGGAACATCCCTCCTGCATCTACATTGTCTAGTATGTTAGAATTTTATAGGTTTCTGTGAGTTCTGTGAGATCTGTGCTCCTCACCCCGACACCCATTCTGCTGGACTCTCCTAACTAACTCGATCTCTCCTCATACATCAGTCCTGCTATCCCAGGAATCACTTTGGTAAACTTTTACTGCACTCCCTGTATAGCAAGAACATCCTTCCTCGGATAAGGAGACTAAAACTGCATTCAATATTCTAGGTGTGGCCTCACCAATGCCCAGTGCCATTATTGTTTTACTTTAAATTTTACTGTGTCAAGAGGTCGCATCCAATTTGGGGCAGCTTACAAGCAATATTCTCAACCTGGAAAACTTCCCTGTCATTCCAGTTATGAATCCTTTTTAGCCTATTGCAGGCCCAGTAATCGGGACAACTTGAAAACATCATGAGTGCCCTTTTTCCACACAGCATAGGCTTCAGTTGCACATCAGAATCAGATTGCACTGGTTCTGAAGCACAGAGGGAAATTCCTGTATGTAAAAATTTGAACCAGGAAGCATGTTTGAACAGTTCATTTTTAATCATGTATAGAAAATAACATAATTAGAGGAAATGAAAGATGGAATTGAGAGAGAAGGAGAAGATAGAAAAAAGTTTCTTTTTACAAAATCCTACAAAATGAACATCAAATATTTGCAAATGGTATTATTCTGCCAGATAGGTAGTTTCTGATACAAAGAACACTGTTAAAAATTCACTTATACTTGAATTGCTAGATCCTAACCTTGGTGTGTTTAACAGAAATAGGAATTAGGATGAGAAGCAAACAAAAGCAGACATTTTTGGAAAAACTCAACAGCTCTGGTAACATCTATGGAGACAGAAACAGAGTTAATGCTTTCAGTCCAGTGACCTTTCTCCAGAACAGAACCAGATTCGAAACATTAACTCTGTCTCTCTCTTTGCTGGCAGAGCTGCTGAGTTTCTCCAGCACTTTCTGTTTTTGTTTGGTTCAGATTTCCAGCATCCGGAGTTCTTTATTTTATTAAAGATGAGAACCATTCAGTTTTGACCTGATGATATAGGAGTAAATGGTTGAATGACTTGGCAATAATTGAAACACTCCAGTAAATGGTAACGTTTGGTTGGATTTCACAAGTTTAGAAGGCAACAGCTTTCAGCTCATTTGATCTCATCCGTTCAGACCCAGCCTCTTAATTTACCGTTTCAACATCTAGCTGTTGTGGTCCTCTAGCATGAAAGCAGCTGGAAAGAAGCCAAGATGATATAGATAATGCTGACAACGCTCAATGAATCTGGCATTTTCTATGGAGAAAGTGAAACCTGATTTTTTTTTATGGTGGCTTCCTAGTCACATCAATCATCTCATCCATCAACTGGTGGGAATTGTATGTAGTTTAGACTCCTCCTTTCCCAAAGCTATCTGCAATTAACTTTTAGAAAATTCTTTATGCCACTTCAATAATGTTAGACAGATATTTTCATATCCATTTTGTTTATTCAACATTGATAAATAACAAACAGTGCAGCTTAAGCATCAGTGCTGGTGTTTGGAGAGGAGGGCACAATGTTGAGAAACCTCTGTTAAAGTATACCTTTCCGCCACCAACACCTTCTGCTGTTTTGAGAACAAGCGTTCTGCTGTGTAATTCACAGCCACCAATGCAGATTGACAGGACTAACTCTCTGACAAATATCTCAGCTATTTCTGTTGAGGAAAGGTCAGAAAGTGCGCTGTCGTACTCACCGACACAAACAAACTGCCCTTTCAATTGAAAAAATATAAAGAATAAATTTGCAAGACTGGTCACAAAGAACATGCCGAGGAATGTAATACGTTTCTGCCAATGAACGACCATTAAATTTCTTCAGTTGTCTTTGCATGGGCTATTTAAAGATTGCTTTGACTGCTGTGAGAGAGGGCACAGGAATCCTGCATCAGCCAATGTGTCTCTTTGCTATTTCAATCAATTGGAGTACAATTGAAAGCTCTGACAGAGCTTACAGCACTGTACAATATTTCCTAGAACTCGAGTCCACCCTCCTGCATGGCAACTTAAGTTGGTGAGGAAAACAGAGCTGTTACTGTGTGATGAATGATTGAGAATTCACTTGGCTTGTTTAATCCAATTGCTTAATATTTACATACTTTGTGCGGTACGAGTTCCCATTCCCACTCCACACTGATTATTGAATATTGGCATCAGATCAATAACTGACAATTCGGTTAACTGGATAAAGTTGTGAGTTACACAGCAGAATTTTTGTCTGAAAAACAGCAGAAGGTGTTGGAGGTGGACAGGTATACTGTAATAGAGATTTCTCAACATTGTGCCCCCAGGTTTCGTGGTTTAATCACTGGATTGTGAGTCCAGGGAGCTGGATAATGTTCTGGGGACTCAGACTCAAATCCCACCATGGAAGATGGTGGAAATTTGAATTTGGTAACAAAATCTGGAATTGAAAATCAAATGATGGCGCTGAAACTAATTGTCAGGAAACCCCATCTGGTTCACTGTCATTCAGGGAAGGAAACTTACTATTGTTAGGCTGAGAATTCCTAACAGGTTCTTTAAGGTCTGAGCAAAATAGATACAAGAAGGAAGAAACAAAAATGCTGGAAAAGCTCAGCAGGCCTGACAGCATCTGTGAAAGAAAAAACAGAGTTAACGTTTCGGGTCCAGTGATCCTTCCTCAGAACCTGAGAATCAGTGTTCTGAGGAAGGGTCACCAGACACAAAACGTGAACTCTGTTTCTTCCTTCACAGATGCTGCCAGACCTGATGAACTTTTTCAGCGACTTCGTTTTTGTTCCTGATTTACAGCATCATCAGTTATTTAGGTTTTTAGATTCAAGAAGACACGCACTTCAATAGATAGAAAATTTACTTAGTCTAGTTTATATATATGCAAACTAATGCGTGAATCTAGTAGCTTAAACTACTTTGGACATATTCAACAAACGAGTCTCACTGCTTCCTGCCCATTGGGTGATTGGAGATCTGTCTCAGTTTCCCCAGACCCAGTCTGCAAACCCCACTCCATTGGTGAAAGGTTCTTCCTGAGCTGGGAAAATTCCCCAGTATAAATACTATTCTGACTGTATTTCCATCGCTGAATACTTTTCGTCAAGCATTCTTTTGTGCAAAAACAGGTCCAGGTTGCTTTGAGTCTTCGCACAACAATTTGTTCCCAAAACCAACCAAGGTCATTGCAGTTACCTTCCAGATAAAATATGCTGATTTTTAGATTAAGCCTTTTTTTAAAACATATTTTAACGTATTTTCCTTTATTTGCTTCTTTCCATGTCTGATTAACCCTTAACAATTCACTCTCAACAATCTGGTTTGGGGGTAATATTTTTAAGCCTGATGCTACACTGAACTACATGTGACTCCAGACCCACAACAACGTGCTTCTCCTCTGACTGGCCTAGCAATTGCTAGAAAGTCCCAAAAAAAAGCAGTCAAACTAACTTATGATCTCTGCATCAGAAACAATAATGGCATAAACAGCTTTGTCAATTGGGAGAGATTGGGTGAGCTTTCTTACAAACTAGCCAAGCAAAACCTGACATTTTAAAGCATGACACCCTAAGTATGACAATGTCCTGGACACCACCAGCACCATCCCTGGATTTGTCCTGTCCCACTGGCAGACCTAACAAAGGGACAGCATGGGGTAATACAATTGGGACGGGGTTGTCCTGGGAGCCCTCGACATTGACTCCTGAATCCATGATGTCCCATGGCATTAGATTAAACATGGGCAAGGAAATCTCCTACTGAGTATCACATACTGTCCTCCCTCGTCTAATGAATCAGTACTCCACTACTTTGAAGAACACTTGGAGGAAACACTGAGAGTGACAAGGGCACAAATTATACTCTGGGTGGGGGATTTCAATGACCGTCACCAAAAGTGGCGTGGCAGTGCCATTACTGATTGTGTTGGTTGACTCCTAAAGAACATGGCTGCTAGACTTTGTCTGGGGTAGAGGCTGAAGGAATCAACAGGTCTGCCACTTGAGACTAGGCATCCAAAAAGTGCTGCTGAAAATCAGCAACAGAATCGGACTCAAAAGCAATCTGTAACACTCATAGCCGAGAATATCCCCCACTCAGACATTATTATCAAGCCAGAGGATCAATCTTAGTTCAATGTAGAGTGCAGGAGGGCATGCCAGGAGCAGTACCAGGCATACCTTAAAATATGGTTTCAATCTCATGAAGCTACAAAGCAGAGCTACTTGAACACCAAACAGCAGCTGATGGATACAGCCAAGTAATTCTAAAACAAACAGATTAAATGTAAGCCCTGCTGTCTTGCCACATCCAATTGTGAATGGTGGTGGACGGTTAAACAACTCACTGGAGGAGGAGGCTCCACAAATACCCCATCCTCAATGATAGGGAATACAGCACATCAGTGCAAAATATAAGGCTGAAGCATTTGCAGTAACCTTCAGTCAGAAGTATCGAGTGGATGGTCCATCTCAGCCTCCTCCAGTGGTCCCCAACATTACAGAAACCAGTCTTCAGCCAATTCGATTCACTCCATGTGATATTGAGAAACAGTTGGAGACACTGGATACTGCAAAGGCTACGGGCCCTGACGTCATTCCGGCAATAGTACTGAAGACTTGTGCTCCAGAACTTGCTGCTCCCGTATCCAAGCTGTTCCAGTACAGTTACAACACTGGCATCTACTCAACAATGTAGAAAATGCCTAGTTATGCTCTCTACATAAAAAGCAGGACAAATCCAACCTGGCCAATTACTGCCCCATCAGTCTACTATCATTCATCAGTAAAGTGATGGAAGGTGTCACCAACAGTGTTATCAAGCAGCACTTGCTCAGCAATAACCTGCTCAGTGACGCCCATTTTTGGTTCTGCCAGGGCCACTCAGCTCCTGACCTCATTACAGCCTTGGTTCAAACATGGATAAAAGATTTGAATTCCAGAGATGACGTCAAAGTGACAACCCTTGACATCAAATCCACAATTGACTCAGAGTGGCATTAAGGAGCCGTAGCAAAACTGGAATCAATGAGAATCACAGAGTAAGCATTCTGCTGGTCGGATTCATACTTTGCACAAAGGAAAATGGTGATGGTTGTTGCAGGTCAGTCATCTCAGCTCCAGGACATCCCTGCAGGAGTTCCCCAGGAAAGTGTTCCAGGCCCAATCACCTTCAGCTGCTTCATCAATGACCTGCCCTCCACTATAAGGTCAAAAGTGAGAATGTTCATCAATGATTGCACAATGTTCAGCACCATTCATGATTCCTCAGATACTGAAGCAGTCTGTGCCAAATGCAGCAAAACCTGGACAATACCCAGGACTGGGTTGACAAGTACTATTTAACATTCACACCATACAAATGCCAGGCAATGATCATCACCAACAAAACCATTTCCCCTTGCCATTCAATGGTGTTACCATCACTGAACCTCCCACTATCAGCATCTTGAGGGTTATTGTTGACCAGAAGCTGGACTTGACTAGCCATATAAACACCATGGCTACAACTGCCATCCAGAAGCTGGCAAACCTGCAAGGGCAACTCACCTCCTGCCTCCCCAAAGCCTGTCCCACCATCTACGAGGCAAATGTCAGGAGTGTGATGGAATGCTCCCCAATTGCCTGGATGAGTGCAACTGCAAATAACACTCAAGAAACTTGACGCCATCCAGGACAAAGCAAGCCATTTGATTGGCATCAATTCTACAAGCATCCACGCCATCCACAATTGACATTCAGTGGAAACAATTTGTACCATCCACAGGATTCACTGCCGAAATTCACAAAAACTCCTTATGCAGCACCTTCCGAACCCATGACAACACCACTCGAAAGGCCAAGGGATACAGATATTTGGGAACACCCTCCAAGCTACTCATCATCCTGATTTGGAAATATATTGCTGTCCTCAGTTGATTGGGTCAATATCCCAGAATTGTCTCTTAATGGCATTATGGGTCTACCTACACCAAATGGAGCAGTTCAAGAAGGCAGCTCATCACCACCTTTTCAAAGGCAGCTGGGAATGGACAATAAAAGCTGGTCCAACCCATAACATCCACATCATATGAGTGTTTTTTTTTAAAGAATGGAAAATAAGGAGACAATGGATGAATTAGTCAGGCATATTGCACCTGTCTTAACTGTAGAGGGAACAAATATTATCCTGAAAATAACTAAGTTCAGAAGTCACATTACACCAGGTTATTTTTCAACAGATTTATTTGAAATCACAAGCTTTTGGAGCCTCAGGTGAAATCCTGATGAAGGGGCAGCACTCTGAAAGCTTGTGATTTCAAGTAAACCTGTTGGACTATAACCTGGTGTAATGTGATTTCTGACCTTGTCCTCCCCAGTGCAACACCAGCACCTCCACATTGTGAAAATAACTAAGTCAACAGGTGAAGGGAAGTGAAGAACTTTTAAAAAATTACAAGCACCAGTGAAATGGCAGTGAAAATAATCTTAGAATTAAAGGCAGAAAAGCTCTAGGGTTTCCGATGGATTTCATATTTGAATCTTGAAAGAAACTGCTGATGAGTTAGTAGATGAATTAATTTTCTAAAACTTCGTAAATTTGGAAAGGGTCTCATTATATTGAAAAATCTATAATGTAACACCTCTATTTAAGAAAGTGGAAAGACAGAAAGCATTGAAATCTAGGCTGGCTAGCTTAATACCTGTCTTCGGGAAAGTGCTGGTGTCTTTATTCTGGAGGTTACAGGAGGACAATGAGAAAAATTTCAATCTGACTGAGTCAATGTGGGTTTTTCTTTAGTAAGGGACGTTATGTTTGACTAATTTACTCTAGTTATTGGAGGAAGTACAAGCAATGTGGATAAAAGGGAAACTGTGGGAGTGGTGTGCTCACATTTCCAGAAGGTACATGACAAGGTGCCACATCAAAGTTTACTAATGAAAAGAGAGCTCAGTGTAGGGTGTAACACATCAGCATTAATGGAAGATTTGTTAGCTAACAAGGAACAGAGAGTAGGTATTAATGAATACTTTTAACATTGGCAATGAGTGACACACAAAAGGATCTGTGCTGAGACCTAACCGCTCACAACGTATATAAATGACTGGAGTGAAGGTACTAAATGCTGAATTTGCTAATGGTAAAAAGATTTGGTAGGAATATAAGCTGTGAAGAAGACACAAAAAGCCTGCAAAAGGGTATAGGTCAGTCAAGTGAGTGGAAAAAAAAGTCGCAAACCACGGTTTTCGTCTCCTTATTTAAGGCAGGATAGAATTGCATTTCCAGAGAAGGTTCCCTAGACGGATTCCTGGAATGAGGACTGTGTCTTATTAGGAAAGGTTAGGCTTGAATCCATTGGATGAATGAGAAATGATCTGACTGAAAAATGAGATCCTGAGAAGATCTGACTGATGGATGCCTAAGGTTATTTCCCCTTCTATAAAAAATTAGAACCAGAAGATACAGTTTAAAAATAAGGGGTCTCCATTAATTTAATGGAATAACGAACTCTCCTTAATATGGGTACAGCCAGACAATGAAGGCCATCAATTTAACTGGAGCAAGGTGACCATAGTAACCATGGACACGCATGGGAATTCCTACAGGCATGATTCTCCACCCGTAATGCAATCAACAAACATATAGAATTGGACCCCATATATAAACCCATACGGAACAAAACCGGAAATGACAATACTCACCGTAATTGGCCGGACAGTATAAATTCCAAGCGGAGTGGAATAACATTGCTTCTTTGGAGGCTCCACTGATGATGTCACCTCGCATGGTCACGAAACGTCTGAACGAGAACAAGACAGCTCAGTGAGCAAGTCAACAACCTCAGTATTTTTCTCAAAAATTGGCTTATATAGGAACTTTAACACAGCATATGTTTCTTCACTGGACTTTAATTGGACTAAATTAGGCACTGAATTACTCAAGAGATAGTAGGAACTTCAGATGCTGGAGAATCTGAGATAGCAAGGTGTAGAGCTGGATGAACACAGCAGGCCAAGCAGCATCAGAGGAGCAGGAGGGCTGACGTTTCAGACCGAGACTCTCTGAAGAGCAACCCCTGCCCACCCCCCTACCCTATACCTGTTACCCTGCATTTCCCATAGCTAGCCCACCAAGCTTGCACATCCCTGGACAGGTAGTGAATGAATAATACCCATTAGTGACCTGACGGTTTACCACGCACATAGAAAGTGGACTGATGTTTGTGTTGTATCAAGCAGAGGTCCTGGTAAGGGGTTAATCTTCATGTTACATTGGCTCCACCTATTTTATTAACACCGTCTATCATTGGAGACAGCAAGATCTACTCAAATGTTCAGAGGTAACTAATGTGTTTGCTCCAGTTCTCTAAGCTCCTAGTAATTACACCTGACCAAATGTAGTTGTACTTTTCGCAGTCATACAAGAAACCTTCTTGAAATAAAGTCATAAAAACATACAGCACAGAAACAGACCATTAGATTGAACTCATTCATACCAACCAGATATCCTAAGTTAATCAGTCCTATTTGCCAGCATTTAGCCCATACCCCTCTAAACCCTTCCTATTCATGTACTCGTCCCCCAGATGCCTTTTAAATGTTGTCATTGTACCAGCATCGAACACTTCCTCTGGCAGCTCATTCCATACATGCACCACCCTCTGTATGAAAAAATTGACCCTCGGGTCCCTTTTACATCTTTCTCCGCTCACCTTAAACCTATGCCTCTCTAGTTTTGGACTCCCTTACCTAGGGAAGAAAGACCTTGGTTATTCACCCTACTGAAGAACAGTACCTCTCCTATAATCTATGGTGGTGCATCGTTTGCTACTAAACCGCTATTTGGGTCCAGAGCATAACAAAGACAAAGGAGGATTGAGAGCATCAAACTACCTGGAAGAAAAACACATACTGCTGAAGGTAAATATCACAAGGTACTAAGTGTGATCAAGTGAGGAGCATGTTTTTTACACAGAGAGTGGTAGGAGTCTGGAACGTGCTGCCAGGCGGAGGCAGATACAATAGGGGCGTTTAAGGAACTTTTAGATCAGCACATGAATGTGCAAGGAATGGAGGGGTATGGAACAAAGGCAAGCAGAAGGGATTCATTTAGTTTGGCATCATGTTCGATTCAAGATCGTGAGCCAAAGGGCCCATTCCTGTGCTGTACTGTTCCATGTTCTATGTTCTACGTTCTAAGTGGGGAAATATCAGATTTTATGACGTTAGCAGAAGCATTTAGGATGCAGATCAAGGTAATGCCGTCCATGCTGCCTTGGGCTCCAAAAAAACACGCCACTGCAAAGTGATTATCTGACTTTTGAGACATAGCTGCCTCAGACAATGCAGATCAGTGAAATTCAAGTTCGATGTTCTGTTCATGAGTATTTGATTGCCGTAAGGTCTCCAAGGAATGTTCTTCCTTTTCAGTTATCAAGAGCTCAGCTTTACTCATATATGTATAAATCAATGTGCAAGAGAATAAATGAATATTTCTGAATATCCAGGTGATGAAAGGACAGTTAAACAATTCTACTTGCACATTAGGATAAAGCTGCTTCAAATGGATTTCAAATTTATTTCTCATTTGAGCAAACATATTTGTTGCCTTGACAACATTGAGCATTTTGTACAATCACATTACTTTCATTCAAGTCATAATGTTAATACCTGTCAGTGCTTGATCATGCTTTGCAAGGAACTTAATGGTCTTACTTCAAGGACAAAAAGAAACAAATTCCCACATGAGAGTAAATATATACATTACACTGCCAGAGAGGTGAGAAATATCCTTGAATTGAATTGCATGGAGAACACATCTCCCATGCACACCTTGTTAATTTGTCACTCCGTTCACATAAATTATCACTTTATTGTAGTTCTCAAGAATTTGTCCTTTAGCCAATATACTAAACAGGCTGATCTATGTCGATCACTATTTCACTTGCTGCAGTCACTTTGGTTTCTTGAGCACAGGCTACGTCTCGAATCACTTCTCTGGGACAGCACGGTGTCTCAGTGGTTAGCACTGTTGCCTCACAGCACCAGGGACCCAGGTTCAATTCCAACCTTGGGTCGGTGTCTGTATGGAGTTTGCACATTCTCCCCACATCTGTACGGGTTTCCTCTAGCTGCTCCAGTTTCCCCTCACTGTCCAAAGGTGTGCAGTTTAGGTAGATCGACCAGGCTAAATTGCTCATGAAGTGCAGGCTGGATGGGTTTTCCATGGGAAAAGCAGGGTTACAGTGGTGTGGGACTGGGTGGGATGCTCTTCAGAGTGTCAGTATGGGCTGAATGGCCTGCCCCTACACTATAGGGATTCTATGAATTATGCAGTATGGAAGAGACCCTTCAGCCCATCAAGTCTGCTCTGACCTAAACCTACAATAATAACATTTGGCCTTGAATGTTATAACATTACAAGTTCTTGAGCTAGTAGACTTTTTTTAAAGTTTGTTTAGTTTCCTGCCTCAACTAACCTCTCAGGCAGACCTTCACTATCCTCTGAGTGAAAAAAAATCCTCAAAATCCCTCTAAACCTCCTGCCTTTCATCTTAAAATTGTGCCCCTTGATATTGACCCATCAACTAAATCATAAAAGAATATTATAGAATCCCTACTGTGTGGAAGCAAGCTATTCAGCCCACTGAGTCCACACTGACTCTCTGAAGAGCATCCCACCCAGACTCACCCTCTCTCCCTGCCATTTCCCATGGCTAACCCACCTAGTCCTGTACATCCCTCTACACCATAGACAATTTAGCATGACCAATCCACCTAACTTGCACACTTTTGGACTGTGGGAGGAAACCGGAGCACCCAGAGGAAACCCACGCAGACATGGGGAGAATGTGCAAACTCCACACAGACAGTCACCCAAAGTTGGAATCGAACACGGGTCCCTGGCCCTGTGAGGCAGCAGTGAGCTACTGTGCCACAATCCACCCTGCCTTCAATCCACCCTTTCCATGCCCCTTATAATTTTGCACACCCCAATCAGGTCCCCCCAAGCTTCCCCTCTTCTAAAGAACAAATTATGATTCACCTCTGGGTGCCATTTGCTGAACAAGAAAGGTTACAATACAAGACAAGAAACCTGTTCTTTGCTGCTTGAGACCAGCTGGAGAAAAGTAAATATTTCTGGAAATCTAAATAGCTAGTTCAAATTGCTTTGGATGAACACTTTATATCCCGATTTGTTTTAACTGCTGTACCTAACCAACTATGTAATAACATTTAGACTTAAAGCAGAACTTAACAGAGAATGAGAGAGACTCAAATGAACCATTTAGATGATGTTAAGTCTGCAGAAGAGGCGTCCATTTTTGATCAATTACAGATTTTGAATACACCGTTTACAGAATTCGCAGTCAGTCCACGTCTACGTGTGAACATTACAAAACGCCCTTTACTGTCATAGATATTCTGTTCAGTTTTGCTTATTAGGCAGTGAGGATGTAGGTCCATTCAATTGTCACAAGTTATCCATTTGGAAACTTTCCACAGATTGCAGCTGTTCCCAGAAAGGGAAACCCTAGTCTTATTCACTACTCTTGCCAGCAAATCTATTCTATTGGTTGATCATTATTTCAGAAGGCAATTTTCCTGACAATTTGTCTTTTTGTGGTTTGAACCAGTTACCTGTCCTCTTTATCTGTTAATTTTGAAGTTGTATCCTAAGTCTATTGCTCCAATACGACTCACATTCTAATCTACCCCTTAAAATTACCTTTTAAGATTGAAATGTAACTGTTCTTTGTCTAGTTCCCCAATGGCAGAGATTTGTCCTGTATCATAAAAGTGACTACACTTTTTAGAGGCAGCATAGTGGCTCAGTGGTTAACACTGCTGCCTCACAGTGCCAGGGACCCAGGTTTGATTCCATCCTCGGGTGACTGTCTGTGCGGAGTTTGCACATTCTCCCCTTATCTGCATGGGTTTCCTCTGGGTGCTCCGGTTTCCTCCCGCCGTCCAAAGATGTGCAGGTTAAGTGGATTGGCATGCTAAAATGCCTGTAGTGTTTGGAGATGTGTAGATTAGATGGGTTTACAGGGGGTGGATCTGGGTGGGATGCTCTGTGGGTCAGTGTGGACTTGTTGGGCTGAAGGACCTGTTTCCACACTGTAGGGATTCTATGATGACCTTAAACGACAAAGCACTCATCTGGCCCCATATAAATAAAACTTTCTTTTTTGGTCTTAAGACAGTTGACCTTGATGACAGAACTGGACATACTAATGGAGCCGCTGCCTGACAAACAATCAGGAAGTTTGACCTTGGCTTCTTCTGAGTTGTGTTTTACTTTTTCGCTAAACAGATTGACTTTATGTGATATGTTCAATGATATGAAGCTGGAATATTGAGGGTCAAGTCCATAAAGAATCTTTCAACTTCCTTCTAAATCATCTACTTCAGTCTGAAACGCAAAGTCACAGTATTTATTGTCCCATGGTTTGTACCTTAGCCTTAACTGAATTAAACTGTGCTTGCTAGATAACAAGGTGTAGACCTGGATGAACACAGCAGGCCAAGCAGCATCATAGGAGCAGGAAAGCTTGACGTTTCGGGCCTAGACCCTTCATGAGAACTTATGTTTAGCAAATGCATTCAGGTAAAGCAATGTGTTCAGATAAGGTAAATAGCAACAGTCCTTTCCCCCAGGGTAAGATAGTTCAAAACTAGAAGGTAAAAGTTTAAGGTGAGAGGGGAAAAATTTTAAAAGGGATCTGAGAGGCAACTTTTTCAAGCAGAGGGAAGTGCGTGTTTGGAATGAGCTGCCAGAGGGAGTGGCAGGTGCTGGTACAATTACAACAATTAAAAGACATTTGGACAGGAACATGAATAGGAAAGGTTAAGAGGGATATGGGCCAAATGGAGGCAAATGGGTCTAGTTTGGAAAAGCTGGTTGGTATTGACAAGTTGGGCCAAAGGGTCTGTTTCCGTTCTGTGTGAACTCTACGACTCTATTAAACAAAAACGCTAGTTAAATATTTTGATTGCTTAAACGCAAAAAAATCAAAATTAGTTTCACTTTGATTCAGCTCATAGGTACAATGAGGAATGAGTAAACAGGAGAAAAATGATCTCATCACCCAAATCTTCGTTAAAAAAAATCATTAATCTGAAACTGGCAAATGTGGAATCAATCAAGTCACTCAAATCATTTTGTAAGCTTGATTTGGACAACTACTTTCATTTCCACGGTCTTATGAGAAAATTGTCCTTTTAGTATAATTAATGTAACAATTCAGGGCAAAAGACTGGAGAGTTGCTTATGGAACATCGCAAATCTCTGGAAAATACCTACTTGCTGAGGTTTATTTTTGCAGCAGGAATTTGGAACACTCCAGTTCTTGAGCTGAACTGCCAATTATTAAATAAAAGTGGAAAGAACTGCATATGCTATAAACCAGAAACAAAAACAGGAATCTCTGAAAAACCTCAGCAGGTCCGGCAGCATCCGTGAAGAGAAAATCAAAGTTAATGTTTCGGGTCCAGACACCCTTCCTCAGAAGGGTGCTGAGGAAGGGTCACCGGACCTGAAACGTTAACTCTGATTTCTTTTCACAGATGCTGTCAGACCTGCTGAGCTTTTCCAGCAACTTCTGTTTTTGTAGCCAATTATTATTTTTTGGCTGATGTTCTCATTCTTCCTGCACATCGATGTTTTTTTTAAAGAAAGGGATTTCATATCGCTTTAAAATAGCAGAAACTGAAATGTGATAAAGTTTGAGATAAAATGATTTTGCACAATAATATCACTTTGAATATTCATTAAAAGACTTCTTTTAGCACAGAACAGAAGCAAGTGATCTTAAAACAAAAACAACAAATTTTGTCTCCTTCTAACCATTTCTGTCTGTTTTTGTCGATTTCTCTATGTTTCTGTTTTTCAATTTCTCTGTATGCCTCTTACACTTGTTCTCATATCATATCTGTATTGGCCACTTTGTTCCTAACATCAGTGATGCACATGGCTATAATACCACAAGGTTTTAAGCATTGCATTACTGAACTTCAGAAAATACATTTGACAGAGTAACAACTTAACTTGGAAGAGTGCACAAATAATCATACTCCACTGTTCCACAAAATTTTTAAATATATAAAATCTAAATGAGACCACCAAACTAACCTATGTTCTGGACTGACAGCAACTCGTGGCCAAAGCAATTCAAAATAGATTTCATCAGCTATAGGTTAAAAAAAATCCAACTTATTTTAGCACACTTAACTTTACCTAGGACAGTGAAAAGAAAAGATTTAAGCTATACATCTTCAACTGCATCCCTTCAAAACCCCAATCTCCCTTTCTCTATAACAAAAATAGAAATTGCTGGAAAAGCTCAGCAGGTTTGGCAGCCTCTATGGAGTGAAATCATAGCTAACATTTCGGGCCGAGAGCCTCTTTCTCCCTCCCAAGCACACACACTCAACTATGCTTCGATTTGATTTGGTTTATTGTTGTCATATGTACCTAAGTACAGTGAAAAGTTTTGTTTTGAGAGCAGTGCAAGCAGATCATAGCAAACAAGGGTATACAGATCATAGGGTGCTTAGACAAAGTGAGGCATGCAAGGTTATGGTTGCAAAGTAAGATCAGCATGAAGAAGATAAACATTAATTGAAGTTAGAGAGGTCCATTCAGCAATGTACAGCAGGGATTCTTGAACCTGTTGGTGTGTGTGTTCAAGCTTCTGTATCATCTGTCTGATGGAAGAGGTTGGAAGAGAGCATTACCAGGGTGGGAGGGGTCTTTGATAATGTTGGCAGCCTTTCTGTGGCAACGAGAAATGTAAATGGAGCCCATGGATGGGAGGTTGGCTTCCGTGATGGTCTGGGCTGTGCACACTACCCTTTGTAGTTTCCTACGGCCCTGGGCAGAGCAGTTGCCATACCCGGCCATGTTGCACATGGATAGAATGCTTTCTATGGTGCATCTATAAAAGTTGCTGAGGGTCCTGATGGACATGTCTAATTTCCTAAGCCGCCTGAGGAAGAAGAGATGTTGTTGTGCCTTCTTGACTATCGCGTCTACGTGACAAACGGTTAAGTACAAACTATGGCAGGAAAAAATATAGACAGGGCAAACATAATTTCAAAGATCAAAAGTCCAAACCACAAAGTGGAAAATTATTTTTTTCTCACAGTCCTTTTGATTTTTACAATGATGAGACACTGTAGGGTTACAATGGTCCTTCGATTCAATGCTTGATTAGGTGCACTTCGATCTTCTCTTCAATGAATTCTATCTTATAAGCTTCTTGGGTTTCCAGTGTTTTACCCCACACGAATAGAGACAGGCAGAGAGAGGCAGAAATCCAGAGAGGGAGAGAGAGAAAGACCGAGATGCTTTTTGTCCATTAGTTCTGGATGGTTTTCTGCTATTCATTGCTGTTGGCATATATAACTTTTTTAATAGAATTCTCCGCAACCCAACCAGATGGCTGTAGGTGGGCAAACTTTCCTTAGTTCAAGCCTCCCAGCGCCTTTTAGTCTTGAATTCTATGTCTATTGCTTCCAAAATCAACATAGAATTGTGCAGCTCAACAAAACGCAGCATTTGTTTTTCAAGTTGCATAACTTGTCTTTTTCAATTATAACAGTCCAATTTCGATTTCAGTTTCCAGTTCCGAAAACAAAAGACGTGGTGTCTTGCAACTGCACTGCAAAAAAAAATTAATGTAACCACTTGCCTTGCTTAAAATTAATCTATTTTACATAAAATTAAAGTATGTACCAATCTGAATATAGCATCAATTCTAATCAGTTATACATTCAGTAATTTTTTCCTTGATGCAGTTCATCAGTTATCTGACACAGCTTGTCAGATACTTGTCACTTTCCATGTCGTATTTCTTGCCTATGGAAGTTGCCTTGTTCACTCTGAATGAATTCAATGTTGTTTGATTTGAATATAGTCCTATCATTGTATTCCAAATATCCCTTCAGATTAAATGCATCATAGAACTGGAACTGCAAATGCTCAAAGTCTAAATGTTAACTAAATTGGCTCTTGCGTTTCATAATGAAACAACATATTCAAGCAACTTAGAACATTTACATGAATACTACATTTAGATGCCACCACCTCCAGTCCTCCGTCAGCACATTGCAGGGGCTGTTGTCTCCACAACACCTTGTCCACTCCTCTGTCTTTGTGAACTCCTCTTCACCACCTCCATCCCCATACACTTTCCTATGCAATTGTTAAACCCAACACTTACCACTTCACCTCCCCCCACCCCACTGACAAAGACTCCAAGCACATCTTCCGGGTGGAACAGCAATATGCATGTATTCCTTTCAATCTAATTCTGCTGACTTTGCTATTCCATAACAAATTGTCATTCAATGTAATATTCTCTCCATTGGTGAGATCAAACACAGATTGCTTTGCAGAACTCTTCCATTCTGTCCAACTCCAGCCTACCATTTCCATGCGCCGTCATGCTCTCATATTTCAGTCCTAGGCTGCTGCAGTGTTTCAGGAAACCCCAAGACAGCTGCAGTAACAACATCTTGCTCAGGCATTTTGTAGCTTTTAGGACCTAACGTTAAGTTCATCAACTTTAGAGTGTGACTTCTGTCTCCATCCTGATTAAACTCCTTCTTCCCCACCTCCACTGTTCTATCTACCTGATGAAGCCATGATGACCTCAAGCCTCTGACATGTGTTCTTTTTCCATCATTATAGGATACACGGTCCCAGATATTAACTATTATGGCCCTAATACTACAGATTCTACCAAGAAGATATAAAATGGCTGCCAAAATGACGACAATCCCATCTTTTTTCTTTGTTTTCCTTTATTCATTAACAGGATGCTGACTAGGCAGCATTTATTGCCCATCCCTAATTGCCCAGAAGCCAGTTAAGAGTCAACCACATTGTTGTGGATCTGGAGTCACAAGTAGGCCAGACTAAGTAAGGAAGGCAGTTTCCTTCCCTAAAAGACATTAGTGAACCAGACAGGTTTTTCCAACAATCGACAAAGGATTCAAGGTCATCATTAGGTTCTTAATTCCAGATATTTTATTGAACTCAAATTCCACCATCTGCCGTGGCAGGCATTTGAACCCAGGATCCCAGAACATTATCTAGGTCTCTGGATTAATAGCCCAGTGATAATACCACTAGGCCATTGCCTCCCAGCTTGCACATGGTTTCTTCTAGACATCTTTCCATAAACTTTTTTCACGTTGTCCAAAACAAAACACCATGCGTTGCTAGTTTTAATCAAAGGTTAGATAACTTAGCACATCATGCATGCTTAATCGATGTGTAGCATTGTAGCATTCAAGCACTTTTCTTTTGATACGTAAGTGACAGATTTTATCACAACTTCTGGATTACAGCTAATGATAACCATGCAACATCTGAGAGGTGAAACATGAACTTACAGTACATTATCAAGGCTGCTGTGATGTACACAACAAGTCCTGGTCAAACTGACATTTCCTGCTTGATTTATTTGAATGCACATTTCAAGAACTTCAACTCTCCAGCAAAGTCAACTGAAATTTGTAGAATACATAAGCATTAAGAGAACATAGAAAAGAACAAGATCTAACTAGACGATGCTATTAATGACTGTAGGGTGTCCCAAAGAACTTTACAGACATTTCAGTACTTTCCTTTTGAAGTGTGTTGACTGTTGTAATGTAGCAGCATATATAAAAACTGTAAAAATATTGGCTGTCGAGTTTTGATTCAGCAAAGTTGCGCCAAGTTGTGAATACGATGATCATAATTTGAGCAGCCCAAACCAGTTACTTTCAGCTTTGCAATTTTCTGAGGGCTCTAAACATCTTAGCACTTGCTGACAAAACCTAGACATGGGGAATTGTGTTCAATCACTGAGCAACCTCTATTCCAGACCTTCTGAACAACTGTTCTAAGAAGCAGAGATAATAGGAACTGCAGATGCTGGACAATCCGAGATAACAAGGTGTGGAGCTGGATGAACACAGCAGGCCAAGCAGCATCATAGGAGCAGGAAAGCTTGACGTTTCGGGCCTAGACCCTTCATCAGAAATTTCTGAATTTGAAGCAAATACTTCTCTGTCCCACAATCTTCTTTGCTGCACAGTCGGGGCATCTCATTGGTGGCAGTATCTTTCCCTGATACAATCCTGTCCCTCAGTCCTCTTTTGAGATAAAAGTAGATTTTCACATCTGTGATATGAAATGTGAACACATGGACAACCCAAAGATCATGATTTATTCCTTTGACATCAGGTCACTGCAAATGTAATGCAGTATTTACAGGGATTTGAGTCTGCAGTTTACATTTGGTTGAGGAAATCTTTTGTCTGCCTGATCCATCACCTGTCCAGGACTCCATCCCCCAAAGGCAGCCTTGTCTCCAGGAAAGGTATGTTCAATAGCTTGAGCTGTCCTGCTTGCTGCTCTCCCTCACCATTGTCATCTGCTGCTGGGGAGGTTCTGTTACACACATAGATATATTCACTTAATGCACCTACACTTCAAATGAGAGGAAGTTGATTCCAAGAATAATTGCAGCAGCAAACATCCTGCTCCTGCAGTCAATATGTTCCATGTATTTGTACCTATTAATTCACAGGTAACAAGTTAATTAGCTGACCTTGCAAAATGGAGGTCCAGTTAACCAATCCCATATAGCCTGTTCAACCCATTTGTCTACAGCTATGACAATAAACAAAATACTTTTGTAGCTATCTTGGAGTTTAAACAAGGAAAAGTGATGAATCTTTTTGATAGAATCCCTACACTGTGGAAGCAGGCCATTCAGCCCATCAGGTTCATGTTGACCCCCTGAAGAGCGTCCCATCCAGCCTCATTCCCCCTACTCTAAAACCTTGTATTCCCCATGGCTAATCCATCTAACCTGCACATCACTGGACACTATGGGGTAATTCAGCATCCCCAGTTCACCTAACCTACACATTTTTGGACTGTGGGAGGAAACCAGAGCACTCAGAGGAAATCCAAGCAGGGAGAATGTGCAAACTTCACACAGAGCGGTTGCCCAAGGGTGGAATAGAACCCAGCTCCCTGGCACTGTGACGCAGCAGTGCTAACCACTGAGCTACCATAATGACAGCAGGCTGCACACGATACGGATTTGATTGTCAAAGGGCAAGCCTTCAGCCCCCAGCTGTGAGAACTGAATTCCATGAGTTGTTCAAGTTACTGTGTCTCAGCCCATGGTACTCAGTTCTGCAGCTTGTGTGCTTTTTATCTGCATTTTATCGGCGATGTTGTCTGTGACAGCCTACCTACATGAATGGGGTGAGTAAGCAAGTGAGTCTGCATCACTGAAAGATATCTATAAAAATATCAGCATTCCACAGTGAGTAACATGTGGCAAAATTAAAATCTTTCGTGTAAATGATGACTCTCGAAATACACTATATATATGAAACCTAATGTTTTTTTTTCCCACTGGTAATAAAACTTTCTCCTTGAGCAGTAATGGTACAAACGCATTAGAATAGTTTACTTCACTGTGCACTTACTACAGGGGATTCATTAATCTTGTGGAAGAGGAGACATTTAATGGCCAACTTGGGAGGCAATTTCATCAGTTTGAAGAACCCCCTTCAAATTGCTGGTAAATGAAGTGAGCAGCAGCAAAGCACTGAGCCAGTGAGCACAAACACACAAAGTGAAGACAGATTTAAATAACAGGCAGCTGAAATAATGATCTATCATGGAAGCCTGACCTATCCAAATGAGGACATTAAGGACTGAAAACAGCTGGAAGAGAGCATAAGGAATAGCTTAAAAAAAAGTCTTGGAGCAAAGTAAAAACTGAAAGAACTGCGGACGCTGTAAATCAGGAACAGAAACAGAAGTTGCTGGAAAAGCTCAGCAGATCTGGCAGCATCTGTGAAGAAAAAAATCAGAGTTAACATTTCGTATCCGTTCTGAGGAAGGGTCCTGGACCCAAAATGTTAACTCTGATTTACTCTTCACAGATGCTGCCAAACCTGCTGAGCTTTTCCAGCGACTTCTGTTTTTGATCTTGTAGCAAAGACTGTAACGAGTGAGGTAAGTGTACAATGCAACTCCAGCACATCTTTTCACTAACCTGATAGCTACATCAAGGTACAGCCATTTGGAGCATGCCACAGTCTTTTAACATGAATCATAGGATCCCCTCACCACGGAAACAGGCCATTCACCCCATCAAATCGACACCAAATCTCCCACCTAGACCCACCCGCTCTACTATATCCCTGTATATCCCGTGGCTAATCCACCTAGCCTGCCCATCCCTGGACGCTATGGGCAATTTAGCATGGCCAATCCATCGAACCTGCACATCTTTGGACTGTGGGAGGAAACCAGAGCACCCAAGGAAATCTATGCAGTCACATGGAGAATGTGCAGACTCCACACAGACAATCGGCCAAGGAAGGAATCAAACCTCAGTCCCAGGTGCTGAGAAGCAGCACTGAGCGCTAACCGCTGAGCCAACACCCATGACCAATTGTCAAGAATGGTAGACTTACAGAAAGAGCACAATTTCATGATGCTTTCATGCAGTTGGTTCTTTTAAAATGGCGAGATTGGATGCAACTTGCAAATGTATGGGGAGATCAGATGACTAAACATTATAGAGTATACACTTTATGTAACTTTGGAGGATGCATGAAAGCCAAAGTACAGGGAGATCAGTCACCCTTTTTTGACCTTACCTCAATTCATATCATGCTACCTCTCTGCTTTAAATATTTCCACATTCAACAAATGTTATGTTTTGAACATTTTGTCACAATGTCATTGTCATAGGTCTATATTTTGAAAAGCATGTTGTGTTAAGTCTATTATCAGAGAAGAGTATGTTTTTATATAAGAAATAAGATATTTCATTTGTTGCCCTTAAATACACTTTTACCATAAAGTACCTACTGTGTTCATTGTCATACTTTTGCTGTGAAACGCGACATCATTTTAAAATAAAAGCCAAAGATTTTAAACAAGAAACTAAGATACTCTTCTATTATTGCATTTATATGAGCAATTTTTGTGACGTCAGGGTGAGGTAAAGCACCTTTATTTTATTTGTCCCTTGGATATGTACTTCACTGACTATTCCAGCACTTGCTGTCCATCCATAATTGGCCTCAAAATGTGGTGGTGAGCCATCTTTCTTGAATCTCTGGAGTCTATTTATGTATACTAAAGGTGTGAAAAAGTTCCAGAATGTTTTACGCAGCAATAACAATATAATTCCAAGTCAAGATGACGTGAGATTTGGAGGAAATTTTAGGGGTGGTAGTCACTGCTGCACATGTCCTTCCAGTTGTTAAAGGATGTGGGTTTGGAATGTGTTACTAAACAAAGTTTGTTTGGTTGTCACATTGCAATCTGCAGATGGTACAGACTGCTGTATTCGTGCACAAGCATTTGAGAGGGCGAGTGAACATTTAAGGTATTAATGGAGTGCTGATCGAACAAGCTTTGACCTTGAGATTGCACAGGATGTTAGTGAGGCCACTCCTGGAGCTCTGAGTGCAGTTCTGGTCACCTTGTTATAGGAAGTTATTAAACTGGGGAAGGTTCAGAAAAGACTTACCAGGATCGCCGGGAATGGAGGGTTTGGGATAGAAAAATACGCTGGAAAGACTGGGACTTTTTCACTAAGCGTAGGAAGTTGAGGGGCGACCTTACTGAGGTTTATAAAATCATAAGTGTCATAGATAAGGATCTTAGAATCCCTACAGTGTGGAAACGGGCCCTTTGGCCCAACAAGTCCACACTGACCCTTAAAACATCCCACCCAGACCATTCCCCGTAACCTAAACATCCCTGTACACTTTGGGCAATTTAGCATGGCCAATCCACCTAGCCTGCACATCTTTGGATTGTGGGAGGAAACCAGATACCCGGAGGAAACCCACGCAGACATGGGGAGAACATACAAACTCTATACAGACAGTCACCTGAGGGTCGAATCAAATGCGGGTCCATGGCGCTGTGTGGCAGAATGTTAACCATTGAGCCACCGTGTGACCAATTTCCCTAAGCTGGGAGATTTCAAAACTAGTGGGCATATTTTTTAGGTGAGGGGAGAGAAGTATAAAACAGGCATGAGGGGCAACTTTTTTTTACACAGAGAGTGGTTTTTGTGTGGAATGAACTGCCAGAAAAAATGGATGCAGGGATAGTTACAACATTTAAAAGACATTTGGAGAAGTACATGAACAGGAAAGGTTTGGAGCGATATGGGGCAAGTGCAGGCAGGTGGGGATTAGTTTAACGTGGGAACGTGGTCGGTGTGGACTGGTTGGACCACAGGGTCTACTTCCATACTGTATGACTGTATGACTCTGTGACAAGAACGCCCACAAAATTGCGATAACATAATGATTACATTGTATTCATGCTGAGAGCTGAGGCAGAAATATTGCTAAATGCTGGAGTTGCAGTTTCCAATAAATGACTAATGTATGGTTGAGTGGGCTATTCCCTGTTCAAACCTGCAATTTTCTAGGCTGAGAAAAGGTGCTACTCTGAACTACATCTCCTAGAAAGCAACACTCAAAACAGTATTTGCCCTCAGTAGCAGACAAACTGCATGGGCTAAGTTTACCGATGTTACTACATTCAACAGAAGATGATCGCACAGTGATAATGTCACTGACCAAGTAATTGAGAGGCCCAGGTGCGTACTCAGAGGACAAATCTGACCTAAGTACCTATTGAAATTGAAATTAAATTAATAAATCAGGAATATAAATATAATCTTCGTGTCTAAGAAACCATTATAGATATTTGCGAGTAAAAAAGCTCAATAATATCTTCAAGGTTAGGAAGTCTGTTACTTTTACCTGCTCCAGTCTATGCATGATACCAGATTCAGATGTTATTGATTCTTAACTGCCCTCTGAAACGGCCCTGCATGCCATTCAGTTCAAGGGCAATTCGAGATGAGTGACAAATGCTGTCCTTGCTGTGGTCCCTACTCCCACAAAATAGCAAGTAATTGTTTAACATGTGGATTCCCAGTGCCCCTTGGTCAGTCATTCTCCCATCCTCATGGTGGGGAATTTCAGGTCTTAAAATTCTGGAAAACGTTATTGTTTATCCAGCTTGTCGCGAGAACTCGCGTGTTGAAATATCAAGAATGTTTAAAAATGAATATTTAAATTAAAATAGGTCAGGCAATGAGTGGATAAACCTCAAATGTCATGCAGAGCAGTGAGAGACCAGCAACAACACATCAAGTGAGTGAATCATTGCTGAGTCGGCATTTCAGCGTGCCAGTATATATTAACCATTGAATCAGCCTGCTTCGTATCTATTTCTCAACAAACACCGATAAAATGGACGCATTGCCTCAAAGATGTTGACGGGAGATTGTTCTGTTCAAAGGGCTGCGATCTTTCGTACAATCCAGAAATGACTCCTATACTTCACTATCTGTGAAGTGCTGTCGGCCATCGGGGTTGTGAAAGATGCAAAGTCTTTCAGAGTTCAATATTTACTGCAGAAGCAACTTAGAAGCACTAACTAAGAATTAACAAAGACATAGCAGGTTGGTGGAACAGTATATTGAAGAAGCTCGCACTGTTCTGCTGTTGTAAGCTGCCCCATCATTGTGACTGATTACGCTGAAAAAGTGATCCGCCTTAATAAAAACCAAAATCTGAAAACTGAAATAAAGGCTGAAAATATTTGAAGTGATCTGTCAAAATTTGCAAGAAATTATAAGATGGTTAACTTTTTAAGTTCACGGGCGTTCAGTTTGATAAAGAGCGCTTCTCAAAACTTTGGCCCATCATGAGTCATTTCAGATGCTAAAGAACCACTGTACTTGCACATTTCCTGTTTTATTTTAGGTCAAGTACAACGTTTACCATTACTTTCAACCATAAACGCTCCTTTTCTTTTGTAAAAAATATTTTCTGGATACTTAGATAACAAGGTGTAGAGCTGGATGAACACAACAGGCCAAGCAGCATCAGAAGAGCAGGAAGGCTGATGTTTCGGGTCTGGACCCTGCTTCAGAAATGGGGGAGGGGAAGGGGATTCTGAAATAAATAGGGAGACAGGGGGAAGCGGATAGAAGATGGATAAAGGAGAAGATAGATGGAGAGGAGACGGACAAGTCAAAGAGGCGGGGATGGAGTCTGTAAAGGTGAGTGTAGGTGGGGAGTTAGGGAGGGGATAGGTCAGTCCAGGGAGGACGGACAGGTCAAGGGGGCAGGATGAGGTTAATGGGTAGGAGATGGGGTTGGGTGGGAGGAAGGACAGGTCAGGGAAGCGGGGACAAGCTGGGCTGGTTTTGGAATGCGGCCGGGGGAGGGGAGATTTTGAAGCTCGTGAACTCCGCATCCACAATCTCATCACCTCAGATGACCTCCCACCCACAGCCTCCAACCTCATCATTCCCCAACCCCTCACTGCCCGTTTCTATCTCATTCCCAAAATCCACAAACCTGACTGCCCTGGTGGACCCATTGTCTCCGCCTGCTCTTGCCCCAGCGCATTTATCTCCACTTATCTCAACTCCATTTTCTCCCCCTTGGTCTAGCAACTCCCAACCTACATGTGTGACACCACCCATGCCCTCTACCTCCTCCAAAATTTCCGATTCCCTGGTCCCCAACACATCATCTTTACCATGGACGTCCAGTCCCTATACGCCTACATTCCCCATGCAGATGGCCTAAAGGCCCTCTGCTTCTTCCTGTCCCGCAGGCCTGACCAGTCCCCCTCCACTGACACCCTCATCCGCTTAGCCGAACTCGTCCTCACCCTTAGTAACTTCTCTTTCAATTCCTCCCACTTCCTACAGACAAAGGGGGTGGCCATGGGTACCCACATGGGCCCGAGCTATGCCTGCCTCTTTGTAAGATACGTGGAAGAATCCCTCTTCCGCAGCTACACTGGCCCAATCCCCCACCTCTCCCTCTATTACATCGATGACTGTATCGGCGGCGCCTCATGCTCCCACGAGGAGCTCGAACCATTCATCCACTTCACTAACACCTTCCACCCCAATCTTAAGTTCACCTGGACCATCTCTGATACATCTCTCTCCTTCCTGGACCTCTCTGTCTCCACCTCTGACATCCGCCTGGAATCCGATATCCATTTCAAGCCTACCGACTCCCACAGCTACCTAGAATACACCTCCTCTCACCCACCTTCCTGCAAAAAGGCCATCCCCTATTCCCAATTCCTTCGCCTCCACCACATCTGCTCCCAGGATGAGGCATTCCACTCCTGTGCATCTCAGATGTCCTCGTTTTTCAAGGACTACAACTTCCCCTCCTCAGTGGTTGAGAAAGTCCTCGACCGTGTCTCCCGCATTTCCTGCAATTCATCCCTCACACCCCTCCCCTCAATAACAACCAAAACAGAATCCCCCTCGTCCTCACGTACCACCCCACCAACCTCTGGATCCAACACATCATCATCCGATACTTCTGCCATCTGCAATCCAACCCCATACAAAGACATTTTTCCCTTCCCACCCTTATCTGCTTTCCAGAGAGACCACTCTCTCCATGACTCCCTTGTCCGCTCCACACTCCCCTCCAGCCCCACCACATCCGGCATTTTCCCCTGCAACCGCAGGAAATGCTACGCCTGCCCCTACACCTCCCCCCTCACCCCCAACCCAGGCCCTAAGAGGACCTTCCACATCAAGCAGATGTTCACCTGCACATCTGCTAATGTGGTATACTGTATCCGCTGTACCCGTTGTGGCCTCCTCTACATCAGGGAAACCAAGCGGAGGCTTGGGGACCGCTTTGCGGAGCACCTACACTCAGTTCACAACAAACAACTGCACCTCCCAGTCGCGAACCATTTCAATCCTCCGTCCCATTCCTTGGACGACATGTCCATACTGGGCCTCCTGCATTGCCATAACGATGCCACCTGAAGGTTGCAGGAACAGCACCTCACATTTCGTTTGGGAACCCTGCAGCCCAATGGTATCAATGTGGACTTCACAAGCTTCAAAATCTCCTCTCCCCCGACCGCATCCCAAAACCAGCCCAGCTTATCCCCGCCTCCCTAACCATTCATCCCAACTCAAGCCCCACCCCCATCTCCTACCCACTAGCCTCATCCCGCCTCCCTGACCCATCCATCCTCCCTGGACGGACCTATCCCCTCCCTAATTACCCACCTACATTCACTTTTACTGGCTCCAACCCTGCCTCTCTGACCCGTCTGTCTCCTCTCCACTTATCTTCTCCTTTATCCATCTTCTATCCGCCTCCCCTTCTCTCCCTATTAATTTCAGAATCCCCTTCCCCTCCCCCATTTCTGAAGAAGGGTCTCGACCCAAAACATCAGCTTTCCTGCTCTTCTGATGCTGCTTGGCCTGCTGTGTTCATCCAGCTCTACACCTTGTTATCTCAGATTCTCCAGCATCAGCAGTTCCTATTATCTCCGTAACACTTTTTCTGGATACTTGTCAACTTTATTCCAAAAGCTGAGCTATTTAAGTACTGGTGTCTTTTCCAAAGCCATTTTTCATGGTTATATGTATTGACAGGTTAAATTGTAACCATTAAATTTGGGCTTTGGGACTCCTGACTGAAGATCACTTGTTTATAACCTTCAAAAGCAGTATTTAGCTTTGTTAAAGAAAGAAGTCAGAAGTAAAGTTGACTCATTATAAATTTCTGGACTAAGCTTGCTTTTTGGAAATTAAGAAGACACTGTCAAATTTAAAACGACATTTCTAAATGTGTCCAAAAGAAAGGGTCAAAAATCTCCAGCTTGCCTAGTCGTTACATAAATTGATGGCTGATTTCATTGTAAGCTCAGTTCCACTTTCCCATCTATCCCAGACAACCTTTCAGCTCTTTGCTAACCAGGAATCTATCCATCTCTGCCTCTACAGCAAGAGATATCCAAAGATGCAGATCCCTTCAAGAGAGAAAAAAAAAAATCAGCTGATGTTTTAAATGGGTTATCCCTGATTTTATTAAAGTAGAGTTCTAGAGGTCACTTTGATCGATGCTGTTAGGATTGGTACATCATGATAAAACGAAACCATTGTTAATTTGCATTTGTTTCCTGCATCTATCGAATAGTTGAAAAATAACTTATCTTCTCTTTGTTTACCTCTATACTGCTTCAGAATTGTTAGTGCAATTGTCCCAAATTTCAGAGGTTTCAATTAGCAGTAAGGAATGTGGATTAACAGCTATGCAACATAGATTGGCAGGCATTACAGTGGCCAGTTCAGATTATTGAATGTTAATCAAATTTTCTCCCCTTTCCAGTATATTTCTATTTATGACCCCCAGTAAAAGACAGCACTGGCTCAAGTTTATAACTGTGGGGAATGCTGGCCGTTTTACCCTCTCTTATATTTCTAAGTGACTAACTCCTCATGTTCTGTGTGTAGACACAGGCTGAAAGAAATAGGTGGAATTAGCATCTGCTGTGGACACAATTCTCCAACTCTAATTTTTGTGGTATGTTCTAATTAGTTCATTCTTCAAATCTAATGCAGCTAAAGAAGTAATCACGGTACGAAAACAAAGTTGCTGGAAAAGCTCAGCAGGTCTGGCAGCATCTGTGAAGGAAAAAACAGAGTTAACATTTCAAGTCCAGAGACCCTTCCTCAGAACTCATGGTATGAAATGTGTTGTTGGATTGGTACTGCGTAGAACCTATACTGATTCCTAGAATGCCTGAAATATGTGGGTGTGTTAATCCGGTGTAATATCGCACTGAGGGCTTGTAAATAAGGAAGGTCTGTGCATCCCACCCGAGACAACATGCGAATACTACAATTGATTTCAGCATCCCCAGAATTTGCTGGGAAAAAGGATACTGCAGTAGGATGTGTATTATTGATCACTTGCTGGAAAAGTATTTTTGGGGCCAGTGGCAGTCAGCTTACTGTTGAAATGTAGAAGCTGTCATAGTCATTGGGCATATGTACGAAGAACTGGCAATCAGAGTGACTGGATTGCAGACCAAGTCACAGTCTTCAGGGAAGAGAAACCAAATGTGACATCCTTCTTGTTCATTTTTCCCAGAACCCTGGTACAAAGATTGGGCCTTCAATGCACCATGTCATAGAGTTACGAGATTGAGCTTCATGCATGGTTGCCCTCATGGTACACTCCTACTTATAAACTATTCCAGTACAAATAGGTCTCAAATTCACCAATGGTGCTTCCTTACAAGGTGGAAGAAAACTTACAATCAGCTTCCACAATTCCACTAGCTTGAGCTATCATTCACTGAAAGTCAACGGTATGGTGTCACCTCAGTAACGAAAAAGTACCAAGCAAGCAACTGAACCACTTTCGGTTGTAGTTAGCACTATTTCTGGTGGTATCTGTTACATTGATCTGTAGAATGCAATTGCGGGTCAACCCACAGCAGGTGCACTGCAGCGGTCCAAGAAGGCAGCTCACCCCCACCTTCTCAAGGGGCAACTAGGGGCAGACAATAAAGGCTGGCTCAGCCATCAACACCTACATCCCGCAACTGAAAAAATAAAACAAAAAAAATTAAAAAAGAAACTATGCTGATGTGTATGATCTTGATTTATGTTGAAAGGCTAATTTTGCATAAACAAAATGAGACAAGAGTTTTAGTGAGTGAGGAATTTGTATTATGATAATTGCCATCCTGTCTGACTTCAAGTCAGTGCTGTTGTCAGAAAGACACAACGGCTAGATTCTGGAGAAAGGAGGTTCCTGTGACTGCTCACAACAATTAGCACTTGGTTACTTAAACTAATGAGCTCTTATTATGCTCACAGCTTCCCATTGTGTATAAGTGACCTCTTGTACATAGAAACTTGGGAATATGGTTCAAACTGCTTTGTATAGTGCATCAGTTGTGTAATCAATTACTTTGTTCCTGAAACTCATTAAGGAGACAGCTTTGCCTCACAAATGTCGATATTATGAATAACTGAAAACAAAAAACAGCACACAGACTGATCCTTTGGAAGCCTGTTTTCAATCGGGTGTCACCACTTTATCTAGAAGCAGTTATTCTGAAGGGGAGTACTGTTTTTATACTGAAAGGCTTGGCTTCTATTAATTAAGAATGTTGAACTTACTCTGGTGTCCATTTCCTAGAGAGGTACAGTTTTCATTAGTCGTATGTAAAATAGGTGAGAAAAAAATAACATTGATCCTTGTCATACACTTTCAATCAGATACTCACAACATCTCCAATCCTCTACATGTTAGGCAGTTTACCCCAATTATTGTGGAACAAAGAATGTGACAATCTGTCAGTATCATCCTCATTATGGGTTCCACTATTGTCACAGTTCAGTGCTGACTATAGCAACATTGTCCCATACAATAGTGCTAGCAATTAAATGTGAATTTTGCCTTAATGACAATAATATATTTTACTGTACAAACTGGATGGGTTGGGATGTAAATAACAGAATGCTGTGGAAAGCGAAACTAACTGTGGTCCAATAAGTAGATGAGGTCTCATGAGTCTTGGTATCACTCATAGTCCTCCTATGCTAATTTATCTGGGGTCATGACCTTTATGAGAGGCTGTTATCTATATGTTATTAAGTCAATCCAGCATTGTTTAAGTTAGCACAAATAACACAAGATGATGACACCTCAATTTAACTTGGGGAAATAGGATCATGGAATCCCTACAATGTGGAAGCTGGCCATTCAGCCCATCTGGTCCATACTGACCCTTTGAAGACCATCCCACCCAGATGTTTCTGCACCCTCCCTCAACACCCAGCCACCACATCCTGCATTTCGCATGGCCAATCCACCCTGCACATCTTTGGACTGTGGGAGGAAACTAGAGCACACAGGGAGACACGGGGAGAAAGTACAAACTCTACACAGACAGCCTCCTGAAGCTGGGATCAAACCCAGGTCGCCGGTACTGTGAGGCAGCAGTGCTAACCACGGAGCTACTCCACCAGCATACTTACCTAATAATTGCAGAAGCTCCTACTTTGTATGTGCCTCGATAAAACCAAGTGTCATCTGAAATATATCTTGAAATGCTTGTCAAATGTGTCAAAAATGTGTACAACAGTGTGCACCCATGAAAACCGAGGGGAATGCAACAAAGCAGTAACCAGGGCTGGGAGGTAGTTTTCAAAGTTTTCAAGGCCAATATCAGCTGGCTAGACAGACCACAGCGTATCTATTTTCAACAATGTTGATCTTGACCAGAAACCAAAATATTGTTAACATTTAAAAGGGGAAAAACCCAAAATGATGAAACAGATTACACTTCAACAGTTACTAAAATGTTTTTTTTTTACGAACTTATATGGGAAACCATCAGCAAGCCTATTTGTTCAAAGCGAAGTTGACTTCAGAACTGTTTTTTAACCAAAAGGTTAACAAAACCCTCAAGAGGAAGTGATACACTGACCTGCTTTCAGATGCATTTATTAGAAAGCCACATAGGAATTATATCTGGGGGAATAGCTAAACACATCAGGCACATATTATTGCTCTGCAATTTGTATTTGGCCATCACACAGTCTTTATTCAATGGAGATATGTGGGGAATTAAAGCCCATGATGAGGCATTGTCTCTCAGTTTAAAGCCAGTGTAAATTCCAGCATGGATGCATGAATCAGGTGGTATGTTAGGGCATATTATATAAAGTAATGCCTTACTTGAAAGGTGCAGTTAATGGCATGTCATATTCCACTCTATATGAAGCCAGTTAGAATGAAAAAAACCCCACCATGTACACTCAAATGTAGAAGATCCTGGCAACCAAAGAGTCATCAGTTTATCTCAGACCACAGATATTGTAATATTTGCTCTTGACAGAGAAAATACTTTAAAATCAAATATATGTCCTTCTCAAGCTGGAGAAGACCCAGCTCTCAGCTTGCCTGACTGCAGGTTAAATCAAGCTTCAATCATCAAATGCCAACAGTGTGGAATCAGGCCATTCAGCCCATCGAGTCCACACTGACCGTCTGACGAGCGTCCCACCCAGACCCACCCCTCTCCCCATAACCCTGCATTTCCCAATAGCTAACCCACCTAGCCTGTACATCCCTGAACACTGTGGGAAATTTACCACGGCCAATCCACCTAACCTGCACATCTTTGGACTGTGGGAGGAAACCCACACAGACACGGGTAGAATGTGCAAACGCTAGACAGGCAAGTCCCCGAGGTCGGAATTGAACTTGGGTCTTTGGCACAGTGAGGCAGCAGTGATAATCAAAGAGCCACCCTTGAAAGGGACTGTGATCAACCAGCATCCCCAGAAATAAGCATTGCTCTGAGGTAAGATCCAGGCAGTTGAGCTGTCATCAAACACCATGAACCTGACATGATTTGAACACACAACCTTTTGAGCTGGAGTCAAACATACTACCATCATGCTATAAGCCCTCACCCACAGAATGCCACAATAGATAAAACTATCATACAACCACAATGTCAAATAAGACCATGTGCATTT
Organism: Ginglymostoma cirratum; assembly: GCA_024137785.1. NCBI lineage: Eukaryota > Metazoa > Chordata > Chondrichthyes > Orectolobiformes > Ginglymostomatidae > Ginglymostoma > Ginglymostoma cirratum. Next base: position 4,770,182 of record JAHRHZ010000094.1, on the reverse strand, counting down.
TATTCCTGTAGGTTTAACCTTTAGCTAAACCTTACAAATTCAGTGAAGACTGTAGTTCAAGCAATTATTCACAGTAACTTTGCTTCCTCTTTCAATTAGCTTTATAGAAATAAAATGCTGTAGATGTTGGTAATCTGTGACTATGTAAAAAGAGATCTGGCAGCATCCATAGAGAACGAAAGAGGGTTAACTTTCTAAATCAATGACCTGATGAAAGATCGAGCAGAAGTTCTGACAAAAGGTCATTGATCTGAAACAATGATTTCTCTCTGCACAGATACCACCAGATTTGCTAGTCTTTTTTGTTGATCAGCATTTTCTGTGGCTTTCCTTTAATCAACACTGCTCAAATGTTTGCCTGAGATTCTTGCTTTGCAGCTGGATCGAAATTCTTTTGCCTTGGTTGCTTTCAGAGGTGACTGTCAGCTGTCAGAGACTTTCCACTTTCTTTACATGCAGTGTGAGTTTATTTAATAGTTGCTCTCAAATCATGACCTTCACAGCACACTGCTAAGCCAGGTCATTAACACACACAATCCAGCAATTACTGTCAGTTTATAACCTTTCATTTTTTTTTTATTCATTGCAAAAATATGCTTTATTCATAAAAAATCTCCTTGTATGCATTCATTGTCACAAAAACAGTTTGGTTCTGTACAGTTGCGTATCAAGTAAATAAACAAACCATTAGAATTTGCCTCTATCCAAAAATCCAAAGACCACTCTGACACATACAATACTAATACTTACATATATTGGAGGCACTAGGAGGATCCGATAACTGCACAGATCTTCAATTAACTTCAGCAGGAAGACCTCAAACAGTAGTCCTTCCCCACTGTGCCTTGACAGCGGCTGCCCCAAGCTTTACTGTGTCCCTCAGCACGTAGTCCTGGACTTTGGAATGTGCCTGTCTGCAACACTCATTCGGGATCAATTCCTTGTTCTGGAAGGCCAACAAGTTTGGGGCAGACCAAAGAGCATCCTTCACCGAGTTGATGGTCCTCCAGGGGCTGTCGATATTTGTCTCGGTGTGCGTCTTGGGATAAAGGCCATAGAGCAGAGAGTCCCACATCACGAAGCTGTTCGGGACGAACCTCCACACAAACCACTTCACCTTCCTCCAGACTTCTTTTGAAAAGGCACATTCTCCTTGTAAGTGTGAGGAAAACAGGTCTGCAGGGGATGACTTCCTGCTGACAAGGTGTGGGCAGTCAGCCTCTTACTATCTCTTTATTGTTCATCTTCTGCTTCCAGTTTCTCTTCATCTATAAACATATGACATTCTGTGGGCCCACAGTTACTGAATTCACATCCTCAGTAATCCTTTTTTAAAAAAAAAAGATACTGGAATTCAAAGTTTAATTCGTACTTTGGGATTCTGATGAGTCATGATGTCAACACTGTTCCAGAAACATTTATTTACATGAAGGTTCAAATGTTAAATATGTAGGTGCTTGTCTCATGTTTTTAGGTGAATGCAAATTGAGGGTCTAGGCCCGAAACGTTGACTCTCCTACTCATCTAATGCTGCCTGACCTGCTGCATTCCTCCAGCTCCACACTGTGTCGAGTGCAAATTGTGGTAATTAGCAAAGACTGTGTAACGATGGTGCATAGCCTGTCCAGCGCATTAGAGAAACTTTTCTGTACCGCCCAGATCAGTGGTTTCCAAGTGGGTCAACACTCGAGGATATGAGGGGGAAATATTATCAAGTGTTGGTTGAATTTATTTACGTATCACACGCATATGAAACAGGCTCCTCAGAAGAACATTTATACAAGGCAATCTTGTAGAGTTTTAAAGGAGTTAATTTATGTCATAAATGGACCAAAGGGAATGTAAAGACAATGAAGCAGACACATATACAAGACTGGGGTTTCAGTCGCTTGTTAATGATAGAATCTAACTAGGCTCAGAGCCAAGTTGGGTTTTTAGTTTGTTGTCTGCATTGCATTCAACTGTAACATATAACTCAAGCTTTTAATGATTCATGCTAGACATTATGCGCCCACGATCAAAACAAAATCTAATCCATTAGACTAATACTCACCAAGGTCAGAGTGGATTGGAATGGGCTTTGCCGATCAGTTGACTATTTTCTGGTCTCTGACCTCGCATTAACAATGCCGGGGAGATCTGCTGTTGTAAATGACACTTCTGAAAATATAAACGCACAAGGTTAACCATGTCCATACAGTTTAAATAGTTCGACATGGTTAGGAATAAGAACACATGGATAAGCAGAGTCAGGCTCAGTAGTGTTTAGTGCCATTGAGTGGACTGGATTTAGGAACAAGCTTACTCCTGGTAATGTCACATATAAACACAACGATAAGGGAGAAGGTACGAGGAAAACCAAAGGAGTTCCTGTGTCCTTCCTGCAGGGCAGTGTGGATCGATTATGTAGTTTGCCTCGTGAAACTCAAAGGTTCCACCTGGCTAAAGGAAAGGAAACAATTGCAATGACAGTTGTGGACTCGATCCAACTTCTTCCACAGAAACGTTTAAAAATACCAAATCCCTGTACACAATACATCTTATAACCACACTTTGGGTGGAAAATAGTGCTAACATATCTGGAATACATAATCGCAGTAAATTCAATGAAAAACGTACAGCATTTGCGTGGATAATTGTTGCTTTTAAGCCGCTCCATGTCATCAGCAAGGTTCGCTTATCACAGCCACCAGATGAAGGCTTCTGCAAAGAGAATAAAGTGAATCCCACTAGCAGAGCTTGTGGATAAATATGGATTACCCCTCTCCAACCCACCGCCTTCCCAAGTAATGCTTTTTGCATGGTATCATTTCTTTCTTGTGTGAATATGAATCAATCGGAACCATCTCTCCAATGGGAGGAATTAAGTCTCAAACTATGCTGTTGTCAGTGATTAAAACATGCATCGTTGCTGGAAGTGCACACTTTCCAAAGTCTTTATTTTCTACTGAAAAGGATTTGGAATAAAGTCAGATATTTTAAATCTTAAATGTTTCAAAGCTTAATACAAAGTTGTTGTTGGTGAGAAGGCAAGTTTAGCAAATCTTTCCACGTAAATTACTCAGTATTTGCAGCATATCTATTTGGCTTCCTTGGCAATTTGGTGTGGCACAGTGTCTCCGTGGTTAACAGTGCTGCCTCATAGTTCAATTCCACCCTTGGGCAACCATCGGTGCGGGGTTTGCACATTCTTCTTGTCCGGTTTGAACAATTTTCTCCCTTTCACGCCTTAATTTGCACCCATTTGGCATCTCTTTTTCTTCTTGCATCACCTTTGTCTTTTGCACTGGGAATCTACACAATCTTCCCCCTTGATCTTCCTCCATCTGTATCAAAAATATGTTTGTAAAAAATTTTGAACACGTTTCAGTTCTGAAAATGTCATATCTGACTCAAAACATTAACTCCATTTCCTCTTTCTGAAGCTGCGTCTTCTTCCATGAAGGCAGATCAGGGCAGGAAACACATGGGAGCACCATCATAGAATCCCTACAGTGCAGAAAGAGGCCAATCAGCCCATCGAGTCTGCAGCCAACCTCCAAAGAGCATCCCACCCAGACCCCTACACTATCCCCACATTTGCCACGGCTAACCCACTTAGCCTGCACATCCCTAGATGCTACGGGCCAATTTAGCATGGCCAATCCACCCTAACCTGCACATCTTTGGACAGTGGGAGGAAACCGGAGCACCCGGAGGAAACCCACGCAGACACGGGGAGAATGTGCAAACTCCACACAGACAGTCACCCGAGCGTGGAATTGAAACTGGGTCCCTGATGCAGTGGGCGTATTTTTTTTCCCACCTCTGCTATGGATTGTAGCAATTTGAAGGCAGTAGTTCAAAACCATTGAGCGATGGACAATAAATACTGGCCCAACCAGCAATGACTTCATCCTGTGACTGAATTAAAAGGATGCGTGTTTCTAAAGCTCAGGTTTTCTCACCTTCCATTGTACTTACATTTCTGCGGTAAAGAAAGAACCCTTATTTTCCATCAGGCATTACATTCCTCAGGGATTGGTTACATTGCTGGTTCCTCAGACATCTCACTTCTTTCTTAAAAGGTCACTGTGTAGGAGGTGATACAAAGAAGCGTCAGTAACACCAACGCACTGTGTGCTTAATTTGAACGTGAAACTATACTAAACAGGAGAAGGCCAATCAGTCAATGGACCCTGCTCTCAATCAATTAGGTTGTTGCTGATTTATACCTCAATCCCCTTTCCCTGCATTGCATCCATTTCTGTATACGCCTCTAAGGATCTTGAAAGACTTTCTGAAGCCACAACCTATATTAGGGCAGAATTTTCTGAGCAGATTGGAGGCTGGAAACATAGCTGGCAAAATGCGCAATCCATCTGACGCTTTCCCAAGCCAAAGTCTTCCAACACCATCAAGCAATGTTGCCAGAGGCAGGAGCAACAATGGATCAACCTGGAGCCTAATTGAGTGACTCCAGTGGCAAGTTGAGGCCCTCTTCTGGATTCCTCTGGAATTTTAACAGAACCAGGGAAACTCTCCACCACAGAGCAAAGTCTCCAGTTAAATTTCCAGTGGGCAGGTGAGCAGGATGCATGGTTTCCATGTCGATCAATATTTGACCAAAGGGACCCTCTTCTGCAACAAACCACTTACCCCCAGGACTGCCATTTCTACTCTTTACCCTCACCCATTTCTACTCTTTACCATCCCTGCACTGTAGGGATTCTACGATGGTGCTCCCATGAATTTCGTCCATCAATATACACTCTTGCTCAAAAGTGTGGCACCAGCAGTGGCCACCATTTCCCAATGGTCTTCTGATTGACCCCGATCCTAAAGTGATCTGCTGGTCTAATTTCCTTGAAAGATCAGCTGGCCTGGCAGGAGCTACTCTGTAGTTTGTGATCTCCTTGCTGCGTACTGAGGTGAGTTACACCTGGCACTTCAAAAAAATCTTGTCCTGTGATAGGGAAAGAATTCTAGATTTCCATTACCATTTTTTGTGAATAAAACGCTTTCTATTTCCATTTCAAAATTAGTACTCTACCTGCGGGGGGAGGCGATGGCCTAGTGGAATTATTGGTGGGCTATTAATCCATGACCCAGGTAATGTTCTTGGGGAACCAGATTAAAATCCTGTCATGGCAGATGGCAAATTTTAATGTTGTAATTAAGTGTCTAATGATGGCCATAAATCCATTGTCAATTGTAAGGAAAAACCTATTTGGTTCACTAATGTCCTTTACGGAAGGAAACTGCCATCCTTACCTGGTCTGGCCTACATGTGACTCCAGACCCACAACAATGTGGTTCACTCTTAACTGCCCTCTGGGCAATTAGGGATGGGCAATAACTACTGACCCAGCCAGCAACTCGCACATCCTGTGAATGAATTGAAAAGAATTAATACTTTCTGTTTGTCCCCTTTCTGTTTGGGATCCTCCGACAGAGGAACAGGTCGGAGAGGGTAATACAATCAAATCCTTTTATCACATTAAACACTTCAATAAAAATGTGTTATACCCCACTGACAATCAATTCACAACAGTGTTGTAAAAGTTAAAAAGTTTATCATTGTACTTAGTCCTAAATTTAGCTTTCTGACAGAAAACACAGACTGGGTTTTTGTACTTAACGGGACTATGACTTATTTCAAGTAAGTAATGCTATACCCATGATTGGAATATATTAACAATTGACATATAACTACACAAAAGGAGAGGCTTTTGTGGTGCAGTGGCATTGTCCAAACCTCTGATCCAGGTATGAATGAAACCTTCTCTGTCAGTGTGAAGTAGCATCATTAAACAGGTTGAGTTGAACGTATCTATAACTAGCTAAAGCTCTAACCAGCCCTTCTGAAATCCTCCTACACTGACAAAGGGTATAAACTAGTGTGGCGGGGCAAGAACGTGAGCTGTAGGTCAGCAAGTAAAATGACTGAGGAGGAATCAGAAACTAAGGCCAGTGAGGCTAAAAGAAAGAATGGGGAGAGGTTACTGAACACAGTGGGACTGGGGTCTGAAGTGTATTTGTTTTCCATAGAATCTGTACAATGTGGAAACAGGCCATTCAGCCCAACAAGTCCGCACCAACTCTCAGAAGACCATCCCACCTAGATTCATCCCCTACCCTATCCCTAGTAACCCTGGATTTCCCTCTGTCAATCCACCTAATCTGCACATCTTTGGACTTTGGGAGGAAACCAGAGCACCCAAAGAAAACCCACACAGACGTGGAGAGAATGTGCAAACTCCACACTGACAGTCACCCGAGGGTGGAATTAAACCCAGGTCCCTGGTGCTGTGAGGCAACAGTGCTAACCACTGAGCCACTGTACAAGGAGCTTGGTGGGTAAGGCAGAAGAACTTAGAGATTGGATTAATACATATAATTATGGCATTGTAGCAATTACAGATACTTCATTGAGGGAAGGATAACACTTCTTAACATTCTGGAATTTATATGTTTCAGGTGTGATAGAAAGGGATATGAAAGAGGTGGGGAAGTTGTGTTACTGATTCAGGAGAATATCGTAGCTGTACTGAAGGAGGATCCTTGGAGGGCTCATCCAGGGATGCCAAGTGGATAGAGCTCAGGAATGGGATGGGCGCAATCACTTTGATGGGGTTGTACTACAGGCCTCCAAACAGCCAGCCAGTGATAGAGGAACACATATGTGGACAAATTATGGAAAAATGTGAAAATAACAGGGTTGTTGTAGTGGGTGATTCTATTTTCCCCTATATTTGACTCGGACTCAGTTAATGTCAGAGGCTTAGAAGAGGGAGAATTTGTTAGGTATATCCAAGACAATTTTTTTGGAACAATATGAAAAGATTCAACTAGGGAATGGGCCATACCAGACCTGGTATTATGGAATGAGCCTGGCCAGGTGACCGAAGTTTCAGTGGCGAAACATTTCGGGAACAGGGACCATAATTCTGTAAGCTTTAAGTTATTTATGGATAAGGCTAAGAATAGTTTTTGGGTGTAAATATTAAATTGGGGGAAGGCTAACTTCTGCAATATTAGGCAGGAACTGGGGTATTAGATTGGGGTTGGCTGTTTGAGAGTAATTCCACATCTGGCATTTGGGAATCTTTTAAGGGCCAGTTGATTAGAGTTCAGGACTAGCATGTCCCTTTGAAGATGAAGGATAAGTATGGCAAGATTTGGGAACCCTGAATGACAAGAGAAATTGAGGGATCAATGAAAGTAAAAGGAGGCATATATAAGACGTAAGAAACTGAAGACTGACTGAGTCCTTGAAGAATAACAGGAAAAACTCAAACAAAGAATTAGGAGGGCTAAAAGGGGCTATTAAATATCATTGGCAAACTGATTTAAGGAAAACGTCTAACTATTTTACACATATGTAAGGAGCAAGAGGGTAGCTATGGAAAGGATAGATCCACTCAAGGGCAAAGGAGGCAATTTATGCATGGAGCCAGGTTAAATAGTTTTTAACAGATACTTTTCATCAGTATTCATAAAGGAGAAAGACATAGTGGATGATCAGTCTTGGGAGGGGTATACTGATGTTCTGGCGCATGTCACATGAAAAAGGTGTTGGGTATTTTAAAAAGCATTAAAGTGAACAGTTCCCCAGTGACCTGATGGGACCTATCCCAGAATGCTGAGGGAAACAAGTAAGGAAATTGCTGGGGCCTTGAACGAAATCTTTGCATCCTCTTTAGTCCCAGAGCCCTGGAGAATAGTGAACATTGTTCCTTTGTTTAAGAAGACCAATAGGGATTATCCAGGAACTTATAGGCTTATGAGCCTTATGTCAGTGATAGGGAAATTATTGAAGAAAATTCTTAAGGACAGGATTTACACACATTTGGAAAGAAAATGGACATATTTGTGACAGGCAGCATGGCTTTGTGAGGGGGAGGTCATGTCTGACAAACTTGATTGCATGGTTTGAGGAAATGACAAAGATAATTGATGAGGTCAAGGTGGGTGTTGTCTATATGGACTTTAGCAAAGCCTTTGACAAGGTCCCTTACGGTAGGCTGATACAGGACGAGAAGTCATATGGGATCCACAGTGAGCTGATAAGATGGATACAGAACTGGCTTAGTCATAGAAGATAGAGTAGCATGGAAGGGTATCTTTCTGACTGACCAGTAGTGTTCCACAGGGATTAGTGCTGGGACCTCTATTGTTTGCAATATATAAGAATGATTTGGATTAGAATTTAGGACTGATTAATAAGTTTGTGGATGAAGCAAAAATTGGGAGAGCTGCGTATAGTGAGGAGAATTGCAACAGGCTACCGCAGGTTAAAGATAGGCTGGACACTTTGGCAGAGAAATGGCAGGTGGGGTTTAATCCTGACAAATGCAAGGTGATACATTGTGGAAGATCTAATACAGGAGGGAAGAATACAGAAAATGGCAGAGCCCTAAATCACATCAACATACAGAGAGATCTAGGCTTACAATCTACAGTTCCCTGAAAGTGGCAACACTAATGGATAAGGTGGTCAAAAAGGTATATAGCATGCCTGCCTTCATCTGTCTGGGTGTATTGTATAAAAATTGGCAAGGTAAGTTGCCAGTGTATAGTTAGGCCACATTTGGTATTTTGTGTACAGTTCTGGTCATCACAGTACAAGAAGGATGTGGAGTCTTTCACAAGGGTACAGAAACAGTTTACCAGGATGTTGCCTGGTTTGGAGAGTATTAGCTATGTGGAGGGATTTGACAAACTTGGTTTGTTTTCACTTGAGCATCAAAGGGTGAGGGGACAACTTGATAGAAGTACAAAATTATGAGAGGTGTGGATAGAATGGATAGTCAGAGACTTTTTCCCAGGGTAGAGACATTAATTATTAGGGGACGTAGGTTTAAGGTAAAAGCGGGTAAGTTTAAAGGAAATGTGAGAGGCAAGTTGTTATTACACATACAGTAAGTGCCTGGAATGCAATGCCAGAGGAGCTAGTGGAAGCAGATACAATAGCGACGTTTGAGAGGCACCTTAACAGATACATGAATAGGCAGGGGCTAGAGGGATACAGAGCATGTAGGGGAAGAAGGATTTTTGTTTAGAAAGGCATCACGTGTCTGCACAATCTTGTAGGCCAAAAAGCCTGTTCCTGTGCTGTACTTTTCTTTGTGAAAAGACAGTGATGTTTTAGATGCAGAGGGAAAAAGAATACGAGGGAAACAGTTTGATGGCACCGTGATCCAGATTAAATAGAGGGTTTCTTTTTACTTTCTAAGTCCTTTAGTCCTCCAAACGTTACTTAGAGATTTTTTAGTTACTTCACAGGGGGCACAGTGTGACTGGATCACAACTTACAGAGTCTCTGATTTAAAGGTTAAAAGTAGCAGCGTACAGGAACTGGTGATAGGAAGAAACTAAGATAACAAGGCGTGGGGCTGGAGGAACACAGCAGGCCAAGCAGCATCATAGGAGCAGGAAAACTTGACGTTTCGGGCCTAGACCCTTCATCAGAAAATTTGAAGATTCTCCAGCATCTGCAGTACCTTTTATCTCTGATAGGAAGAAACTAGCATTCTTTAGCTTCAGATTTGTCACTGGAGAGAGAGAGAGAGACAGACAGACAGTCAGACACAAAGACCACTTTCATGTCCAGAGTGCCAAGGGCTTCTCACTGTAATGATCACAACCACAAACTGTTCTGCTGCCCAGGAGCTAATCATGCAGTACTAACCAGACTGATAACCTCTGCCATCCATAACTGGTTCCAACACCACAGTGCGATCAGAAACATATTGCTGGCCAGCTCTCACTTTGTCTACACACTCCGAAACCACACTGTCTCCTCTTACATCTACCCCCACACTTTGTAAAGAGACAGCGCCAGCGCTACCCATGAGTTTCAGTAACTTGTGTTTTTTTTCAGAAAATGTACAGTAATTTTTTTTCAGTCCTTTGTTGTCAAACAGGCACACTCAAAAATCAAGTAAATTTTAAAAATATGTTCTTGGATTTGTACTGACAGTAAGGTCACTTGGCAGTACTGAATGAGAGTATTGCTGATAAGCAACTCATGAGGGTAGAACTGCAAGAATAGAAAGGCATAAAATACCATCCAGGGAACAGGGGAATTGCATGTCAGAAGATCAAACCTCCCCTCCATACCCACAGACGTAAGCAAGCTAAGACTCTGTTAGGTTTGAGCTCTGAGCTCCAATGATCCAGAGACTAGAAAATTTAGACCACCATATTGGGATGGATCTCCCATTCCCAAAGGAAAGGCCAAAGCAGTATTCATTCCCTGAAGCTTTTTGCATTGGAAACAGCACCAGCAGGCTGGAGGCATAATTATATAAAGACACATAGGGGTAAAAACAGTAATTTTCAATGGCGATTAGAATTGAATACTTAGAGCTGTATTTTGTATAATATGAAGGCAGGAACATGAAAAAGCAGAACAAGCAAGTTCTCAAACTACTGTGCATCATAAATCTTGCGAGAGTATTGTGGAGACATCTACTGTGCATGCATTGCATTGCAGCAGAGATGAAACAATATTCTCACTGACCTCTACATCGTTGAGGGCAGGCGCCAACTCTCCGTCACGTCCTCCTACCACCCCCTGGACCATGACCCCATCCCCGAGCACCATACCATCATCTCCCAAACCATCCACAACCTCATCACCTCAGGTGACCACCCACCCACAGCCTCCAAGCTCATCGTTCCCCAACCCCGCACCGCCCGCTTCTATCTCCTTCTCAAAATCCACAAACCTGAATGCCCTGGTTGACCCATTGTCTCCGCCTGCTCCTGCCCCACTGAACTTATCTACACCTATCTCGACTCCATTTTCTCCCCCTTGGTCCAGGGACTGCCTACCTATGTCCGTGACACCACCCATGCCCTCCACCTCCTCCAAAATTTCCAATTCCCTGGTCCCCAACACATCATCTTTACCATGGACGTCCAGTCCCTATACACCTACATTTCCCATGCCGATGGCCTAAAGGCCCTCTGCTTCTTCCTGTCCTGCAGGCCTGACAGTCCCCCTCCACTGACACCCTCATCCGCTTAGCCAAACTCGTCCTCACCCTCAACAACTTCTCTTTCAATTCCTCCCACTTCCAACAGACAAAGGGGATGGCCATGGGTACCCGCATGGGCCCAAGCTACGCCTGCCTCTTTGTAGGTTATGTGGAACAATCCCTCTTCCGTACCTACACTGGCCCTAAACCTCACCTCTTCCTCCGTTACATTGATGACTGTATTGGCGCCTCCCACAAGGAGCTCGAACAGTTCATCCACTTCACCAACACCTTCCACCCCAACCTGAAGTTCACCTGGACCATCTCTAACACCTCTCTCCCCTTCCTGGACCTCTCTGTCTCCATCTCGGGTAACCACTAGAAACCGATGTCCATTTCAAGCCCACCGACTCCCACAGCTACCTAGAATACACCTCCTCCCACCCACCTTCCTGTAAAAATGCCATCCCCTATTCCCAATCCCTTCGCCTCCGCCGCATCTGCTCCCAGGATGAGGCATTCCACTCCCGTACATCTCAGATGTCCTCATTCTTCAAGGACCGCAACTTCCCCCCCCACCGCAGTGGTCGAGAATGCCCTCGACCGTGTCTCCCACATTTCCTGCAACTCATCCCTCACACCCCGTCCCCACAATAAAAACCAAAAAAGAATCCCCCTCGTCCTCACGTACCACCCCACCAACCTCCAGATCCAACGCATTATCGTCCGACACTTCCGCCATCTGCAATCCAATGCCACCACCAATGACATTTTTCCCTCCCCACCCTTGTCTGCTTTCCAGAGGGACCACTCCCTCCGGGACTGCCTTGTCCGCTCCACACTCCCCTCCAGCCCTACCACACCCATCACTTTTCCCTACAACTGCAGGAAGTGCTACACCTGCCCCCACACCTCCTCCCTCATCCTAATCCCAGGCCCCAAGAAAACTTTCCACATCAGGCAGATGTTCACCTGTACATCTGCCAATGAGGTATACTGCATCCGCTGTACCCATTGTGGCCTCCTCTACATCAGGGAAACCAAGCGGAGGCTTGGGGACCGCTTTGCAGAACACCAACGCTCGGTTCGCAACAAACAACTGCACCTCCCAGTCGCGAACTATTTCAACTCCCCCTCCCATTCCTCAGACGACATGTCCATCTTGGGCCTCCTGCAGTGCCACAACGATGCAACCCGAAGGCTGCAGGAACAGCAACTCATATTCAGCCTGGGAACCTTGCAGCCCAATGGTATCAATGTGGATTTCACAAGCTTCAAAATCTCCACCCCCCCACCGCATCCCAAAACCAGCCCAGCTCATCCCCGCCTCCCTAACCTGTTCTTCTTCTCACCTATCCCCTCCAACCACCTCAAGCTGCACCCCCATCTCCAACCTACTAACATCATCCCGCCCCCTTGACCTGTCCATCCTCCCTGGACTGACCTATCTCCTCCCTACCTCCCCACCTACACTCACCTTTACTGGCTCCATCCCCGCCTCTTCGACTTGTCTGCCTCCTCTCCACCTATCCTCTCCTCTATCCACCTCCCCCTCTCTCCCTATTTATTTCAGAACCCTCTTCCCCTCCCCCATTTCTGATGAAGGGTCTGGGCCAGAAGCGTCAGCCTTCCTGCTCCTCTGATGCTGCTTGGCCTGCTGTGTTCATCCAGCTCCACACCTTGTTATCTCAATGTTGTCATATAGCTCTGTTCAAATGAAGTGTCAATTTTGCTGCTGGCATGTAATGTAATCCAGGGCAGTATTTTCTTCAAAACTATTGATAATCTGCATTCGGCCAGTGGCAGCATATGGTTAAAGATCTCAAACATCTGGCCTGGAACAGGAGAGAGAATAAAAAACAAATAGGATACAAATGCCTGATTATGGATTAAAAAGTCAAAGCTGTTTTGCAGAAGGAAGCCATTCAGCTTTATGTACCCTTGCTGGTGCTCTGCAAGAGCGATAAACCTATTCCCACTCTCCAGCCTTTTCCCCTTAATCCTGAATTTCTTTTCTTTGCAGAAAATTTATTCATTTTTGAAGCTCTGGATGAACATTACCAGATAACACAATTTGAAGTTATCTGTGATGCCTTCTATTGCTAAATAACCCATCAAACTACAAGCTCAAACCTGCGTAAGATATTGGAGGAGCTTAAAGTAGGGGACACTTTTAGGTGTTCAAACTTGTACCAGCACGAATTGCTGAACAAGGGCTCTCACTATTACTTCCATGTTCCTGACCTTCCCCCATATCCTTCAAACTGCCTATTTAAATAATTAATTATTCCACTTAACACTGTTGTAGACATGGTCTTTCACATTGGAGTCAGGCAATGAAAGATGGGAAATCTCCTGGCTTGTCAAAGCCACCTTGGCAAAAAAATACGGAGCTGCAAGATCTTCATTCTGAAGGGAGGGTAGGTGCAGATGGATTGGCCTCTCACAATCTGTATACTAACTCCTGCCCCCAGCCACTTCCAACGGCCTCTCCTGCATCTGTGCTAATCAATGCTATCATCCATTACCATAGCCCCTTACAGCCCAATGCCAACTTAGGGAAAACTCATGACCCCAAGCCACAACCCTTTGTCTTTACAATGTCCATGTCAACTGAACCAGTATCCAACATGGATGGATGTCAGGAGGCATGCCAAAATGAAATTTAAAACATTCTAAATACCTAATGCAGTTCAACACACCCAAAAAATCCTATTGGTTAAAGTTATTCAAAACATTTAAACCAGAAGTACTTAATCCTCACAAAAAAACTTGAGTCCACAATCCAACAATTAATCCTTAAGTAATGTCTGAGCTGTCAAACTGTGATCTTACAACCCAATTCCTTCCCATTCCTACTTTGATAATGATGGGTGGTGGGAAGTAGCCCAGCATTAATAATAATATAGTCAGGGAGTGTGTTCACAAAAAGCTTTTAACTGCTAAGGCAGATTATTTTTTCTTAATTTTCAGACAGAGTTAGCTCTGTTTAATTTTTAAAGGGCAGAGGGTTTAAATAACTTGATAGTTCTTCACAATGTATCTGTTCATCAAGAACATTGATGACTTCTCTAAATATTTGTTACTCCCGCACTGTGGCATAAGTTATTTTCTCTAGCAAATATAATGCTGAATATGAGGAGATGTTAATTTAACTAGCCTCACTGAGTTCAGGATTCACAGAAATAGCAGTTACTGGCTGCCCCCAATTTCCTGTTTCAGTTCCCAACCACCACTTTGGAAGATCTTTCAGTCTTCATAGCTTTTAGTCATGTCTATTTCAGAAGCCATTTATGGCAATACATTCTATGTTCTAATAACATTTTCTGACAATATTTCTCACTTTGTTTCTAAGTTAAGACAAAATACAACCTACATCTGTTTTTTTCTTTTTTGCTGATCCATCTTAGAACAAAAACACTGATCTCAATATTAAAAGTTACCAGAATGCAAACCACAATGTGCAAATTAACACTTGCTCATTCAGTGTGATACAGGAAATGCAGTGTCATTGTGCATTTGTGACCACACTATTCGTTGGTGGTATACATTACCAAGGTGCTCAAAATTACTTCTGATTAAAGCTGGTTGGCACTTCATAAAAGAAATGAATTATGTGACTGGAATAGGTGCTATAGCTGTACTGGAACAGCTTGGCTAGGGGCACATTTCTTCAATATTATTTCCAGAAGGTTGTCAAAACCCACAGTCTGACCAGCATACAGTGCTTTCAACTGTTTCTTGCTATCACATGGAGTGTATCAAATTGGCTAAAGGCTGGCAACTGTGACACTGGAATAATGAGGAGGCCGTTTTGGATCATATACTCAGCACTTGTGGCTGAAAATTGTTGCAATTACTTCAGCTTCATCTTTTGAACTGATGTGCTGGGTCCCTCCACATTAAAGATGGGATATTTATGGAGTGTTCTCTTGCACTGAGATGTTTAATTATGGCCACAACTAATTGTGGGTGAATTGCAGATCTTACACATGATCCATTGGTTCTGCTTAGCTCAGCATTTTGCATGCTGCCTATGCTGTGTTGCACACAAGTAATTCTGTATTGAAGCTTCACCAGGTTGACCAATCTCATTTTTAGATGTTGTAGTGATTGGAACCAGATAGACCTCATTGACTACAAGAACTTTTATTGGGGCTTTTAACCCGGGCCAATCAGGAAAGCTCTGGCTGCCCAATCTCCTCAGCTCAGGGAACTGACTCCGAGCTGTCTGTCCACAGCCAGTGTACTGTGCACAAGTAAATAAAGGGTGACTTGGTGACGGGATATTGGCCTCTGTGTAGTTATTTCAGGTATAAAAACAGAAATTGCTTGAAAAGCACAGCAGGTTTGGCAGCATCTATAGACAGAAATCAGAGTTAACTTTTCAGGTCAAGCGACCCTCCCTCAGAATCTCATTTTTACGTATGCTGGCACTGCTCCCGACATGTGCTCCTGCACATTTCATTGAATGTTTGACTGTAGTTCATCTACAATTTCTCTCAATTTGACAAACAGTCCACAGCCGAAACGTTAAGTAACCTGTTCTCTCCGGTCATATTATCTGATGTGTTTGGTGTTTCCAACAGTTTCATTTTGTTTTACTCTTACTATATATGTTCATGAGTTTATTACCATGCAAACACAGGAGAATAACAAAAATATTTAAATGGGACATCCACATTAATTCTTGAATGGCATCTGAATAGATAACATGACAGCAGAAAGAATACAATGCAGACAAACATTTTCACAAGATACCCAACATGGAAAACTGTAAGTGTTTAATGTTCTTTATGATCAAAACTTGAGGTTTGTAAGATAATCTCATTTAACTGTTTTAACATTGGTGCTGATCTCATATTTCTTTAGGATGCTTGTAACTTTCTTCACGGTGCTTGACAGCTTCAGCATTTACTGGAGAATTGAAGCATATAGTCATATCACACAGGAGAAGCTGGGTCTGCACTGAAATGCAAAATGGTATCAAAAGGGTTAAGCATGAAACATGAAATTCCTAATGGTTTCAATATTCTTATTTTGATTGTGAAAAGTATCAATTTCTATTTGCATTAGTAGTAATTTATTTTTGCTATTAATAGTGTGAATATTTTCAACAGGGTTCTAAAAGCTCTAGCTTATGTAGTGTAAATACAAGGTTATTGCTTGTGTCACAGAAACATGTCCATTGTGGGATGGAACTCAAATAGTGCTGACTGGACCAGGAGAACAGGCATTCAGTTAATCCTTTGTCTCACATTAACCCTGAGAATCAAACCTATTAAATGTAACTTAATTGAGTGAAATACTAAGTCATTTATACTTGTCAAAAAGTCAAGCTTCTGTATGCTAAGATTCTAGGAACCCCATGTTAAGATTTTAAGGATTTTATAAGAGATAATAAATAAATACATAACAATTGCTGCAAGAAGAGACATACTGTTGAAACTTTTTGTCTTGCACTCAGTGGGACTAAATCAAGATTACCACATTTCAAATACTGCAATTTATATATCATAGAAAAAGGTGGGTGTTGGTGAGCAAGCTGGCTGTGCTTGGTAAAGATGTTGCTTTGGAGAATATCTGGGGAATTAATGCCCCCCATGTTTTTGTTCAATTAAAAAAAAGTTGCAATGTCTGGAGATGTTCCTGTTGCCTTTAGAGGACAGATCGCTGCATCCCAGATAGTTTCTGCACGCCAGATTGAGCCACGTTTGAGCCCAAATGATAACTGTAAGTTAGTTCCCAGTATAATTCTGAAAACAATCAGCAAGTGCCATCCAATAAATAAATCAAATTTGGCACTAATAAGAACAGCAAAGCATGAAACTTACTCAGAGATGGTAAGAACTGCTGATGCTGGAGTCAGAGATAACACAGTGTGGAGTTGGAGAAGCACAGCAAGCCAGGCAGTATTAGAGGAGCAGGAAAGCTGACGTTTCGAGGGCCATTTCTGAAGAAGGGACCCGACCCGAAATGTCAACTTTCCTGCTCCTCTGATGCTGCCTGGCCCGTTGTGCTCCTCCAGATCTACACTGTGTTATATCTAAGGCATGAAAATTATGCTTTTTTCAGTTTCCACTAGAAACATTTTTTAAACAATTTTAACACTTTTTAATTTGGGGCTGGGAAGCTTGTCTAAAAAAAATGCTGTTGTTGACCAACATCACAAAGAAATATAAGTTGGAGGCATTCTTTCACCTTCATGATAGTTAGCACTATCTGCAAGCTGTACACTACTATATAGAACACGAGCAACAATATAATGGGAACATTACAACCTCTGATGACTTTTAATTTTTCTGAGTTCATCCTTGTCTTTCATTTATTGAATTACAGCTATTCGTGGGATGTTACTTTTGTCCTGTATAATAAAATTCCTTGCAAAATACTGCTCAATTCTCCTTAGTTTCTGCTATCTCCTTAGTTTCCATTATTAATTCCCCTGACTAACTTACTAAAGTTCCACTGCTTAGTATGTTGATTATTTTCTTATTAAAATATTCATAGAAACATTATCATGTTTTTATGTTTCTGGCTAGCTTTTTCTCATACACTGATTTTTTCCCTTCTTATTAAATTTTTAGTCATTTCTTGTTTATTTTAATATTCTGTCCAATCTTTTGACGTGTCATATGTCTTTTGCATAATTATAAGCTTTTCTTTTAAGTTTGATGCTATCTTTACCCAAGCTTCCTATCCTTCCTCAATGTGCAGTATTTTTCAATATTCAGGTATGAATCCATATCATCCTGCAGCCATGCCTCTGTAATGGCTACCAAAAGATAATTATTTATTTCTAGGTGCACTCTCAATTCTGTTTTGTTTTGAATGCTATGGCATTCTGATAGAGTCTTTTTGTTTTATCCTTTTATTCTATTTGTAAGTTCCAGTCTTATCCACTAGTTTACTTTGTACTCTTTAGCCCTTCTGTCAAGGTATTTCATTCTCATTTTCATAATTTTCTCTTTTGCATTGTCTCCACACTTTGATTTACCAAATCTTCCCAAATTTTCCAACACTATTGAGTTTAAAATCCTCTCCACTCCCTGAGTGATGTCGCTTCCAAAATCACTGGGCGCAGCAGGATTCAGGTGAGATCTGTCCTAATGGTGCCAGTGTCCTATAAACTGAAACCCACTTCTTCCATACTGGTCTTTGAGCCATGCACTCATCTCTTATCTGATTGGCTCTGTGCCAATTGGCACAAGATTCAAGTAATAATCCAAAAACTGTGACCTTTGAGGTTTTGATTCTTAATTTGGTGCCTGTTTCCTCAAACTAACTTTGCAGAATCTCTTTCTTTTTCCTGCCTATGTTGATGGTACCTACATGAACATGACCACGGGATTTCTGCCCTCTCACTGCACAATCGTGTCCAGTTTGAGCAGCTATCCTGAATTCTGGTGCCTGGCAGGCAACATTGCCCCCTGGATTCAAGTTTGTAATTGCACAGAACAGTGTCAATCCCTCTGACTAGTCTATCCCATACCACCAACACATTCCTTTCTGCTTCCCCCACTTGAATGGCTTCCTGTACAACTGTGCATGGTCTGGTGGCTCATCTACCTGGCAATCCCCACTCTCATCCAAACAATTGGGAGCATTTGGTTAGGGTTCTGGCTATGAAGTGGATGTATTAGAGTGCTATGATGGAAGGTAAAATCCCTGTTGGGTAAGAGGAAATATCTAAAATAAATTATGGAAATAAACAGTATGACAAGGCTAGAAGCAGAAAAAAGCATATTACAATTCACAATGAACATTACCTTCACATAATGGGAAGACAACATGAGGCACAGCTATAACAGGGAAATCAAGAGCCATAAAGGTAATTTGCAATAAGATCACAGCACAACGAGCCTTGTGAAACATAAGTAAGGTGATAAAAGGAACAATTTAAAAAATAAAGCAGAGTGTAATAGAAGGTAGTTAGAACACTGTTAAGGCTGCAATAAGAGCAGAAAATCTATAATTTAAGCCATAGCTCTAATGAGAAGAATCTCATAAGGTTCCAGAAATAAAGATATATTTGGAAATGTGTGAAAAAGAATTGACATGATTTATTAAGCCTGAAAGTTGGGAAATTATAAATTTTACCTGCAAGATGGTGGGAAACCACTATTTGATTGTAGAAAAAGCAGGAAAGCCCCCAGTAAACAGTGCAAATACACAGCATTATGATTTAACAGAGGTTAACAAAAAAAATTAAAAGAAGGAAAAACACAGCATTGCTATACTGCAGAAAAGGAAAATAAAACCGCATTGCTATTTACAAAAGCAAACGTCTTCAAAGGAAAGCAATTAGAGCAGCTTGGTGGAATTTAAAAGTTTAAAAGTAAGAATAAATAATCATATTAGGAAGACATGGCAGGAGAAATATTTAATATCAGATGGAACAAACAGAACACAGGATTGGGCATCTCGGAGAAAACTGTTTTTAAGATACAGAATTGTTTTGAACTTAAATACACAAACAGGAGCCAAAAAAGTGAATGCACAATTGTATTGAATAGATCCTCCAGGCAGTTGTATTTTCAACTAGCAAAACATAAAGAAGGTCCATTTTTTTAAAGAAGTTCTCCAAGCTTTTGACAATTACTTTAATCTGAAGACAAATTTTTAATTGTCTAATTATCCAGATAAGGAAGTCAGAATTGTGCAAAGTCTCCAACTTTAATTAATTCAGAAACTTTTTCAAAGGGCCCTGGGAACAGGCAAATTGCTCATCAGAAGTTAAAACTTCCCAAGCATAGTCCATGTTTCAAGAATTCTGCAGAGTCTGGAAATGCATCTTTGAGGGTATCTCTGATCTCCTATGAGCCACAGAGTAGAGATCAGGGCCATAAAGTGTGTAGGGACTTAATGTATAAATAAATGTTGGGAAGATGTTTCGCTTGTCTGGGTATCTAGAACAATGGTCTCACAAAATCAGGGTGGTATCTATCTAAGATTGCAATTAGGAGAAATTTCTTTATTCAGAGTCATGAGTCTTTTGAATTCTCTAGCTCAAACAGCTATGGATTCTCAGTCATTGAGGACAGAGACAGATTCCCTTAGAATCAAAAAAAAATCAGATTATGAGATTTGCACAGGAAGTTGAATTGAGTTGGAATGGTGAAACAGGCTCCAAGGACCATGTGACCTATTCATGTTCCTATTTCTTACATTCTTAAGTGGTGATTTATGTGCAATAATGGAAAGCAAGTGCTGTCTAGAAATCATATGATTGCAAGCAGCCAACATCTTAAGGAAAGATAGGGAAGGGTTAACCTCAATACAGAAAGTAAAATAGTCTAGAAAATGCAGTTGAAATGAAAACCTACTAGTTGAAACTATGGCATTGCCTTCAGAATATCATAGTTACCATAGAGTTGGTTCATATCTTCAAATATTACGTCCAAGTAGTTAATCATGTCATCAAGTATTTTCTGGTCTCCAACCACGTAAGAATTACTTACTGGTTCCTTGTCCGTCTAATCTAACAAATAAATATAAATTACTACCCAAAATATTGGATGCAATCTCTTTTTTTGGGCAATCATCAGTGTTATATATATACAGGAAAAAATGACATCATTAATATTATAAATACAATAGAACAATGATCTCAGATTCTCAAGGGTACAATTAACTATGTGCCAGACTGGAAATTGTATAATTCAAGTGAGAATAACCTGACTGGGTTCAAATTTAATCGTAAATAGTTTACCTTTACACTATTAATGCTATACTGAATTTTGAATAGGTAACAGAGAGTTGATGAAGGGAAGGCTGTTGATGTGGTGTACATGGACTTTGAAAAGACATTTGATACATGCCCATGTAACTGACTTCTGAGGAAAATAAAAAGTCATAGAATAAAAGGAATGTGGATAAAAATATTATGAGAGATATATAAATATTAATAGTTAATGGGTATTTTTCAGGCTGGAAGAAGGTTTGTAGTGGGTTAGTATTGGATTGGGACTCTTGCTCTTTCTGATGTATATCACTGATCCAAATCTGGGGATGAAGGACACAATTTCAAAGTTTACGGATGACTAGGATGAGATTGTAGAATTGTAACCCATGTAGAATGATAGAGAACTTCGAAAAGGCATAGACATGTTGGTGGAGTGGGCACATATGTAGCAGATGAAAGACAATGCAGAGAAATGTGAAGTGATGCACTTTGGTACAAAGAACATGGATATGCAGTATAAAATAAAGGCTACTATTCTTAAGGGTATGCAGGAGCAGAGAGACCTGAGTGTATATGTACACAAGTCATTAAAGGTGATACAACAGGTAGTGAGGGCTGTTAATAAAGCTAAATGCATTCTAGGTTTCATAAGTAAGGACATGGAGCACAAGAGAAGGTGGGTTATGATGAACTTCTATGATACACCGGCTGGGACCTCAGCTGGAATATTGTGCATAGTTCTGGGTGCCACACCATTGGAATGCTATAAATGCAATGGACAGAGTGCAGAAAAGGTTTGTGAAAATGGTTGTAGAAATGAGAAACTTCGGTTATGAGAGAAGATTAGAGAATATGGACAATTTTCTTAGAGTACAAAAGGCTTATAACAGATTTCCGAAAAGTTTTCAAGAACATGAGCAGTCTAGACAAAGTGCACAGGGAAAAACTATTCCCACTCATAAATGGATTGAGAACCAAGAGAGGTGTTTTGACTTTTTTGCAGAGGAAGCAAATGTGAGGTAAGAAAAGGCATTTTCACACAGCAGGTAGTTCTTTAGCTTGGATGGGTGTTTTGCAATGCAGAATGCATGAACATTGTATGTTCAATTCCCACACTGGCTGAGGTTACTATGAAGAACTCTCCTTCTCAACCTTTCCCTTCTCCTGAGGTGTGGATACCCTCAGGTTAAACCACCACATGTTGCCTTCTCCAATAAGACAGCAGATTTTACTTTTTACCTTCGTTGTGGTCTGGAATGCACTGCCTGGAACTGTGATAGAAGCAGGTTCGATTAAGGCATGCAAGAGGGCATTGGATGAGAATTTACACAGAAGCAATATGCAGGGTTACAGGGAAAAGACAGGAGATTAGTACTAAGTTAAAATCATCAGAAAGTCAGTGTATACATGATGAGCTGAATGGCCTCCTTCTGTATCACAGCAAGTCTGAGATTCTTTGGCATATTGATTAATTTTATTTGATCATAATAAGGAGGGTTTTTTTAAATAGAGCATTAAGACTTGCCCAAGAATTTTAACTGAACTGATCCTCAAGGGACTGAACGAAGGGTGGCATGGTGGCTAACACTGCTGCCTCACGGTGCTAGGGCCCTGGGTTCAATCCCATCCTTGGGCAACTGGAGTTTACACATTCTCCCCATGTCTGTGTGTGGGTTTCCTCCAGGTGCTCCAGTTTCCTTTCCCCTGTCCAAAAATGTGCAGGCTAGGTGGGTTGGCCATGCCAAATTGCTCATGATGTCCAGGGATGTGCAAGCTAGGTGAGTTAGCCATGGGAAATGCAGGGAAGGGAAGGGTGGGATGCTCTTCGGAGGACTGGCATGGACTCAATGACCTGTTTACACACTGGCCATTAACCAATAGTAATGCTTGTAGAAACTGATCCCAGTTTCTAAGGTTTTGGAGTAGATCTGTAGCTCGGGTTGTGGGTGTTGAGGTTGATTGGCTTGCTGAGCTGGTTTGTTATTTTGCAGACGTTTCGTTATCATGCTTGGTAACATCCTCAGTGCAGCCTCTGATGAAGCGTCGGTGTGTTTTCCCGCCTGGTTTTTAAACTCTGTGGTCCGTTGAGATGGATTGCCTCACTTCCGGTTTTCCTTCATATGTGAATGTTTTTGCGGTTAGGTTCAATGTGTTTATTAATAGCATGCTTCGTGGAGTGCCATGCTTCCAGGAATTCTCGTGCTTGTCTCTGCCTAGCCTGTCCCAGGATCTTGGTGTTGTCCCAGTCGAAGTCATGGTTCTCCTTGACCATATGGATTGAAATGAGTGAGTATTGGTCGTGTCTTTTTGTTGCCAGTTGGTGTTCATGTACTCTTGTTGTTAGTTTCCTTCCTGTTTGTCCGATGTAGTAGTTCTTACAGTCTCTGCAGGGGATTTTGTAGATGACATTGGTCCTGTCCATGGCAGGGAGTGGGTCTTTAGCTCGGGTGAGCAGTTGTCGTAGGATTGATGTGGGCTTGTGTGCCATTCTGATGCCCAGCGGTCGTAGGAGTCTTCTGGTGAGGAAACTAACAAGTTAGTTTACAGAGTTTAAAAACAAGGCCGGAAAACACACCGACACTTCATTGGAGGTTGCAACGAGGATGTTACCAAGCAAGGTAACGAAATGTCTGCAAAACAACAAACCAGCTCGGCGAGCCAACCAACCTCAATTGATCCCAGTTTTTGTGGGCCAAACCTCAGGGCAAGTCTCAGAACTGCTGAAGAAGTTCTCTCTTCACAGATTCTGCCAGACCTGCTGATTTGTCCCACACTGCTTTTTTTAAATTATTGTCTATCCTTAAATGCCCTTGAGAAAGTGGTGGAGAGTCACATGCTGAACTTCCGCAATCTGTGTGATAAAGGTACTCTCACAGTGATGTTCGGGTGGGAGCTCCAGGATTTAATCCAACTATGTAATTTATTTCCAAATCAGGATGCTGCATGAGGAAGGGAATTTAGGGATAATAATGTTCAATTTCACTTGCTGCATTTGTCCTTCTAGGAGATAGAGGCTGTCGATTTGGGAATTGCATTTTGCAGATGAAGTTTATTGCTGCCACAGTGCAGTTCTGATTAAATGTGGCATTAGATGACTAAGTGTTCAAAGCCAGCTGCTCTGCTCCAAATAGTGTTGAGCTTTGTAATTTCAGCAACTGCACTCAATCAGGCAACTGGAGATTATTCTATCCTGACTTGTGCCTTGATGATGATGACGGATGGTCCTTCATGAGTCAAGGACTGAGTCAATCACCTCAGAAAATCCATTCACTGACATGTTCTTTTGCCGTATTTATGCAAGTGGTACAATTAAGTTTAAGTTAATGGTGCCCTCCAGGCTGCTAATGATGGGCATTCATCAATGGTAGTTTTATTTAATAGGTAAATCTAGCTGTAAATACGGTCATTTCAAGACCACTGCATTGGTTTTGTACCTTAAGGAGACTACGAAACAACGCTGCAGAGATATTGTCAAAACTTGCAGATTTAAGAAATTGCATTTATATTGTGCTTTTTATATCCACATTGCATCTCAAAATACTTGAAGCATTGTCACTATTATTATGTGGGAAACTGTGACATATAAGCTGCACAAAGCACCACAAATAACAAAGTCTTATTGATCTGTGCTGGTGATGATATAAATGTCATCCGTAAAACCAGGAGAATTCCACACTGCTCTTTGAAACAGAAATACAAAGAAAATTATACGTCCAAGCAGACAGTTTACTGTATCTTCTGAAAAAAAACACTAGCACCGATAATGTACCACGGCACCAGTACCACACTGAACAAATCTAAATTAAAAGCTGAATTTCAATATTAAAGTCTTTCAATCCACAACCTTCAGAGTCAAAGGCATAAAGTGTAACCATCTAGCTAAACTAGCACTAAACATTTTAGCTCAGGAACTTGGACTGTTATACATACTTGTGAGTAGCCTATTTATAGGAAAGATTTAAAGGTATTGGTAAAGCCAATGCAGATTTATTAAAATATTTTCAGGGATAAGGAATTAAAAATAAAGAGAGAACTTTTCTTTCATTGAAGCACAAAAGTTGATGAGTCACTTTGTAACATTCATCCAGATTATACTGTGTTACTGTGTCTTACAAATGAACATAATGGTTGAATAGTTTTTTAGTTGTTGTAAGACTATAAAGTGGTTAGAGTAGGGAATGCTTTACTATGTTTAATGGGAATAATTGATCCAGTCTTCCAGTCCCCTAATAGTCGAAAACCGGACAGACCCCTCAGAAGTCCTGATGCAGTGAGAATTGACCGGAAATATAAACTTTCAACAGGTAAATCCCATGCTTCACAATACCCTCTGTAAAAGTCTCCAATTCTGAGTTGATGTCAGAGATTTGAGACAGATCAGACTTGCTTACCTGAACAGTTATCCAAGACATGTTAAAATATCAGACAGATTAAATCCATGCTTAACTCTTGGGTAATGATGCATGTGACAACCTAATCCCTGCTCCTGAATCCATCTGGATCCTCCAATCGACATTTGGCCTTCCGATTCGCCTCTCCGAATCCTCCATCGCCACTCTGAAACCCCCAACCCAATTTCAACACCTGGCACACTACCCAGTCTGCTTCCTACCACATTATCATCTTACCACCCGACCCACTTACCGCAATCACTTAATTCAGGCACTGAAAAGATACATAACAGACCCAAAGCTTTTCATTCTGTTTGTGAATGAACATGCTAGAATATGGCAGCTTATGCAATATTTTTACTAAAAAGGAAAACGTGATGAGTGGAAGAATTGGATTGGACTAGATGACTCGTATGGAAAAAGTATCAGTGCAGCCTTACTTACATATTACTAATAGGCTTCTCAACACTGAGAGCAGAGTCCCATCTTTCAACCGATGTTGAATGACAAGGTAAGATTTTCACTAGTGAGTGCAAGAGGCTTATTTGCATGTGCTAACATCTCACTATTAGTTAACCTTGCTCATTAATATATAATTTCCAATTATCCCAACACTTGACAGGAACCAGATGGCGTAAATTTCTGACTTTGACCCTACTTGAATGTTCACAGCATCTCTGCATTGTTATTTTACCTTTTCTCCCTCAGCCAAGACTTTAAAGGCTCCCGGTACTTCTATCTTGACTTGCCTTTTAGTGCAGACACAAAGCCAAGCAGCTTGTTCTGTTGGTACGCAACTGGTCAAGGGACTGGAATGTTTTTATACGTCACCATATTTCGTCCATCTCACACTTGTGTCACATACATGCCAAAAACATTGTATGGGCTTCAAACAAATAGCCACATTTAAGGGGAGTAGTTCTGAATCAAGTTGTGGGAGAAACCTTTCAATCAGGAGGTCCTGACACAGTATGTTAAAAGCAGCCTCTGATAAGAGACCAGAGGCTTACTATGGTCGCTCAACTACTTAAGGATGGTCACTGTCAGGTGAACCATACCTCAACAGTTTGGGGAGTGGGCCATGTTCAGCCCGTCAGAGCCAGTGCAACCAGCCTAGGGAGTTGCGGAAAGTCAGTTGGAGAGCTGTAAAGATATCAGACAAGGCTCTGAGTGCTCATTGTTCAGAATTGCTTGGCAAAATTGATCAAGAGAGCCAGTCAGTCCTGGGGATCCACCCACTAACAGTCGGGGGGTGGGATTAATCAGTGGCCAGTGCTACAGAAGGAAAGATGGGGAACTTAGTTTTGGGGATTGAAGATCTTGATCAATTGGATCGATGTGCTGAAAAGTGGTAAATGGAGTTTAATTTGGATGAATGTGATGTATTGCATTTGGTAAAACAAACAAAGACAAAACTTAGACAGTTAAAAGTAAGATCTTGGACAGTGTTGTTGAACAGAGACCTGGGGGTCTGGGTATATAATTTTTTGAAGTTTGCATCACATATAGATACGGCTGTTGAGAAGGCATTTCACATACTTAGTCTTCATTGCTTGGACCTTTGAGTATAGGAGTTAGGACATTATGTTGAAGTTGTACAAGATGTTGGTGAGGCTTCTTCTAGAGTACAGTGTCCAGCTCTGACCTCCCTGTTATAGGAAAGATAGTATTAAGCTGGAGAGTATTCAGAAGAGATTTATCAGGATGTTGCTAGGAATGGAAGGTTTGAATTATAAGGAGACGCTGGATAGACTGGGATTGTTTTCACTACAGCGTAGAAGGTGGAGAGGTGACTTTATACATGTTGATAAAATAATGAGGGGTATAGATATACCCGCTGGTGCAGGTAGAGGAAAGGCAATGAGGTATCTCGTGTGAGTGAGAAGGCAGCACAGAGGTCACGCTGGATTAGTAATGTGTAGATTTACCATGGATAATTGAAGATGTTGAATGCAGTAATGAAAGTGGTAGCCTTAGTGGAAGATACAGTGAATGTGAGGTAGCACAGAGAAGACAGTGGTACTTACCCTGGCAAAGAAAGCATGGGTAGAATGAGAAGAATTTTCTGAACTTGCCTTTCAAAAAGTTCCCTCATGCACACTGAAGTGCCAGGAATCAGAACGCGTTTAAAAACCTAGACCAACTCCATTTAAATTGAGGAGGAGCGAGACTTGTCTCCTGCACAGAACAACAGGCCTTGTCAGGAGAGTTGGGTGCAGACTTGCAACCCAAACTAGGTTGCACCCTTAAATGATACTGGCAAAAATCAGAAAGCCCTGGTGTTGGGGTAGGATTCTTGAATTGGGCTGCCTCTTTAAAGGGTTTCTGAGTCAAACTAATTTGGTGGGAAATTTGCTCAATTTTAATTCTTCTTCCTTAGAATACAAATATTTCCCATGCTTCTGTTCTTCCAGAATAAGGTGACAAATAAACACCAGACCCACATTATTCCTGTCTGAAGAGCTAGAGTTTTTTTCTATTTAGTATAGAAGCTGAGACTGAGTGAGTTGACTTCTCTCAATCACTAATGCATGCACTGATTTTCAGTAACATTACCAGCCAATTCAAATGTAATCAATTTCACATGATTCAAACCTCTTATTATCCAACCATCTCTATTAATTTATCTACATCTATGACACGGACAATCATAGCAGGCCATACAGCCAACTTTCCAAAAACTTGACACGTGATTGGCAATGTCATTCAGTTCCACCACTCAAGTCCCTTTCAGATGCATTCAACCCAAGGAATTGTTTAGTAATAATGATGAACATGCACTTTGTAATTCATAAATAACAGTAACATACGTTTGATGAAATGAGTTACGTACAGGAACCTACTGTCATAAGGGATAAATCTTTACCTCGTTCATCTGACGGAGTCAAGAGATCCAAACTCCACCAGGACTGCAATAAGAAGATCTTATCTGATTGCAGTTGCATCAAAAAGTCAGTAGACACTAGCCATCAACCTGGAACAGCTATAGATTATAGTGAAGGAATGTAAAACACATTACATTGCATTCCGGACAATGCAGCAATACCAATTAACTCTGCAGTGGAGACTCCACAGATTTAATTCTACTACTACAACAACATGACATGCCCCCCAGTTTTTCCAGATGCAGTCAAATTAGACTGATCGGGACTCCATAGTTCACAAAGCTGTCGTCAGATATGTTATTCCATATCCAGAATCTCCTACAATTTCCTTCCACTGTGTGCACAACAGAAAACAGACAGAATCAGGTAACTGTTGCATTACTTAAGATAATAGTAAGTTGCATCTACCTCGTCACTTAATTCAAGCAAGTGGCTTCACCTCAGTCCCAAAAGGTTCCATTTGGCAATCAGAACAGCAACTCAGACACTGATAGAAACATATAAGAACAGTAGTCAATTATATCCCAGAGCACATAAATTGTAGTTCTGCTCAAGAAACATTTAATGGCAGAAAGGAATACAAGTAGTATTGCAGATAATAAGGTGTAGAGCTGGATGAACACAGCAGCCCAAGCAGCATCAGAGGAGCAGGAAAGCTGACATTTCGGGTCTGGACCCTTCTTCAGAAAAGAAGGGATGCCTACCTTGAAGAAGTTACCCTCCTAGCTTTCCTGCTTCTCTGATGCTGCTTGGTCTGCTGTGTTCATCCAGCTCTACACCTTGTTATCTCAGATTCTCCAGCATTGGCAGTTCCTACTATCTCTCAAGCAGTATTGCAGGTATTTTCTCATTAGCCTATTCAGGGAATTATGGCAAACCTCTGGAATAGGTGGGACCTTGGTCTCCTGGCTCAGTGGTAAGGCACCAACACTGCACCAGAAGAGCACCCAGATAATATTGTACACCTAGTTTGCATCTCATAAAAGCCTATGTTCCTCCATGAACTCCTAGAACTGTGAAATAGATGTGTAATTAGCATTGCTGATTTTCTCCTGGACATCCAACAATCAATTTTCACTAAAGCAGTGAAAAATTATCCTTCTGATGATAGTAATTTTAAAGTTCCAGTGATTAACTGAATTTATACTGTTTAAATTCACTTCCCAACTCCCAAAAATTACCTGCTCAAAACAACATTGAGTTCAATCAACAATTATAAAGCTTTTCTTTTAATGTCAATAAAATAAATCACAAGTGTAGACACAATACATAAATTGATGTATGTCATGTACATATCAAAGCTGGCAGCTCCACCAAGTTGAATAATACTGGACGCTCTGAACAAGTAACAAACATTGGTGAATCAAAAACTGCAGAATATAGAATGCAAAATTTAAAGGATCATGATTATCTTTTGCGTCAAACGGTTTCTGACTCATTTTCTTTAGGTTCGGTTAGCATTTCCATACAGTCCTTTGCCACTGACTCTTTGCAGTTCAGGTATGCTTCATTCAAACGTATCATTGATTCCACAACTGAAGGGTCTGTACGTAGGATAACCATGTCATAGGTCATACAGGTTGCTTGCACTAGAAATTTGTTAACAAATAACTTAATTAGCAAAAAGATGGAAAAACAATCCTTGCCTAAACTAGCAGTTTTCTTAACATCTGCAAAATAAATATAATTACTTCCGGCCAATTCACAGATATGTTTTCAATCTTCATTTTCTTGAACGTAATTAAAAAGTCAGAAGTCACATCTTTTTACCAAACATCTTACCTGTGCAGATAATAACATTTCTTACATATTTCACTATTTGTCTTTGTCTTCAGATTCTTACACACCATGTATCAATATCCACACAAGAAGCATGTTTTCAAGAATGTGCAAAACAAAGCCTAGAAAACGTACAAAAGCTTAGATACGATTAGTACCAGACTCAGTGCAATAAAAATCTGGGGTTTGGATGCTGTCAGGATTCATCAGCTTGTCCCAGCGTGTGGCACAAAGAGCACTGGAGTGAATGTTAAAGAAAGAAAGTGAGTTCATGTTGTTTTATGCCATTGTGGACAGTAGTGCAGGTGAAACTGAAGACACGGGTACTCTAGTTTTCAAGCTAGTATTAAGACTATTGTGCAATTGCAAACATTGATGGAATCTTCAAGGAATTTTGCCAACAGTTTAGTGAAAAAAGGTTAAAAACTCTCTATTTTTGTCTCATTTACAAGAAGGGACAACAGAATTTGAACTGCTCAGAGGATCTATATTTCCAATGGGATGGCCACCCTCCAAAAGATTTACTTAAATCTTTTTCAGAAGAAGGCCAAGGGGTCCACATCTGCAAAACCCCTCCCCATCTCCAAACTTGGCTCTGGAGTCGGGTGCATTAAATTCCACCTATTATCTAAGATTTTCATATAAATAATGGTTGCTGAGTATTTGACCTATCGGGCATGTTTGGTTTAGGTATATTTTTACTGTGCGGGCACTGCAAGTAAATTCTGAGACATATTTCAACTAGAAGGAATTCCACTCCTGCCATGCCCAGCAAGGATTTGGCCATAGTCAATGCATCTCACAGGTCAATATGCATCATTATAGATGCAATCTATGATGGTCCAGTATGCATACAACAAAAGCAATAGCACTACATTAAAAGTCATTGCATAGACAATTGGTGTTCAAGCAATGCTTCTGCTACTGTGTCTACTCTGGAGGAATTCTAGAGTTCTAGAACTCTAAAGATGTATCACAAACTAATAAGGTCTACATGCCCTGCAGTTTGCTACAATGAGGTCATTGTCCTTGCCAACAGATGCACAGCCAGCACAGAGAAGCAGCACGCAGGACACAACTAATGTCCACTTGCTGGTCAGGCTCATCCGACTGCAGTAATAGTGAAAACAACTCCAGTCCCCATTCATCAATATTCGCACACCTTATCATCTCTCAGTTACTGAACATCACAAAATCTCATTCACAGTGACACTGAAAAAAGATAAAGAAAAACATTCTAAATCACAATTAGAAATCAAACCATATAATTTTTTAAATATAAAATTTAACCAATCTTTCTTGTGCACTACCTTACCATGCCTGTCCTAGTGTTTCTATTCAGAGATAGTCCAGTGTCGACAATATCTGGGGAAAAGCTGGTTATTTTTAGTGGGGGATCTTGCAAACTGCCCTGTAGAAGAGCCTCAAACAGTTCTGGCCTGAAAAAGCCCAGTCTTAGACGGTACCGCAACTACCTAGGTAACAGGTGGTCTGGGTTGGCTGACAGTACTGGGGAACCTGCACAGTGACAGTGATGGAAGGATGGACATTGCCTTCTTCGACAGTACAGCAGATTCTTGTTCCACAGAGCCACTACAACTCTAACAAAGTAACCCCTGAGCAATCCTAGTAATCTGTTAAGAGAATGGATTACTGGTAGCTGCAAGGCCCTTTCTATGTGCACCTGTCGCAGTAGTAGTCTCAATTTGTGTGACCCAAACTCTGATGGCATATTTCAGTCTGAACTTTCATTGGAGCATACAGATGTTGGAAGACTTCTGTTCTGCTATAATTGTAGCTGAGATATTGGCAACCATACATAACCTGTTGCATCAGGGTTAAGTTTATAAATATGTGAATAGAGTTCATCATCATGCACATTTTGGAAAATGATTTCCAAGCTTTGCACGAAATGCTGTGTCAAGCTGATGATAAACTCATCCATGCTCCTCAAAACTATCTTCAGGTTTTCTGAAGGTCCTGGTAGTCTATCAAGATTTCAGTGCATGCATCCATCAGCCTTCCTTTGCAAGGCAAATCACTGAAAGGTTAAACTAAGTTGTCTAAAACAAACTCATGTGTGACCATGCACTATAACTAACTGGCAGTCACTCTACCCTTGATCTTTTTCTGGCTGGAACCTGCTCATATCTGGTATCTCACCATGATCTTCTATATATTCCTCTAAATTACATGCTGTTAATATGAGCTAGCTGCTGAAATGTGAAGTTGAGTAATGCACCTTTCTTCATCTACAATTTGAAAAGAAAGCATTTCTTCCTTGAGTGTACTATACAACATATTTTTAACTTAATGCAACATTTTACTTCTTGCTCTAACACTTTCAGAGACTGCAAAATAGCCTTCAGAGAGACTAGATAAATTATTTGGGGTCAAGAATAATTAGCAGGTTTAACTGCTTGCTTTTTTGTGTAAAACGCATAAAGCTTACCTAAATTTCAACTCAAGCATACATTTGCAAAGATTCAAGTAGGAAGGACCCAACCATGCAAATAACTTAAAATTAGATAACTGAAAATAATTAGAATAGGAAAAGGTTAGAAATTGTGACGGAAATGTTTTCCAGTAGTTTGAGCAAAGTTTCATGTTCAAATGAATCTTTGTGATGTTTCTCATGTACTATTATGTCACTCTTCAACACGGAATTCATGTGATGTAACGAGAACAAGCTATAAAATATCATCAGCCAGATGTCACTAAAAATAAATGGATAAAACTACCTAAGTATTCTGCCAGTCATGATCTTTATGCAGTTGAATACGTATTTCTTAAAATCTTACAAATGGACCTACCTACATACATTCTCATGTCCTACAAAATATATATCTCATTGCTTCTTGTACCTGCCAGCAGGTTAGTTTCCTTTCTGAACAGTCTGTGTGTGCTGTAGAACTCCCCACATTAATTCTAAAGTTAATAGGTGCTTTCCCATTCATGCATACTGCCTTTTATACAGGAAAAATCCTTTCAAAATAGGGCTCAGAAATCAAGCCCTCAACTTCTGACAAGAAGCTTCTTCCATTATTTTTCACTAGGTAGTTTTATCAAACTGATGGCTCTCGTGGCACAGTGAGCGGAAGGCCCGGATTCAAGTCTCACTTGCTCCAGAGGTGTGCACTAACATCTGTGAATAGGCTGGTTGGAAAGTATCTACATTTATCGAACACACTTTCTAAATCACTCGGGGTGAATGTAGCTGCATTGCTGTTTGCCAGAGTGAGGTTTAATGATGTGATGTGCTATGAAAGGTTTTTATTTACAGTGGTTATGTAGGTCATTGCTCTGTGCTTCAGCTGCCACTGTCATACCCACAGAAACAGGAGAAAAGTGCTACCAATGTGTCAATGTAACATTGTTGGATGCAACTGTCGCATTTTACTGACATAAACTTGCTATTCAATGTGTGACTATGTGACTCCATTATCTGGAGACAATAATAAGGTTGTGTGCCACAATTCCTGAGCCAAGTTCCAGTATCCTGCTTTCACAACCTGCTGCTCCAAAGTTTGAACAGTGCATTTTTGAGGCCTGTTGCACATAAGCGAATGCAAAATCTGTATTAGTTCTCTTCATCTACATCCTCGCCTGTGTCGTATAACTCCAATTATAAGTAGAAGCTCACACTCAACAATTGACACTGGCAACATTGCATATACCAAAGCTTACGTCAAGTAATTATTTGTAAAATTGAGATGACAGAAACATACATTATCTACGTTAGAGATAGTAAGAACTGCCGATGCTGGAGTCAGGGATAACACAGTGTGGAGCTGGAGGAATACAGCAGGCCAGGCAGCATCAGAGGAGCAGGAAAGCTGACATTTTGGGTCAGAACCCTTCTTCAGAAATGGGGAATGGGGAAGGGAGATGTGAAATAAATAGATTTCATATAAATAAATAAATAGAGGAGACAGGTTTGTAGAGCACCTGTCCTCGGATCGCGACAAACATCAACACCTTCCATTTGCGAACCACTTCAACTCCCCCTCCCACTCCCTGGACGACATGTCCATTCTGGGCCTCCTCCAGTGTCACAACGACGCCATCCGGAAACTGGAGGAACAGCAACTCATATTCCGCCTTGGGAGCCCACAACCCAATGTTCTCAATGTGGACTTTACTAGTTTCAAAATCTCCCCACCCCGGCCTCATCCCATGACCAACCCTCCCTCTCATCCCTGCCTCCTTGACCTATCCACTCCTCCCACCTTTTTGACCTATCCCCACCACTGCCTACCTGCATTCACCTATCACCATCCAACCTCTCTTCCCCAGCTCCTCTCACCCCCGCCTCCTTGACTAGTCCGTCTTCTCTCCTAACCATCTCCCTTTCGTCCCCGACTCCTTGACCCGACACAACCTATCTGTCTCCTCTCCCCCCACCTCACTGACCAATGCCCACCACTGCCTACCTGCACTCGCCTATTACCATCCCACCTACTTTCCCCAGCCTCACCCTCCTCTATCTATTTATTTCAGATGTCCCTTCCCCATCCTCCAGTTCTGAAGAAGGGTCCTGACCCGAAACATCAGCATTCCTGCTCCTCTGATGCTGCCTGGCCTCCTGTGTTCCTCCAGCTCCATACTGTGTTATCATTATCTAAATTATACATGAAGGTTGGAGATTCACTAATAGGCTAAGAGTGGTAAAAAATATAGTTTAGCCTAATATGAAATCACAGCAAGCTAGATAAAGAATCTAAGTAGATATGGGTGAGAGGGAACTTTTTTTTTATTAACGGTTGCTGTGCATAACTTAAATTATAAGGTGATGTAACTGAGCATACCCAGCACCAAATCCACATTCATGATTTGATGTTGCTTGACATGGCCAACTGATTGGTACAGAAATTACCTATTCATTTTTTTTAACCAGCCATGCTGTGCTACTTAAAAAAACTGAAAGAACCGTGGATGCTATAAGTTAGAAACAAAAACAGAAGTTGCTGGGAAAGCTCAGCAGGTCTGGCAGCATCTGTGAAGAAAACATCAGAGTTAACGTTTCGGGTCCAGTGACCTTTCCTCAGTTCTTTTTTTCGTGCTGCACTACTTCATGAATTGATAGGATATTGTGAAAGATTTCTGAGACCATCAACTTTTGATCTGTTTCTGACCTTTACGCAGCATGCGGACTCAGCTCCTTAATAGATGAATACCAAACATACTTTGTGATTGGGTCACCACCAAATCCAGAAACACAGACATGTTCAACAAAATACAAAGCAAGTGTGTGAAAACTATTCATTGAAAGGCTTATGCAGGTATTGAAAGCAAGATTAAATTAAGTTGACATACTGCTTTTCCACCAATTGATTCTGAATATGCTATGCTCTAGCCTTTTGTTTTCATCAGTGTTTCAGTCATTTCTACAAAAAAAGACTAAAAACAAAGTGATGAAAGAGAGCTAATTAGAGAAAGAGAACATCATGCAGGGTGAAGAAAGGGGCCATCAGGAGAAGCCAATGCAACATAGTGCAAGCTTAGGAGAACAATAAAATCGGTGCTCAGGGCACAAATGTTTCCTTTTGTTACAAGACAATGAGAGGACAGGGTAGAAATTTATGGAGCAGTACAGCAGGAAGGAAAATGACAGGTTTAAAAAATACTGCTTAAAGACAGCAGTTAAATAGATAAGTGCTGGAACAAACTTTTTCATGAACTAATAAGCTACAAATATGACACAGAAAATTTTCCGAAGGCTAATTGACTAAATGTACCAATACCCTGGTATGGTGATAGTTTCCACTTGCACAGTAGGTGTCTCTTCTTGTTATTTTAATGCACACATTTATAATTGTTTTCAATCATTCATGAGATATGAGCATTGATGGCTAGCATTTATTGCCCATCCTTAATTGTCCCTGAGTGAGCTGCATTCTCGAATTGTTGCAGTCCATGTGGTGTAAGTATACCCACAATGCTGTTAAGGAAGCAAGTACAAGGATTTTAATCCAGCTACTGTGAAGGAACATAGAACTCAGAACAAACAGTATAGCACAGCAACAGGCCTTTTGGCCCACCATGTCTGCGCCAAGCATGATGCTCTTCTATACTAATCCCATCTGCCCGCACATGGTCTGTACCCCTCTATTCCCTGCCTTTTTATATGCTTGTCGAAATGTCTCTCATTGCTATTGTATCTGCTTCTATCACCTCTGCAACAGTGTGTTCCAGGCCCTTAACATCTGTTTAAAAAAAACTTGCCTCGCATATCTCCTTTAAACTTTCCCCCTCTCACCTAAAACCCATGCACCACCACCACCACAACCGCCGCCGCCCCCCCGGTACTTGATATTTCCACCCTGGAAAACAGGCACCAACTATCCACTCTATTCATGCCTCCCATCATTTTGTATACCTGTATCAAGTTACTCCTGAACCTCTAATGCTCTAGCGAAAACAATCTAAGTTTATTCAACCTCTCCTTATAGATAATTACACTCCAATCCAAGCAACATCTCAGTAAACCTCTTTTGTACCCTCTTGAAAGCTTCCACATCCTTCCTATAGTGTGGCAACTAGAACTGCACACAATGTTTCAAAAGTGGCCTAACAAAAGTTATGTACAGCTGCAACATGACTTGCCAACTTTTGTACTCAGTGCCCTGACCGATGAAGGCAAGCATGCTCTATGCCTTCATTACCACCTTATCCACTTGTATTGCCACCTTGAAGCAGCTGTGGACTGTCACCCCAAGATCCCTCTAAATTCAATGCATACTTTCCTCTTCCATGCAACCTCCCAAAATGCATCACCTCATGTTTGTCCCTTCTGCACAACCAAAAACTCCATCATTTTCATGACATCTGCAAACTTATTAATCAGACAACTTATGCTTTCATCCAAACCATATATATAATTACAAGCAACAGAGTTCCCAGCACTGTTGGGTTGTGAAACACCACTGGTCACAGACCTCCAGTCAGAAGAAAACACCGCTCCACAACTAATCTCTTCTATGACTAAGCTAATTTTGTATTCAATTTACCAACCCACCATGTTTTCCATGTGACTTAATCTTCTGGACCAGCCTAACATGAGTGACCTTGTCAAATACTTTTCTAAAGTCCATGAAGACAACATTCATTGGCCTACCCTCATCAATAAGGGTACTATCATTCCAAGTCAGGATGGTGTGTGGCTTAGAAGGGAACCTGCAGGTAATGGTGCTTACATCCATGCTCCTCTTGACCTTCAAAGTGGGAGACTTCGCGGCTTTAGGAGCTGCTGTTGAAGCAGCATAGGTGAGTACATGCAGTGCAGCAAATTGAAGTACAAGTACTTAAAAGTTTGGTTATACTGCTGTAGTTCTTAAATTCTACCACAAGGTGGTGGTATTGCCAAACTCAATAACAGCACATTTCAGAGATAACAAGCATGGGGCTGGATGAACACAGCAGGTCAAGCAGCATCAGAGGAGCAGGAAAACTTGACGTTTCGGGCCTAAACCCTTCATCAGAAATGGGGGAGGGGAAGAGGGTTCTGAAATAAATAGGGAGAGAGGGGGAGGCGGATAGAGGATGGATAGAGGAGAGGATAGGTGGAGAGGAGGCAGACAGTCGAAGAGGCGGGGATGGAGCCAGTAAAGGTGAGTGCAGGTAGGGGGGTAGGGAGGAGATAGGTCAGTCCAGGGGGGACGGACAGGTCAAGGGGGCGGGATGATGTTAGTAGATAGGAGATG
>JAHRHZ010000094.1:4688780-4708175 GCA_024137785.1 Ginglymostoma cirratum | reverse complement strand
ATCAACCCTTCTGATGAAGGGTTTAGGCCCGAAACGTCAAGTTTTCCTGCTCCTATGATGCTGCTTGACCTGCTGTGTTCATCCAGCCCCATGCTTGTTATCTCGGATTCTCCAGCATCTGCAGTACCTTTTTATCTCAGTAATATGCCACTATGTTAGAGTTTCTGTATTAGGAAAATACTTTAAAACTAACTGGTTTTGTTTACAAGAATTCTTTTGAAGCAGAACAATTCCTTGCTCCTCGTTTCCGAGCTCATAACGGTGATTTAGTAGTTTTACATCTATATTCCATAAAAGATCATCTTATATCTTATACTCTACATGGCATTACTACCCATATTGTTATATAACATTGAGCCTAGCCTCTTGGTAAGAAATGGAACGAGAGAGGAGAAATAACCTGACCATGTAAAATGCTCTCTTTCTGTTAGCTTTTAGATTTTTAAATTTTTTGAACATACGTTTAGAATTTGGAAATTATATTTGGGAAAGTAAACTCAATGATGCATGTAAAACCAGTTTAGGACCATTTAGGCAAGAAGTGATTACAGCAAAGATAGAAAGGTATAAATGCAATGTACAAATTTGTTGGCATGCCTGTTGATATGTAAATCTTTCAGTTCACTGATGGCCCATTAATTTATTAATAAGTTAAAACACCTAATACATCACCTATTTTGTTTACTGTTTGAATCCCACTTCATTCATTTACTGGCTTGTCATAAGAACATATTGATTCGCTGTTGTCTGCACATCAATTCATGCATTAACTGGTGCCCAAACGCCATTAAATTGTTTTGCTTGCGTACCTGCTACTTCATTTATTCATTGATACCCCACTCTAGGATCTCCCAGTTGGAAACATGATTGACATTGGGACTGCACAGATGAAGTGAGACTTAACACAGTAGTTTCACTTATAAGTTGATCAATCTTCTTTCTTTCTGAACTTCTGACTCAAAATTAAATTTAACCATGCCATGCATTGAAAATGTAAGAATTAACAGCCATTCAGTCTCTCAATTTGTTTAGACTGGCAACTTTTTAATTATTATTGGTAATATTGAGACACAGTCAATAACTCATCAGAATTATTTTGTTTACAACACGCTAACTTGTGAAGCAGATGTTGCAGCAACCAACTGTTTTTTTACTTGTAAAAACCAAAAGCACTGCAGATGCTGTAAATCAGAAACAAAAACGAAATTTGTTGCAGTTCTGACGAAGAGTCACCGGACGCAAAACGTTAACTCTGATGTCTCTCCACAAATGCTGCCAGACCTGCTGAGCTTTTCCAGCAACTTCTGTTTTAGTTTCTGGGTTTTTTGTATGTGGCTTGCAAGTACAACACGGATCAAGAGCCAGGAAAGTCACAACATTGTATACACACAGCATATGGACTCCTTAAAGGGAAGATACAACACTTTATAAATAACAATTACATTTGAAAGGAGATATCTGATGGAATCTTAAGCCCACCATGCTTCGATTTGTCAAATGATGTGTTAGAAAAAGGTATTGTTTGTGTACTTACCCTGTAAGTAGATAACTTTATACTATGTGTGATTGTTTGCCCATTATCTTGACGAGTGCTGGAAACTGTTCCAAGCTGTGTATAACACAAGCACTTAGTAAATTAATTGCCCACCTAATTACCTAGCTTGATGCAAGCATTCTCAAAGGGATAGCTGAACCTTTGAGATATGAACAAAGACTACTGTATTTGAAAACCATTTTGTGACTGGTGCATTGTTTCGACTGATTTTAATTTTAAAATAATATGATTGATTGTGCTGGTTGAACAGGGGCTTCATGGGTTATAGTCAGAGTGCCAGGGTGAATGGAAACTTTTAAACAGTAATGTAATACAGCCGCTGGCTGTCCTTGGCTTGAAATCAGTCTTGGATGTTTTAGCTGATGTCAGTAAAATGTTAGAAGCCCTAAACTGGATAACCCTGCATGATGGAAGAGGAAAATCAGCCACAATTCCCATTGCTAATGTCTAACTATAACTTTAACTATGGGGTTCAGTAAGATCATTCCTTTATTTTACAACTTCGTGTACTTAGTCACAGAGTTGTATGACCATGTTTCCATGGAAACAGACCATTTGGTCAAACTCATCCATGTCAACCAGATACCCTAAACTAATCTAGTCCCATTTGCCAGCATTTGGCCCATATTCCTCTAAACCCTTCCTATTTTTATGCCCATCCAGATGCCTCTTCAATGTAAACTAACAGCAGAGGCAGTCAACTGTGAATATGCACTGCCTGGTCACACAGCTGTACAGGTGTACTGCTCCTTTTTTTTCATTCCCCCATGGTCCCTACTCTCTCTCTTGTTATAGAGTACGTTGTTTTGATCTTCTGTCTCCAAAACAACGTAACAGTTAATCAAATGGTAATTATTGTTCCAAAAATCGAGGAAATCAGCTCCAACACTGAAAAAAGAACTCAAAAAATGAGCAGCTCTTACAGCTGCAATTTTCTCCCATCCTCCACCTTGGATTTCCCATTATCCAATCCTCAAGAATTTCTATGTAGCTACTCAGAAATTCAAATTCCAGTTGATGTTGATTAAAGATATCATGGACTCCATCTGTCCGATAGGAGCACGTTGATGTTCACTATCGAGGCTCAGGGCATGAATATTCCCTACTTGAATGCTTGTATCAATGCCCAACTGTCATCACTTTTATTCTATATCCCAGTAAACAGTTAATGTATTCAAATGGTTTTTGGAGAAAATTGCGCAGAAAATGGAGAGTCACATTTTGTTTCTGACAAATGTTGGCAAAACAGTTTGCTTCTTACATTTGATGGAGGAAATAAAATGCAAAGACCAAGTTTGGGAGTTTATATTAAATTAGCTGATGAATGCATTCAATTAATTGAATCATTCATCAAAGATACATTAATCTTGTATGTTTCCTTACAAGATTAAAGTACAAAAGTTCAAGCATTGCCTAAAAGTTTCCATTTACTGCAGCACACTAGAAATAACCCATGAGGCTACAGAGCCCCTGCTCAACAAACACAATTAATCATATATTATTTTAAAATCAAAATCAGTCAAAACAATGCAGCAGTCACAAAATGGTTTTCAAACACAGTAGTCTTTGTTCATATCTCAAAGATTCAAATATCCTTCTGAGGATGCATGCATCAAGCTAGGTAATTAGGTGAACAATTAACTTACTAAGTGTTTGCATTATATTAATCTTGGAACCATTCCACACTAGTCGTTATAATTGAGAAACAAGCATGCATAATATAAAGCTATTATTTTTATAGTCTTTGCTGTTGATCTTATTTCATTACCACAACAGTGTTTATATTGTGAAGCTACTTAAATATGATGTGTGGGGAAATCCCATGCAGAATCATTTATTAGATAACCTTTACAAAAATTGGTGAAAATATTACCAGTTAATTGCATTCCTGAATATAAAGTGCTTGCTGTGAAAAGACTTGCAAACAGAATTTACTTTCCCTTCTGGAAATGTTGTGGGGGATAAATGAGTTACACATCTCAACTGTTTGTGGCATGGAGGTATTGGAGGATATCATAGAATCATGGAATGTCTGTGATGTGGAAGCGGGCCATTTGGCCCATCAAAACCACAGCAACCCTCTGAACAGCATCCCACTATTCATATCCAATGAGTGAAAGGGTGATAAAAGGGTAATTTTCTGACTAAGGGCTGATTTATTTTTTTAAACTGTTTGGAGCCATTCCCAATGAGGTAGGTATGCAGCATATGAAGGAGCAAAAAGTTAGAGGAGAGAGTTTGTGTCTCTTTAGCTTAGCCACAGTATTAGAGTCCCATTATTGGGTTTTCAGAATGGGTGGACCTCTTGGTGACCCATGTCTGCATGCTGAAAGGTCAC
This sequence comes from Ginglymostoma cirratum, assembly GCA_024137785.1. Taxonomy (NCBI): domain Eukaryota; kingdom Metazoa; phylum Chordata; class Chondrichthyes; order Orectolobiformes; family Ginglymostomatidae; genus Ginglymostoma; species Ginglymostoma cirratum. The sequence goes on along the minus strand of JAHRHZ010000094.1, from coordinate 4,704,282 downwards.
TGTTTTAAGGGAACTGTCAAAAGACAGCCATCTACTTGAATATTGAGTAAAGGCTGCCCTTGCCCAATTCTCGAATGCATCCGTGGACATCATGCTGCAGGTTGCAAGGGCTTGTCGACAGGTTAGGTGAAATCATCATTACACCACAGAGGCAAGTATGTAGAAAGTTCCAAGGGCAAATTCTGAGTTGAACATTGAGTCAGCTCTCTGACATGTTCCTGCCTCTGAGCAATCTTGTCAGAGGCATTTGCACAGTGGAAGGTAAGAGGTTCAGATGCTACACAGTAATACTTGAACAAAGAGGCATTTGCAGTGCCGTCAGCACACTAAGCAACATATGCTATGGAATCATAGAGTCATAGAGCTGTACAATATAGAAACAGACCCTTTGGTCCAACTCGTCCATGCTGACCAGTTATGCTAAATTAATCTAGTACCATTTGGCCCATATCCTTCCTGTTCATGTATCCATCCAGATGCCTGTTAAATGTTGTAATTGTACCAGCCTCCACCACTTCCTCTGGCAGCTCATTCCATACATGCACCACCCTCTGTGAAAAAGCTGCTCCTTAGGTCTCTTTTTGTCTTTCCCCTCTCACCTTAAACCTATGCCCTTAGGTTTTGGACTCACCTACCCCGGAGAAAAGACCTTGTCTATTCATCCTATCCATGCCCCGCATGATTTTATAAACCTCTTATAACGTCACCGACACTCCACGGAAAATAGCCCCAGCCTATTCAGACTCTCCTTATAGCTCAAACACTCCAACCCAGGCAACATCCTTGTAAATGTTTTCTGAACCGTTTCAAGTTTCACAACATCCTTCCTATAGCAGGGAAACCAGAACTGAACACAGCATTCCAATAGTGGCCTAACCAATGTCCTATACGGCTGCAAAATGACATCCCAACTCCTACACTCAATGTACTGACCAATAAAGGTAAACATACCAAATGCCACCTTCACTATCCTAATTAGCCAATAAAAACAATCCATATCTGAGATAACAAGGTGTGGAGCTGGATGAACACAGCAGGCCAAGCAGCATCATAGGAGCAGGAAAGCTTGACGTTTCAGGCCTAGACCCTTCATCAGAAATGGAGGAGGGGAAGAGTTCTGAAATAAATAGGGAGAGAGGGGGAGGTGGGTAGAAGATGGATAGGTGGAGAGGAGGCAGACAAGTCGAAGAGACGGGGATGGAGCCAGTAAAGGTGAGTGTAGGGAGGAGATAGGTCAGTCTAGGGAGGACGGACAGGTCAAGGGGGCAGGATGAGGTTAGTGGATAGGAGATGGGGGTGTGGCTTGAGGTGGGAGGAGGGGATAGGTGAGAGGACTGACAGGTTAGGGAGGCGGGGACGAGCTGGGCTGGTTTTGGGATGCAGTTGGGGGAGGGGAGATTTTGAAGCTTGTGAAATCCACATTGATACCATTGGGCTGCAGGGTTCCCAGGCTGAATGAGTTGCTGTTCCTGCAGCCTTCAGGTCGCATCGTTGTGGCACTGCAGGAGGCCCAAGATGGACATGTCGTCTGAGGAATGGGAGGGGGAGTTGAAATGGTTTGTGACTGGGAGGTGCAATTGTTTGTTGTGAACCGAGCATTGGTGTTCTGCAAAGCGGTCCCCAAGTCTCCACTTGGTTTCCCCGATGTAGAGGAGGCCACAACAGGTACAGCAGATGCAGTATACTACATTGGCAGATGTGCAGGTGAACATCTGCTTGATGTGGAAAGTCTTCTTGGGGTGAGGGAGGTGGTGTGGGGGCAGGTGTAGCACTTCCTGCGGTTGTAGGGAAAAGTGCTGGGTGTGGTGGGGCTGGAGGGGAGTGTGGAGCGGACAAGGGAGTCAGAGTGGTCGCTCCAGAAAGCTGACAAGGGTGGGGAGGGAAAAATGTCAATAGACAATAGGTGCAGGAGTAGGCCATTTGGCCCTTTGAGCCAGCACCACCATTCATTATGATCATGGCTGATCATCCACAGTCAGTATCCTGTTCCTGCCTTATCCCCATAGCCCTTGATTCTATTATCTATAAGAGCTCTGTCCATCTTTCTTGAAAGTATCCAGAGACTTGGCCTCCACTGCCTTCTGGGGCATAGCATTCCATATATCCACCACTCTCTGGGTGGTGAATTTTTTTCCTCAACTGTTCTAAATGGCCTACCCCTTATTTTTAAACTGTCATCTGGTTCTGGACTCACCCATCAGGGGAAACATGCTCCCTGCCTCCAGAGTGTCCAATCCCTTTATAATCTTATACGTCTCAATCAGATCCCCTCTCATCCTTCTAAACTCAAGTGTATACAAGCCCAGTCGCTCCAATCTTTCAACATATGATAGTCCTGCCATTCTGGGAATTAACCTCGTGATCCTACGCTACGCTCCCTCAATAGCAAGAATGTCCTTCCTCATGTCTTTGGTGTCAGATTGCAGATGGCGGAAGTGTCGGAGGATGATGCGTTGGATCCAGAGGTTGGTGGGGTGGTGCGTGAGGACGAGGGGGATTCTTTCTTGGTGGTTATTGCGGGGACGGGGTGTGAGGGATGAGTTGCGGGAAATGCGGGAGACACGGTCGAGGGCGTTCTCGACCACTGCGGGGGGATGTTGCGGTCCTTGAAGAATGAGGACATCTGAGATGTTCTGGTAGTGCTTGCTTCCCACTGACTCTAGCGGCCACAGATGACTTGTCATGCTCTCCAATCATGTTTCACACTCTCTGACATCTTCAAAATCTGTGCGAGGAACCTTCTGAATCCTTTGTGTTCTATCAGATGGTTAGTATATAAAGTGGTTAACCACCATCTTGAGGCAAGCTTTGCCCAGCGGGATATAAAGGACTGTTCCAGGGAGGAGCTAATCAGTCCTGAGTTTATATTAGACTCTACGTGTGTATGTTTCGGTGGTAGTAATGTGAACTTACTCTTTAAATAGAGTCTGAGTCTCATGAGAAACCATCAGATGTTATGAAGCAGTATTAAAACAAAACTGCTCATCAGGATCAGACCTATATTTTGGCAAAGACTTCATGTGGGCTCCTTCTCCATATGATATCAGTAGCTTAATCTAAAACCAGTGAGAAAGGTGTCTGGCAATGAAGCTTCCAAGTCCTTCCATTACAATACCTCCCATTTATCTTACCTAATCAGGGAGTGTTCCTGTGATCACTGAAGTATTACGGAATGGAAGAAAGCTTTCAGCTTTCTGCACTGGCTCTCCAAATATCAAGATGGTGGTGGAGTAAAGGGGCTGAGCCAGGGCTCGTCCACTCCCATCTGCTTTCTTCCTTTTTTGTTTTGTCTTTTCACTTTTGTTCCTTTGTCCTTTTCTCTTCTCTTTGCTTCATTTGTTAAAGCCTGGAAAGTGGCAGGTGAAGGAGGAGGCTCTCCGGTGGCAGCTGTGACAAGCCAGAGACAACTCCACCCCAGCCCAGGGTCTCCTGACGAGCGAGGAGCAGGTAGTCTTCAGGCTGAGCCTGTCTGTTCTAGGCCGGCTGCATTCTTAATCAATCGCTCTCACTCTAGTCTTTCTTTACTCTGTCTTTTCTACATCTGCCTCCTGTTGTGGGGAGGCAGGAGAGGGGTCAGTGAGGAGTCCTGGCTCCTTAGTCCAGATGCGTGGACTCCTGGGACAGTGGCAGAACTTCGGCTGCACGGATGGCAGAGCGAGAACTCCTGGCTCTGGTAGGCCAGAGCGTGGATTCTTGGTGGCAGCGGGTCATTGACAGGGAGGTGTCGTTACCCTGAGTGGAGGCTTCTGGCTGCGGTAGGCCTGGAGCAGGAATCTTGCAAAGGTCTTGGAGCTGTCTTTGGTACACCGGCTGATGAATATGAACTCTATTTAAATACCTTTTTATTACTCTTATACCTCAAAATGGCAGCAGGTTGTGGCGACAGAGCGCTTTTCACTGTAGGTCCCTAGATATATGTGACGATAAATAAATAAAATGAGCATTGTTCCCTTGTGCCATTGTCCTGCCATGTTCCACTGGCCTTACACATTATCTCTACTCAAATAATGGTCCAATACCCTTTGAATGCATCGGTTGACGGTACCTCCTCCATACTTCCAGCCATTGCATTCCAGACCCAAAACAGTTCATTTTGTTTGGAAACATTTTTCTCATATCACATTTGATCTTTGCTGTCTCATCCTCGATCCTTTCACAAGCGGAAACAGGTTTTTCCTATCTACTCTATCCACTCCCTTCATGATTTTGATAACTTCTATCAGATATCTTTGTGGTTTTCTTCTATCCAATGATGCCACTCTCGAATATCTCCCCAATGTAACCTTATGACTGAAGTCTCTCGTTCCTTGGTGCCATTTGTGTAAATACTTTCTCCAATGCGTACTCAACTTTCCTCTAGTGTGGTACCTAGAATTGCACATTGTACTCTCGCTGAGTTATAACAAATATCTTATAAAAGTTTGTCTTTTGTATTTTTCCCCTATTAATAAAACCCAGGATAATGTACAATTTCTGTTTTAACAGCTTTTTGCACCTGTCCTGCTAACTTCAATGATCTGTGCATATGTACACCCAGGTCTCCCTGGTCCTGTGCCCCTTTTAGATTTTACTCCTTATTTTATATTGCCTGTCCATGTCCTTCCTTCCAAGCTGCATTTCATCTTCCACCTATCCACCCACTTGACCAACTTTGCCTGTGTCCTCACAAAGTTCTAGACTACCCTCCTCACAAATTATAATTCTTCCTTGTTTTGTATTAGCTGCAAATTTTAAAAAAGAAGTTACCCTGCACACCAAGGTCTAAATCTCAGTATATTTTTAATCAAGCTGTTCAGAGTTGCTATCACACGCTCCTCTGAAACCGGCAGGACTTGAACTGTGGCCTCCCGGTCTAGGGGTGGCAACACTCTCACTGCACCACAAGAGAGCCCTTTCAATCTAATTCAAGGACCTTCCAGATGTAAATAAAGGGCGACTTTGTGACATGATACCGAGCTGGAATTGTTTCAATCGTACCCATCAAACACTCCCAGGACAGGGACAACAAGGGATTAAAATACAGCATAAATCTCCCTCGATTCTTTCAGTTCTCAAATAAATAATAGTGAAGCAGCCCCTCCAATGGCTCCATATCAAAATAAAACACAAATGGAAAACGTGAACAGAAACCTAGAGAACTAAACAGAAACTTATTAAATACAAATGACGTTGTCTAGGCTGATGATTCACTCCGGCCCCTGCGACACCCACTAGTCTCAAAATGCGTTTACCGTGACGGTGAGCACCACGAGTCCACATTCCTCCAACATTCTGTTAACGATTTGACTCCTTGCTTATCAAGAAGCTAGAGTTAGCATTTCAATTTGAGTGACCCTTCTTCTGAAGAAAGGTCACTGGACTCAAAATGTGATCTCTGCTGTCTCTTTGCAGATGCTACCAGACCTGCTGAGTTTCCCCTGCAGTTTCAGTCTTCCAGCATCCACAGTCCTTTATATTATTTATCAAGAATCTATCTACCTCTGGCTTAAACATATTCAAGAAGTCTGCTTCCACTGCCTTTACAGAAGAAGAATTTTAAAGTTGCGCAACCTTAGAGTCATAGAGTCATTGAGATATACAGCACAAAAACAGACCCTTCAGTCCAACTCGTCCATGCTAGCAAGACACCCTAAATAAAACCAGTCCCACTTGCCAGCGTTTGGCCCAAAGCGCCCTCAACCCTCCCTATTCATGTACCCATCTAGATGCCTTTTATATGTTGTAAGTGTACCAGTGTCCACCATTTCCTCTGGCAGCTCATTCCATACAAGCACCACCCTCTGCGTGAAAAAGTTGCCACTTAGGTCCCTTTTAAATCTTTCCCCTCTCACCTTAAACCTATGCCCTCTAGTTTTAGACTGCCCCACCCCAGGGAAAAGACCTTGTCCCATTTACCCTGTCCATGCCCCTCACGATTTTATAAGCCTCTATAATGTGAAGCCTCAGCATCTGACGCTCCAGGGAAAATAATCCCTGTCTATTAGGCCTCTCTCTATAGCTCAAACCCTCCAACCCTGGCAACAACAGTGTAAATATTTTCTGAACTCCTTCAAGTTTCTCAACATCCTTCCTATAGCAGGGAGACCAGAATTGCATGCAGTATTCCAATAGTGCCCTAACCAATGTCCTGTACAGCTGCAACATGATCTCCCAAATCCTGTACCCAATGCACTGAACCAATAATTACCTTATCTATCTTAAATGGTTGAGCCCTTATTTCAAAACAGTGACCGTTAGTTCTAGATTCTCTCACATGAGGAAGCATCCTTTCCAAAAGTACCCTGTCAATCTTTTGTGTGTCAATCAGGTCACTACATACTCTAAATTCAGAGATAAAAGGTACTGCAGATGCTGGAGAATCTGAGATAACAAGCATGGGGCTGGATGAACACAGCAGGTCAAGCAGCATCATAGGAGCAGGAAAACTTGACGTTTCGGGCCTAAACTGGACTGACCTATCTCCTCCCTACCCCCCTACCTACACTCACCTTTACTGGCTCCATCCCCGCCTCCTCGACTTGTCTGCCTCCTCTCCACCTATCCTCTCCTCTATCCATCCTCTATCCGCCTCCCCCTCTCTCCCTATTTATTTCAGAACCCTCTTCCCCTCCCCCATTTCTGATGAAGGGTTTAGGCCCGAAACGTCAAGTTTTCCTGCTCCTATGATGCTGCTTGACCTGCTGTATACTCTAAATTCAAGCTGGTCCATACAGCATGGAAACAGACTCTTCAGTCTAACCAGTCCATGCCGAATACAACCCCAAACTAAACTAGTCCTACAGTCCCACGTCCTGCCAACCATTCCTGTTCATGTACTGATCGAAGTGTCTTTTAAATGTTGTAAACTGGCCACACCCACAACTTCCTCATGAAGTTCATTCCACACAGGAACCACCCTCTGTGTAATAAATTTGCCGCTCATGTCTTTTTCAATCTTCTCCTATCACCTTAACAATATGCCCCTAGCCTTAAAATCCTCCATCCTAGGGAAAAGACACCTACCAGTAACCCGAACTATACCCCTCATTATTTTATAAATCTTTATAAGGTCACCTCTCAACCTCCTCCTCTGAAAAAGTCCCAGCCTATCCAGCCTTTCTTCATAAAGCAAATCTTCCACACACTCGGCAACATCCTGGTACATCTGAGTCCTGTCTAGCTCGCCTGTTCATGTTTCCTCGTAAGACAACCCTTCTATTCCATGGATTGGTCTAGTAATCCTGTGAATTGCTCCCAATGCATTTACATCCTTCTTTGAATGAGACCAATACTGCACACACTACTCTAAATGAGATTTTGCCAGTGCCCTGTGTAATGAGGCATAACATGCCTACTTTGTCATGCAATTCCTCTTGCAATAAACAGCAATATTCTATTACCTTTTCCCATCACTTGCTGTACCTTCATGCTAGCCTTTGTGATCACTACACTAGGTGACCCAGATCCTTTTTCATCTTAGAGCTCTGCAATCTCTCACTATTTATATAATATGATTTTAATATTCTTTCTGCCAAAATGGACACTTTTACATTTTCCAACACTATACTCTATTTTCCAGATCTTTGCTCACTCATGTAACCTATCTCAGCCTCCTCTGATGTTCTCCTTTCTGCCGCTATTTCATTTATATATACCCTGTATCCTCTTCAACAAATTCCAAGCTTAGCACGATCTTCAACTTTTCATCAAACTTTTTAGACTTTGTGAATCGGACCCTTTTGTACATATTTAATCTTCTTTAACATTCCGATCCATGCCAATGGGTTTATGTCAAAAAAAATCTCTGCAAATGGTGGCAGAGTAGGCTTGTTCACTCCATCTGCTCTTCTTCTTCCTTTTTCTTTTATTTTTTTTTTGTTTATTTAATTTTAGTTTTCTTTTATTTTTTTTCCGCTCACTTACCTTCTGGGGAGTGGTAGCGACAGCTCAATGAGTATCTAGCTCATTGAGTTTGGCAGTCAGCCAAATGTCTAGTGTGAGGCAGAGGCGGGGAGGTCCTGACCTGGGAGAGTCAGGGAGCTCTCGGTGAGTTCTCAATGCATGGCAAGCGGAACGAAGGCGAGGCCGAGGATCGGTGCGGACGGCGCCGGAATCGGGGCTTTGGTGGTCTGAGATCCCAGGAGTGAGCCCAACACGGCGACGGAGGCTCCCCTGACATCTGCAGTGACAACAAGAGCAGGGGAGATCGAGGAAATCGTGCCAAAGTGGAGGAGATGGAGCCCTTGTAAGGAGTGCGGGCCCGACATGACTGAGCACTTAGGACTGCAATGGTTGAATTTTTAGCTTTATTTATTTAATTTTTGACTTAATGTGAAGGAGGACTGTAATGTTTAACTTTTAACTTTGTTCCTTATTTCTTTCTACCTAGTTCTTAAGTTTTTGTACGTAGGTATTTATACCTAAGTTAGCACCATGTATGCTGCCATTTACAACTTTCCACTGTACTACTGTGCTTCTGTACTTGACTGCATAAAGTCTGAATGTAAATCTGAAAATTTGAATTTAAAATGAGGCATTGTTGTTTGTTTATGGATTCCCAGCTTAAAGACTTCACATGTCCACTTCCTGGAGGTTGTTTCTGGAACTTACAGAGCATACGTCACAGACGAATTGATAATGACACTTCAGAATGAGCGGTGATGTGCATTATTCAGAAAGACCGAGTTATGCATGATTTGCTTTCTATCATTGTGCTTCGATGGCAGATAATTGAATGAAGCAGAATGAAAGGTAAAGGTCAGAAAGGACAAAGCCCAGAAAAAATAAGTCATCAGCTATCAACTAAATTAAAATGTGGGGGAGATGTAAAATGGGCTGTTGATTTACAATCACCTGTTTCACACTATCCTAATGATATTTTGCACTCTAAAGAAATATGTTCCATCATTTAGGAGTTTGTGGTCATTCAATTTGATTTTAATTAAGTTTCTCAATGTTAAATTGACCAATAAATCAGCCCAAGTTTATAAATCAGTAATTTGTGAGCAGTTCAGCATGTAGTTCAGCATGCTAGGACAAGAGGGCATAGCCTCAAGATTAAAGGGAGCAGATTTGGAACTGAATCGAGAAGGAACTTCTTCACCCAGAGGGTTGTTAATCTATGGAATTCCTTGCCCAGTGAAGTAGTTGACAGTACTTCAGTAAATGTTTTTAAAGCTAAGGTAGATTTTTTTTTTGAACAATAAAGGAATGAAGGGATAAGGTGAGAGCGTGGGTAAGTGGATCTGAGCCCACGAAATGATCAGCCATGATCTTGTTGAATGGCGGAGCAGGCTCGAAGGGCCGGAAGGCCTACTTCTGCTCCTAGTTCTTATGTTCTTGGTGGTGTTAATAGATTTTTATCATCCCTTTTGTTTGAGTATTTCTTTGCAGGAGTTTGAATTGTGTATTCGAGGGAATCTATTTTCCAGTCACCAGTCAGCTTGTAGCAGAATGATAAAGGGTTCTGTGTTGTAGCATTTATCACACATGGCAGATACAAGAAACAACTTTATGTTAATATAGGAGTAATGTCAGTTTGATACTGAAGTTACACCATTGAAATGTATTAAGGTCAAATTTCTGGATATTTTACACATTCCTGCTGTAATTTCAGGAAACATCTACTGGATGGCCACAAAATTGGGATCTTGGACTAAAGTAAAGCCCCGAATAAGAAGCAGAAGTGCAACAGAGCCATCAATGTTACCATCCCATTTTCAGATGAAGATCAAAAGTAAAAGAAACTAGAGCAAAGGAGCCCTGTTAGGAATGTGAAAGTTCATCAAACCTTCCAGCATCTGGGGCACCTAATTGGCTGCCGGTGGGCAGTTTATTGGCATTAGGACTCCAAATGAGAAAAACCTGGCTGCCAAGGGCTGTGGGCCAATCACCTTCCACATCCACAACCACTTCCATCTGGAAGGACAAGGGCAGCAGATACATGGGAACACCACCACCGCCAAATTCCCCTCCAAGCCACTCACCATCCCGACGTGGAAGTATATCGCCGTTCCTTCACTGTCCCTGGGTCAAAATCTGGGAATTCTCTCCCTAATGGCTTTGTGGGTCAACCCACAGCAGGTGGAGTGCAGCGATTCAAGAAAGCAGCTCACTACCACCTTCTCAAGGGGCAACTAGGGATGAGCAAGAAATGCTGGCCCAGCTAGTGATGCCCACAGCCCACAAAATGAATAATAAGGAAAAGCACCAGAGAGAAGGGCTAGCGTCACCGATCTACCAATACAGAATCCCAGCCTAAAGTCCTGGTACTAATCCCCCCCCAACAGATGATAGAGAAATTTGAATTCAACAAAACATAGTGACCCTATCATCAATTCTGATAGTTATAAAAACCTGTCTGATTCACTGATGTGCTTTAGGGAAAGAAATCTGCCATCCTTACCCTACATGTGATTCCAGGCCAATGCTCCCTCTAAACTCCACAGCCACTCTGAGGTTCCCCTCATGCTGATCCACATGACTAGTGTGCCGACACTTTGAGTTCTGATTTTGGAAGTCGCTGACATGCAGGACATCCTTGCAAAGAGAAGGAAATTGGAGGGGTATTAATCCAGACATGCAACAATTATGATTGACTCTGTGTAATAAGGGATGGGCAATAAATGCTGGCTTAGCCAGCAATGCCCACATCCCATATCCAAATAAAAACCAAATAATGAGAAAAACAAAGCACCCCCTAGACACCCAGGATGAAGAAGTGATTGTGGCAAAGGTGGGTATTATTTGGCAAGGGGTGGACTTGCATGATGGGGCTTGTGGTGAGACAGGGTTTGGTGGGGGGCGCGGGCATGGGGATCAGAAGAAAAAGCACGACACAGCTCTCTGTAGTGCCCCTTCCATCCTACATCCAGTCCCTTTATCATTGTCTTAGCTTAAATAGAAAGAATGCATCAATGATCCACAAGTGTCACAAAATGTATAAAATCCCAAGTAGACCAAAGGATGACCAATTTGCTTAACTGGCTGCTATTCAGGACAAAAGCAGTGCCCAGCAGATTTCATTTTTAATAGAAAATAAGTCCCCTTTACTGTTAACTCCTCTTCAGTCTAATGATAACAGATGGCAAAGAAATGAAAGAACTCCAAGTCTACCACTATGCATCTTAAATTATACCTCTTTAAAAAAACCCCAAACCCACTCATTCAAAATTAAGAAATTAATTCACAATTGAGACAAACAAAAGACAAATGGTTTGACACATTTTACGGATGGGAAAAAGGTTTTGAAGATTAAGAAGTCTAGATCACAAGGTTGAATTAAATTGTCTCTCATGGGTTCTTTAATGTCAACAATTATGTTGCCTATAAAACAATGGTCATTTTTCATTTTGATAGTGCCAGGGAGATAATGGCTGAGTGGTAGTATTGCTGGACTGTTAATCCAAAGACCACGGTAATATTCTAGGGACCTGGGTTCAAATCCTGTCATGGCAGATGGTGGAATTTGAATTCAATAAAAATCTTGAATTAATGATGAATTGTTTGGGGAAAAACTCATCTGTCCAGAGTATGGTGGATGCTGAAACATTGAATAAGTTTAAGGAAGAGACAGCCAGGGGCAACGTAGTGGCTCAGTGGTTAGTACTGTAGCCTCACTGCACTGGGGACCTGGGTTCAATTCCAGCCGTGGGTAACTATCAATGTGGGATTTTCACATTCTCCCCATGTCTGTGTATGTTTCCTCCAGGTGCTCTGGGTTTCGTCCCACAGTCCAAAGATGTGCAAGTTAGGTGGATTGACCATGGGAAATGTAGGGTGCAGGGATGGGTTGGGACTGAGTGGGGTGCTCTTCAAAGGATCAGTGTGTATTCAATAGGCCAAATTGCTTGCTTCTACACTGTAGAGATTCTATAAGTCGATTCATTGGTGTTTCCTTGTGAGAATGCTTTTTTGCTTTTTCTGCCTTGTTTTTCTATCACAAGGAGAGTTAAGGGAAGAGAGAAATACTTTCAGTTTGCAACTCCAGTTGTCTCTAACTTCCCTGCAATTACAGCTTTGTAGCAAAATACAGGTCAACCAGTCTGAGGGCGGTTGTCAGGCAGTTATCTCGGAACTCAAAAATCTTGGTACACTCTGTCTCAAAGTACCCCTCTCACTGCTTTGAAAAGCAATGTTATCTTGCACTGCTAAAACTAGTTCTGAGGAAGGGTCGCCGGACATGAAATGTTAACTCTGATTTTTTCTTCACAGATGCTGCCAGACCTGCTGAGCTTTTCCAGTAACTTCTGTTTTTGTTAAAAATATGTTCCACTTGATTTATTCCAAATTGCAAAACCTTTCTAGTATTTCAACAGATTTCTAGTTCACTCTATTGTCCAAGAATGACAAATAAAATGGTTTCTTATATCTCTGACTGAGGGATGTCATTACCAGCCCCAACTGACAGCCGAAAAGGGGACCAGGAGACAGTAAGGACTGCAGATACTGGAAGTCAAAGTCAACAGATGTGAAGCTGGAAGAGCTTTTCTGCCAGTGAACCAATCAGGTAGGCTGACTTGTAAACTTTGCGCAATCAGGAGGGAGAGATCCCATCTAGAGTGAGACACTCTGAGTGAGTATATAGTTCGGGGCACTTTGCAGACAGCTTGGGAATTCAGTGTAGAGGGGAAATGGTGTTTTTCTCTTGTTTTTTTGGTTCACAGTTTGTAAGGTGTTTTTAACAGGATAAATTAAAGCCCAAGATCGGGCACCAAGCACACAGAAGTGTCATCACAGGAAAACCGTAAGTTCATTGGTTGCCAATAGCTGCTAATTTGATTATCTAATTATAGGTTTCTTTCAGATTGAAGGTAAATAGGGGAAATACTTATGGATTACAAATTAAACACCAATAAGAAATTGAAAAAAAAAATTAAGAATTAAGTAATTAAAGTAGAGATGTTGAGCCAGGTGTTGCTGGAACTGCATGATGTGAGAGCTGGTGGACCCTGTTGGGGTTCATAGTGACTGTATCCATAGCAAGTGTGGATTGCTTGAGGAATTCTGACTCAGAATTGATGAGCTGGAGTCTGAGCTTCGATCACTGCAACACATCAGGGAGTGGGAGAGTTACCTGGATGCCATGATTCAGGGTACAGCCCAATCACTTTGATTAACTATCTCAAATTTGGTCAGTGATCAGGGGCAGAAGGGTGTGACAAGGAGCGAGGCAGGTGAGGGATCTAGGAGCTGGTGCTGAAGGAGCCTCAGCCCTTGAGCTTGTCTAACAGGTTTGAGATACTTGGTCCATTTGTGGGTGAGAGTCAGGCCTGTAGCAAGGGTGAACAAACTGACCGTAGCACCATGGTACAGGGAGCCATTCAAGAGCGGTGGCAGGGGGGGACAGAGAAAAGAAAAATGTAGCTGTAATCAGGGATTGTAGAGTCAAGGGAATAGACACCTTTCTCTCTGGCCAGGATCCAGAGTAATGAAGGCTGTGTTGCCTGCCCGGTGCCTGTTTCTTTTTTCATTATTCATTTGTGGGATGTGGGTGTCGCTGGCTGGCCAGCATTTCTTGCCCATCCCTAGTTGTCCCTTGAGAAGGTGGGGGTAAGCTGCCTTCTTGAACTGCTGCAGTCCACCTGCTGTGGGTTGACCCACAATGCCATTAGGGAGGGAATTCCAGGATCTTGACCCAGTGACATTGAAGGAACAGCGATATATTTCCAAGTCAGGATGGTGAGTGGCTTGGAGGGGAACTTGGAGATGGTGGTGTTCCCATGTATCTGCTGCCCTTGTCCTTCTAGAAGGAAGTGGTTGTGGGTTTGGAAGGTGCTGTCTGAGGATCTTTGGTGAAGTTCTGCAGTGCATCTTGTAGATAGTACAGACTGCTGCTACTGAGCGTTGGTGGTGGAGGGAGTGGATGCTTATGGATGTCATGCCAATCAAGAGAGCTGCTTTGTCCTGGATGGTGTCAAGCTTCTTGAGTGTTGTTGGGGCTGCAGTCATCCAGACAAGAGGGGAGTATTCCATCACACCCCTGGCTTGTGCCCTGTAGATGGTGGGGAGGCTTTGAGGAGTCAGGATGTGTGTTACTCACCACAGTATTCCTAGCTTCTGGCCTGCTCTTGTAGCAACTGTGTTTGTATGGTGAGTCCAGTTTGAGTTTCTGGTCAATGATATCCCCCAGGATGTTGATAGTAGAGGATTCAGTGATGGTAACACAATTGAGTGTCAAGGGATGGTGGTTAGATTGTCTTTTATTGGTGATGGTCATTGCCTGGCATTTGTGTGGCGTGAATGTCACTTGCCACTTGTCAGCCCAAGCCTGGATATTGTCCAGATCTTGTTGCATTTGAACACGGACTGTTTCAGTTTCTGAGGAGTCATGAATGGTGCTGAACATTATGCAATCATCCATGAACATCCGCACTTCCGACCTTATGGCAGAGGGAAGGTCATTGATGAAGCAGCTGAAGATGGTTGGGCCTAGGACACTACCCTGAGGAACTCCTGCAGAGATGTCCTGGAGCTGAGATGACTGACCTCCAACAACTACAACCATCTCCCTGTGTGTCGGGTATGACTCCAACCAGCGGAGAGTTTGCCCCCTGATACCCATTGATTCCAGTTTTTCTAGGGCTCCTTGATGTCACACTGAGTTGAAAGCAGTCTTGATATCAAGGGCTGTCACTCTCACCTCACCTCTACAATTCAGCTGTTTTGTCCATGTTTGAACCGAGGCTGTCATGAGATCAGGAGCTGAGTGGCCCTGGCAGAACTCAAATTAGGTATCGCTGAGGGGGTAATTGCTGAGCAGCTGCTGCTTGATAACACTGTCATGATATCTCATCTGGGCTGCAGAGGAACTTTGGAGTGTGAGGGAGAAGATCCAGTTGTTGTGGTCCACATAGATACCAACGTTATAGGTAGAAAGAGGAAAGAGGCTCTGGGTAGGGAATATGAGCAGCTAGAGGCTAAATTAAAAGGCAAAACCAGAAAGATAACCTCAGATTACTATCTGAACCATGAGTAAATTGGCACAGGGTCAACGGATTCAAGAGATAAATGAACGGGTCAAAGGCTGGTGTGGGAGAAATGGGTTTGAATTCCTGGGACATTGGCACCAGTACTGGGGAAGGAGGGAGCAGTTCCAATGGAATGGGATGCTGGGACCAGTGTCCTGATGAATTATATAACTACAGCTATGGATAGGGCTTTTAAGTTAAATAGTATAGTCGGGAGTAGGTTAAAGTTAAAGGCAAGAGGGCTCAGGAGAGATTATTAAAGTTTCCAGGGCAAGTAATAAGACAGAGAGTACAGAAAACATCAGGAATCTAACTTCAGACATGGCAGATAAGGGGACAAGTTATGAGAAGGGAGGTGATCAATGCAGGACTGAGGGTGTTGTACGTAAATGCACCAAATATGCAAAACAAGACAAATGAGTTTATAGAGATAGTAGGAACTGCAGATGCTGGAGAATCTGAGATAACAAGGTGTAGAGCTGGATGAACACAGCAGGCCGAGCAGCATCAGAGGAGCAGGAAAGCTGACGTTTCGGGCCTAGACCCTTCTTCAG
>JAHRHZ010000094.1:4672353-4688380 GCA_024137785.1 Ginglymostoma cirratum | reverse complement strand
CCTCTGATGCTGCTTGGCCTGCTGTATTCATCCAGCTCTACACCTTGTTATCTTAAATGAATTTATAGCACAGATTGAAATTATTGGGAATGATGTTGTTGGCATTACACAGGTATGGTTGCAAGGGAATCAGGGCTAGGAAATAAATATCCTAAGATATGCATTCTATTGAAAGAACAGGCAGATGGACAGAGGTGGTGGGTTTGCCTTTTTAGTAAGAAATGAAATTATGCCAATAGCAAAACGGGATGTAAGGTGGGAAGGCAGGGAATCTGTGACAGTAGACTTGAGGAACCACAAAGGATAGCAAGCCTTGATGGGAGTTATGTACAGTCTTCCTAACAGTAGGCAGGAGCTGGGACAAAAAATAAGTTAGGAGATAGAGAAGATATGTAGGAAGACAAGGTCATAATAATCTTCAATATGCAGGTGAACTGGGAAAATCTGGTGAGTAGTGGATCCCAAGAAAACAAATTTTTGGCAAGTCTATAAGATCATTTTCTTGGAGTTTGTGGTAGAACACACTAGGGAACAGGCAATTCTGGATTTGATGATGTGTATTGAGGCAGATTTGATTAGAGAGGTTAAGGTGAGGGAGCCCCTTGGAGTAGTGACCATAATTTGATCGACTTGACCCTGCAGTTTGGGAGACAGAAGCTGGAATCAGATGTAATGGTATTACAACAGACTAAAGGAAACTACAAAAACATGAAGGAGGAGCTGGCCAGAGTTGATTGGAAGGGGACCCTAGCAGGGAAGATGATGGAGCAGCAAAGGCAGGAATTCCTGGGGGTAATTCAGGAGGCACAGCAGAAATTCATCCCAAGGTAGAAGAAACATATTAAGGATAGGATGAGGCAACCACGGCTGACAAGGGGAGTCAGAGACAGCATACAAGTAAGAGAAAAAGCATACAATATGGTGAAGATTAGTGGGAAGCCAAAGGTTTGGGAAGCCTTTAAAAACCAACAGAGAACAACCAAAACAGCAATAAGCGGGGAGTAGATGAAATGATCGTAACAAGTTAGTGATATAAAAGAAGATTGCAAGATTATTTCTAGATTGATTAAAAAGGTAAGAAAGGCAAAAGTGAGCATTGGACCACTAGAAAATGAGGCTGGAGAAGCAGAAATGGGGAACAAAAAATTGATAGAGGAACTGAAGAGGTACTTTGCATCAGTTTTCACAGGGGATAACATCAGCAGCATCAGAATTTAAGAGAGTAAGGGGGCAGAGGCACGTGCAGTGGCCATCCCTAAGGAGAAGATTATGGGCAAGCTGGAAGGTCTGAAGGTGGATAAATCACATGCACCAGGTGGACTGGTTGGCATGGAGACACAGTGGTCAGCATTGCTGCCTCACAGCGACAGGGACACAGGTTTGATTCTGCCCTCAAGTGACTGCCTGTGTGGAGTTTGCACATTCTCCAAGTGTCTGTGTGGGTTTCCTCCTGGTGCTCCAGTTTCTTCTCATAATCCAAAGACGTACAGGTTAGGTAGATTGGCAGAAATGGGTTGGGAGGGTCGCTGTGGACTCGATGGGCCGAATAGCCTGCTTCCACATTGTAGGGATTCGATGATTCTATGACTACTCCCCAGAGTTCTGAAGGAGATAGCTGAGGAGATTGTGGAGGCATTGGTGGTGATCTTTAAAGAATCGCTGGAGTCAGGGAGGTCCCAGAGGACTGGAAAATGGTAATTGTAACATCCCTGGTTTAAGAACGGAGGAAGGCAGATATCAGGAAATTATAGACCACTAACATCGGTCAATGGTGAGATATTAAAATCCATTATTATGGATCAGACTGCAGAGTATTTGGAAGTGCATAGTAAATTAGGGCAGAATCAAGGGGAGATCATGCTTGACAAATCTGTTAGAATTCTTTGAGGAGGTAATGAACAAGTTAGACAAAAGAGAGACAGTGGATGTGAGCTATTTAGATATAAAGGAGAAAAATACACCTCTTAGAGCCATTGTATTGTCACAGAATAAAGGAGTTTTTCAGTGTCGGGACCGCAACTATTCACATTATACATGAATGATTTGGACGAAGGAATTGAGGGCATTGTTGCTAAGTTTGCACATAACACGAAGCTGGCTGGAGGGACAGGTGATGTTGAGGAAGAAGGGAGGCCGCAGAAGGATTGTGACAGGCTAGGAGAGTGGGCAAAGGAGTGGCAGATGGAAGACAGTGTGGGAAAGTAAAAGGTTATGTACTTTAGTAGGAAGAGCAGAGGTGTAGACTATTTTCTAAATGGGGAAAGGCTGTGGAAATCTGAAACACAAAGGGACTTAGGATTTCAAGTTCAGGATATTCTTAAGGTTAATACATAGTTTCAATTGACAGTTAGGAAGGCAAATACAATGTCAGTATTCATCTTGAGAGGGCTAGGACACGAGAGCAGGGATGTACTGCTGAAGCTGTGTAAGGCTCAGGTCAGATCGCATTTGGAATATTGCAAGCAGTTCTGGGCCCCCTATCTGAGGAACCATGGGCTGGCCTAGGACGAGGTCCAAAGGAGAAACACCAGAATGATCCCAGGATGAAGGGTTTGTCATATGAGGAGAGGGGAGGTCTAGGTCCATACTCAATTGAATTTGGATGGATGAGGAAGGATCTCATTGAAACTTACAGAATACTGTGAGGCCTGGATGGAATGGATATGGAGAAGATATTTCCATTAATAAGAGAGACTAGGACCAGAGGGCACAGTCTTAGAGTGAAGGGATGGCCCTTTAGAACTGAAATGAGAAGGAATTTCTTCAGAGATAACAAGGTGTGGGACTGGATGAACACAGCAGGCCAAGCAGCACCATAGGAGCAGGAAAGCTTGACGTTTCGGGCCTAGACCCTTCAGTTGGAGAGTGGTGAACCTGTCCTTACCACAGAAGACTGTGGAGGCCAAGTCATTAAGTGCCTTTAAAACAAAGATAGATATGTTCTTGATAAGTAGGGGGATCAAGGGTTATGGGGAGAAGGCAGAGGAATGGAGTTGAGAAACATATCAGCCATGATTGAATGGTGGAACAGGCTCAATGAGCTGAAGGGCCTATTTATGATCCTGTATCTTATGGTCTTATGGACTCTTTCTGTCCTACCTGGCCCCAAATTATTTGTATCTCAATGAAGAATAGGCACTGTATTGATCACCTGAAGGACCTCAGTCAGTGACGGAGTGGACAGGTGGTTCTTGGGTCTCCTAGTGGAGACAGGAAGGTGTCAGGGTTCTGGTGTGCCACCATCCCGCTTCATTAAATTTCCTTCACTTCTACAGGCCCAGCATCTCTGAGACCAAGAAATTCTGACATATGCCAGACTTGGTGGCCACCTTAGAAAACATAAAATATGAGAGAGACATAATTACTTCCTGAAGGTTATAGGGCAGGGGTCAGAATGAATCAGTGATTGAGCACACAAGGAAGTCAGGTTAAACATGTATAGTAGACGGCTTAGAAAAGGTATGTTCTGATTGTAAATTGATGTCTTTCCACCTGCCTTCAGTTCTATCATACAATGAGACCCTCTAGAATGATACTTAAGTTTGAACTAAACTTGTAATTTGGAGAGTTTGATTTTGTTGCAGTGCTTCTTAAGAATTGATTACTCTAATTTAGTTTGATTCGTTTATTTTAGAAATAATAGAAAGCAGAATCCTAAGAGGTCTTGGCACGTCCTTCGAGTGCTTTACCCCTGAAATATCTGGTAATTTTCTGTTGCGCCAAATGTTATACTATCTAAATAATTGACTGATAGATGACAACTGCAAAATTATGCAGGGTGGACATAATTTCAAACATTAAGGCACTTGAGAAGGGAAGTCTCTCAATTCCAACAGAAGTTGTCCTTTCCTTTACTTGTGTCTCCTCTTTTGTGTAATAATCCTTTGTGTATTAGTCAAAGGCACTGTTGTGTATTTAATTATCTATCAATGAATTGGTTGTGGGCCATACAAACATCTCCAGACCTATTCCTCTTGATATTTTACAAATTACTTGCAGAACAGAAGCTGAACCGAGCTGGCCCAGGTTGAAGTTTGGGCTTCACATGAGTTTATGCTCATACATATTCATTTGACTCTGGTTTATTTGTTTAGAGCTTTCTGCAATGAATCACAGAATTTAAGAGCAGGGATTTGTGCATTTGGGCTTTCAAATCTGCTCCACTGTTCAATAAGATGGTGACAGTTTTAACTGTAACTTCAACTCCACTTCTCATAACCCTTGACACCTTTGTTGATCAGAAATCCATCTCACTCACATCAACGTATTCAATGATCCTTCAGCCTCTGTGTGCTTCTATCTAGGTCTAGGCCCGAAACGTCAAGCTTTCCTGCTCCTGTGATGCTGCTTGGCCTGCTGTGTTCATCCAGCCCCACACCTTATTATCTCTGAAGAAATTCCTTCTCATTTCAGTTCTAAAGGGCCATCCCTTCACTCTAAGACTGTGCCCTCTGGTCCTAGTCTCTCTTACTAGTGGAAATATCTTCTCCACATCCATTCCATCCAGGCCTCACAGTATTCTGTAAGTTTGGGTACCCCTTGATAGGGAGAACGCTTAGCTAGTATAACATTTTCCCACAACTGGTGCGCACTTAGGGGGCATTACGACCCTCCTAAACGACACGTAAGCTTGAACTAAAATTGATTTTGCACTTTTGTTGCAATGCTTCTTAGAAATTGATTACTCTAATTTTGTTTAATTTGGTCATTTTAAAATAATTGAAAGCGGAATACTGAGAGTTTTGTCATGCCCTTCGAGTAGTTTAAATCAACATGTTCATCAAGGATCAGAATTAGCTTTATTGTCACACATACTCACTTGAGTTCAGTGAAAAGTTTATAAGTCACGTCTTATGGCAGCATCTTATGTGCAAAGGTAGCAAGGTACAGAATCTCAGATATGATGCAGGAAAATAAAGAAACGTTAAAAATAGAATAAATATTACAGAGGTAACACAGTGTGGAGCTAGAGGAGCACAGTGCGCCAGCCAGCATCAGAGAGCAGGAATGTTAACGTTTCGGTTCAGGACCTTTTTCTGAAGAAGAGACCCGACCTGAAGCGTTAACTTTCCTACTCATCTGATGCTGCCTGGCCTACTGTGCTCCTCCAGGTCCACACTGTGTTATCTCTGACTCCAGCAATCGGCAGTCCTTACTATCTCTGAATAAACATTACAGTCCTTCTGACTAAAGTAGATAAAGAAAGAAACACAGTTAACACTTCAACACCATAGTCTATAAGCGCCTGGCGATGGTGGGCTTGCACTCCTCACAAGGGCTCGACTTCACCCCCGTCTCCTGACTAAGCTGCCTGCTATCTCACCACCTTGCATCCTGTTGCCATCATGGGCTGCCTGCTCCCACTCTCGCTGCCGGCCACCTCTGGGTGCCTCCAACTCAGGAGCAGGCTGACTGCTCTTGCTGCTCTCTGAACAGGTGGATTAAAAATACTTGGGAAGACAATGGGTTGCGGCACTCCATCCTGATCATCAGCCACTGGTAGTGTGTACTGCAACATGTAACGTCTAGCAGTGTTGAAGTGGATGAGTGTAAAAAAGTTCTCACCATATCTATTTGTTTTGTTACTAGGGGCAGCAGGGAGTTGCAATTTGACATGGGATAGAGACAAGTTGACATTTCATGAATGGGCCATTTTACGAGACCACAGGTCAATGTGATTGGGGTTACTGTGCTAAGAACATTGGGCCGGAGTTTTTTTTTTCCTGTTCTATGTAATTGGCATTTTGTGATGATTTTATAAATATTTTGGACCTCATTACTTCCGCAGTCTTTCTCAGAGTCTAAGCAATTTGAGAGTTTTAATTTTATTCTCACAACATATCATTACTCATTACTCCATATGAATTGCATTTATAAAGAACCTGAATGAAAGATTGGAACACATGGAGAGACATAAATCAGAATTTTGCTGACTAGCAGCCAATTGGTTGATTGTGCCAATGACAGCCTAACATTGACTGGAAGAGCCAGTGGGCTGGGGGATTCTCTTCCTCTCCCACCTTCTCCATTTTGCAGGACACAGCTCAGGGCCGCCACCTGGAACACTGGTCATCACTGCATGCTGGCAGGCTGCAGATCTACTGCGTTAAAAAAAAGTGAAAAGGCTTAAAAATGCAACGGATGGATGTGAAACCCTGTGCATTGTTGGGACTGCTGGGGAATGACGTACGGTCAATTTGCCTGTGTAAAATCTGTATTAGAGTCATCTGATAATCCCAATGCTGGATCCATCCTCATTGTTATGTGGGAATGCTAACAGCTAAATCGCGGAACAGTCTAGGGGGACTCATTCTTATAAACCATAACCAGGGCGATGGGCAAGGAGGTCAGACTCATACCGATGCTGGCTTTTCAAATGAGCAATCCAAACTGCCAACACTTACCATTCCTGAAAATTAGCATTAAAATTAGTTTTATTGTCACATGTACTCAAATGAACACAGTGACAAGTTTACAAGTCACCAATTATGGCACCCCCTTTGTACAGGGAGGTGATGGCCTAGTGGTGTTATCACTAATCCAGAGACCTGGATAACGTTCAGGGGACCTGGGTTCAAATCCTGCCACGGTAGATGACGGAATTTGAATTCCGTAACTATCTGGAGTTAAGAATCTAATGATGATCATGAATCCGTTGTCGGGAAAACCCATCTGGTTCACTAATGCCTTTTAAGGAAAGGGGAAACCGCCATCCTTACCTGGTTGGGCCTACATGTGACTCCAGACCTACAGCAATGTGATTGACTTTTAACTCCCCTCTGGGCAATTAGGGATGGGCAATAAATGCTGCCTAACCAGCGATGACCTCATCTTGTGAATGAATAAAGGAAAAAAAAGGTACAGATTCTAAGGGGGAAATGAAATAGGAAAATGAAGAAATAAATGTTCAGAATAACAGCCCTTCCAACCCAGTCCACACTGGCACCTTACCTCCAGACTGTACTTGGCTTTGCCTCAAGGTTGGAAGTCCATGTTGGGCCGAGAGGACGCTATGCCAGGCCCACGCTGAGGCCAGGAGCCCAGGAAATTACTGAGAAGAAAGAAAGAAAGGAAAAACACAGAGTAAAAACAAGGAAAGAAATGGGTGGAGCAGAAAAGCCCTTTGTCATTCAAGCATTTATCAAATCCAGAACTTCTTGTAACATAAAAAATACTCCATTTACCTTACCTCTGGTTCTTCTGCCAATTTCTGTACATCTGCTCCTGCAAGTGTCCAGATGTCGAAAATCGGCAAGTTGAGTGCAACTTGAGTGAATTCATTACGAAGCACCATGGATAAACTTCTGGTGCGAATATTGATTTTTCTTTTAAATTTCAGTCGATGAGTTATTTATGCGTCCTGAACAAAGTTCAAAACTATTTAGAAAAGAGAAATGAATGTCTCCATACTTTGTATAGAGTTGTCCAAAGGGCGTACCAGTTTACATTCCTGGTCTGTGTATGTTTTGTGTGCTACACTCCAACAGTAACTAAATATCCTGATGCCTGAAACTTCTTACATTTTTTTAGACCATCTAAATATTACAGACTTGGAGTTAGGGTTAGATCATCATCAGATCATCTATATATGACAGCCTGCACCGACCAAACAGGGTCCCATCTATTCCCTAACACTATCATTTTACTGAAAGTCCAGAGAAATTCCTTCCCTGTCATTTCTGTATTTAACTTAACTACTTCTTCCCAGTTCTGTTTCCATAAGCTGCGAGGCCTTTCCCCTTGACCACTCTCACAACTAAGCCTTTAGACTTTCTCAACTTTACATAACCAGTGCAGGTTCCTAACCAACCACTCCTGGTGTGGAATTTTCTTCAACTATACTCTTTCATTGAGATCACTTACTGTCATAATAGTGCTGAGCAATTTTCTTTACTGGAAGAGGCTATACTTGCAATCTACTTCAGGCAGGTCCGTTTCAAACTGCCCACAAATCTTTCCAATTCCTAGGATTTCTAAGCTAAAATTAAGACTAGATTATTTTCCATTCGAAAGCAAACTAATGTCTTTCAAACCAAGAGGATTTCCATTCCAATCTTTTTTTTGCCCATCACTGTCACACCTGGTGTTTGACCAGGTATTCGCTAAAACTTGTTTCCCACAGCCACATCACATTCCACTGACAACCCCACATGGACTCCAACCAAGTTTCATCCTTCATGCTTTGAATCCACCCCATGACTATAGGTACCTCCACGATGTTCAACATAATATCTTTCAAAGTTTCATTTCTGTTGTTGTAAACCTCCACATTATAAATAAACTTTGATTTGATTTATTACTGTCAAATGTACCTAGCTACAGTGAAAAGTTTTGTTTTGTGCGCAGTACAGGCAGATCACACCATACAAAGTGCATTAAGGTAATACAACAGATTAAGGAATACAATGTTTCAGCTACAGGGAAAGCACATGAAAAGCAAGATCGACATTAAATTTAAAATTTGAGAGGTGTGTTCGGAAGCCTGACACATGTTGGTTTAAAATTGTGTTTCTGGAAAGATTAACCGAATTAATTTTTATGTCCCTTCATGAAAATAGACCAATAATAACGTGACATTAATTTAAAATCCAAACATAATTAAATAAAACTACTTTCATTACAGCACACCATTCTATTTTACAGATCAAGTGACAGATGATTTTGTTTAAAGAGCTCTTAAAAATCTTGGAGGCCAACTTCAAATTGGGGCCTCACAGAACTAATGCGTCTGATGTTTTCAGGGATGAAAAGAAAGATTCAGCAAAGATCTGGATGGTTCTTAAAGATCAGCTTGGGATAGATATGACTTCAAGATTAATAAGTTTTGACTCATGTTATACAAGCGCAAGCGCTTATTGACCGACTCATTGGAAGATGATGCAACAAAGAGCATGTGTCTGATTTTTCCAAAGAGGATCTGTCAGAGAATTTCATAGATTTAGTTTTTGTATCTACACCAGATTTTTAAGAAGGGTGTTTTTGGAAAAAGGAAGGGATATACTTGCAATACCTGAGAATGAAGGCAAGTAAGGAACCTCAGTGGCAGACAGTCACAATTACATGCTTTAAGGGCAGCCATCATAGTTGCTACTATCAAACCAACACATTCTGTAACAGATGCAGTTTGTCACACCTACCCAAAGCTATCCAGCATTTCCTGATTTCAACCATTCAGGTAACAAGAAAGAACACTGGGTTTGGATGTGTTAGAAAACTAGTTCCTAAGATGAAGCCACAATCCAGAACAAAAGACAGGTGACTAACAAGAAAGCACAATAGCCGGCATCAAGGAAAGTTTTAGGCAGGTACATATACACAAACGCATCAATGATTCAAGTAAGTAAAAGTCAAATATGAGAAGATGACCAAACTCTCTATATTGTTAACCTCACACAACATGTCAATCGTATAAGGTGTTCAGAAGTTTTTACAACCATCAATTTCACAAGTCTTCAAAAAGCAGAAAGACACACGCCAAAGTCAGAAATTGACACAGGAACTGCAGTCAACATCTGACTATTATGCATCCTGAAAAACCTGTACATCAGTAACTCGCACTGCATGGTTCGGCAAACGAGAGACCACCCTACATTGGATAAAGGATCAGCAGTTCCATGCTTTGGCAGAATGACACTGCAGTGCCAATATACAAATGCATCTTGGCTTATTTGAACCTTGTAGGTATTAGGAGTCCAATCATGGAAGAACTACCAGTACACATAGATCTCAGCACAGACACAATTCATGAGATTCAAAAAAACACAAGCTGTGCTGGAATAGACCACGCATGAAGTAATCGAATCAGTCAACAATCTCAAACACGTGCACAGAAATTGATTTGACGATCATCAGTAATTCGAAGGGTGATGCAGTCTTATTTTTCACAATAATGTGATCCTCCAAGGGAGGGCAGCGTGCATATTCAGGAGAACGTTCACGTAGAACTGAGTGAAATAGTGCAAAGTGGTATTATTTAGAAGGTGGACCACCACATGCATTGGTGTAGCGTTATCATATAATTCTAAAGAAAGCATTATATGTGTTTGCCAATTTCAAAATATCTCAAACAACCTTTCAACTAAAAAGTTTCTGTACAAAATAACAATGTTAGAAGAATAACATACTTATTTTTCCAAAGCATAATTGTTCTCTAAGATAGATGCAAAGTATAGGTGCTGGTTGGTCCAATTAGCAGAAGAATCTGAAGCGATCATGGCATTAAGGATCACATTTGGATGTTTCCAACAGTTAACATATGGACTGCCGGTTAGACAAGGCATATTTCAGAGTCACAAGGATAGGATTATTGAGAATTTGCCAAGTTGTATTTTCACAACACTGTACATGACCACCACCCTTCACTTACTGAAGACATCAGCTGACCAAAAAAATTACTATTCAATACCACCAAATGCCAGATCAACGTTACAGGATCATAGAGCTGTACAGCATGGAAACAGAACCTTCAGACCAACTTGTAAACACTGATAAGATATCCTAAATTAATCTAGTTCCATTTGCCAGCATTTAGCCCATATTCCTCTAAATGCTTCCTATTCATAAACCCATCCAGATGCCTTTTAAATGTTGTAATTTTACCAGCCTCCACCACTTCTCTGGCAGCTCATTCCATAAATACACTGCCCTCTGAATGAAAAAGTTATCCCTTAGGTCCCTTTTAAATCTTTCCGCTCTTACCTTAAACCTATGCCCTCCAGTTTTGAACTCCACTACCCTGGGGACAAGACCTTGTCTATTTACCCTCTCCGTGCCCCTAATGATTTTATAAACTTCTACAATGTCACCCCTCAGCCTCTGACACTCAACGGAAAATAACCCCAGCCTATTCAACCTTTCCCAAGAGCTCAAACCTACAACCTGGCAACATCCTTGCAAATCTTTTCTGAACCTTTTCAAGTTTCACAACATCTTTCCTATAGCAGGGTGACCAGAATTGACATAGTATTCCAAAAGTGGCCTAGCCAAGTCCTGTTGAGCCTCAACTTGACCTCCCAACTCCTATACTCAATGAACTGACCAATAAAGGCAAGGACACCAAACACCTTCTTCACTATCCTGTCTGCCTTTGACTCCACTTTCAAGGAATTATGAACCTGCACTCCAAAGTCACTTTGTTCAGCAACACTCCCTAGGACCTTACATTTAAGGGTATAAGTCCTGCCCTAATTTGCCTTTCCAAAATGCAGCACCTCACAGTTATCTAGATTGAACTTCATCTGCCATTCCTTAGCCCATCGGCTCATCTCTTCAAGGTTCCATTGTACACTGAGGTAACCCTCTTTGCTGTGCACTACATCAACAATTTTAGTGTCATCTGCAAACTCCTATGTTCATATCCTAATGATTTATATAAATAACAAAAAACAGTGGACCTAGCACCGATCCTTGTGGCGCACCACTGGTCACAGGCCTCCAGTCTGAAAACTAACCCTCCACTACTACTCTCTGTCTCCTAACTTCGAGGTGGTTCTGTATCCCAATGGCTAATTCTCCCTGTGTTCTGTGTGATATAACATTGCTAACTAGTCTATCATGAGGAACCTTGTCAAACACCTTACTGAAATCTATATAGGTCACCTTAACTGCTCTGTCCTCATCAATCCTCTTTGTTACTTCCTCAAAGAATTCATAGAAGTTAGTGAGACACGATTTCCCATGTTAGCCAGAAAAAACCCCTTATTCCATTTACTCCACCACAGAGGCCATCCTGATTCAAAAAAGATTGAAGATGATAAATAACTGTTGCTGCCACAGGATAAAGAGGATCTGTGATGTTGCCTTGGACTTTTCATATTGCTTTCACCATACTCTGGGCTTTGCAGACGTTATTTGAGTGAGTTGCTGAAGAAGGACATCCTCGATGAGTGACAAGATGAGCGCCAATGCATCCTTGAGTTTCTCAAGTAAATTCTGTCAACACAATCTTGCTTATTGCGACACTTTGAACCCAGGAAAGTGATAAGTCTTGAAGTGAATCATTCTCAAATGGCTTTTGCAGGATGAGAACCAAATAAGTCCAACAGAGAGCAATACGTACCTCTCTAGATGGGTATATGATTAGCTGCTGAAGATGAGTTGCTAAACATCTGAAGCATTGCATAGAAGTTTGAAATGTTAAACTTGTAAGCTCTGTTTTATCTACAATTATCAAATTGACAACATGTGCCTATGTACTATGACATTTTAACTATTTCAGACATTTTTTACTTTGGAAAAAGGGGATGTTGTGTATTGTCTTTTGATTAGTTTGTCATTTTAGCTTTAAGAGACATGCTTATGATATCAATATTATTTTGTAGCATGTGACTTGAGGGTATAAAGTTCTGACAACCCATCTTACCCCAAGATGACTTGAAGTATGACACATTATTGAAAACATGTTCTTCTGTTGTAAATACTAGCTTACTTAGGTGTCTGAAGAATGTAATGTTCATGTGCAATCGTTAGCCGTCGCAAATGTCTGTTGGATTCTTCAATACCATGACATCCATGCCCAGTTCCTCAAGTCGCTAAAGGAGAAACAATAAGATTTCTACATCAAGTAAAACATCCTGCTGGAGGCAAACTCACATTAGTTGCTATCAACAGCAATCATTTTAATGGATTCTCACAAAGCAAAGTTATTGTGTGTGCAACATATAATATTATAGACTGCCAGAACCCCATCTCCATTCCCATTGCTGTGAGAAGTAAAAGAAAGATTTAAAAAAATCACAACTTGGAAAGCACAAAAATGAAGGGTTCTTTTTCAGTACGAGAAATGCCCATTACACAGTCTGGTTTGTAGTCTAAGTTGAGTTGTAACGGTTTTGTAGATTGAATGTAGGAACAAACATTAATGTTATTTTGTAGAGACAAGCAATCTTTGCCATATATTTCAAGTGCTTTTGGCAGTAATGCAGTTAACTCTAAGATGCAAATGTGATTATTTCAATCCACTGCTACAGGACTTGATTTACAACTAGGAATAAGCTCATTCACCCAGTACGACACTGAAATTATTCATACTTACCTCTTTGACAAAAGTGTAGCCTTTGCCAAAATTTCTAACTTATAGGCAGGAAAACGTTGATGAAAGCAAAAGGTATGCTTTAGTTACCATTGATTGAACAAATTATTAAAGCAATTCATAAAGCAAAAAAAAAAGTTGGGGGTTGAAGACAAATTATGTGTTCCAGCCAAAGGAAAAGAAATGTAGAATTGCACATAATATTGATGGGATTTCTAAAGTTCAAAGCATTGCAGAAGAGAGTAGGAAATGAGTAATTGATTTGAAATTTTGTTTGTTTTTGCTTGAAGGAACACAAGATTGACATAACTGGTGGGTGGAGAAAAGACCTTATGAATTTTACATCACCTCATTATTTTTGTTCTACTTAGAGTATTTTTGTTTATTGTAGGGAATGATATTTTTTCCCACTCAGCGTTTGTACAATTTTCTAGTATACCTTTATAACTTCAGAGAAGTCTAGAACACAGAAATAACAAAGCTTGCACTTATATAGATTCTTTAATGGAGCCAAACATTACAAGGCTTTAGAAAGACTTGGCAGCTCAGTGGTTAGCCCTGCTGCCTCACAGTACCAGGGACCCACGTTCAATTCCAACCTCAGACTGTGTGGAAGTTTCTGTGTTCTTCTTTGTATGAGTGGGCTTCTTCCTGGTGCTCTGGTTTCCTCCCACAATCCAAAGATGTGCAGGTTAGGTGGATTAGCCATGGGAAATGAGGGTTACAGGGATGGGGTGGGTCTGGGTGGGATTGGTTGGTGTGAACTTGATGGGCCGAATGGCCTGTTTCCACCCTGTAGGAATTCTATAAATTGAAATCTGCAGAGCAGTGTAGTCAAGCAAAGATTGATACTGCACCATATATGAAAATATTCAGACAGATGCTTTAAAGCTTGGCCAAAGAGATTAGCTTGAAAGAACCAGGTCATTTGAGCCATCAGGTCCATGCTAGCTTCCTCCAACTTCACTAAATCTCACAACCTCCTTCTATTCTTTTATCCTTCATGTATCCACCCTCTCCCTTCAAATACATTTTTTAAAAATTTCACAAACACTTCATGTGGTAGTGAGTCTCAAATTCTCATCAGTTTGTTTTTGTATTTAACCTGTTTTTTCTAACCAACCGGTTCAGAGGTGTTGTTACACACGTTTGGAGCAGGTTGAACTGGATCCTTTGTTCCAGGAAAAGGACTCTACCTCTACATCTCAGAACCTCCTTTCTGATTCAAGTGAGATTTCCCCACAAATTGAAATATCTGATCTTTGTCCAGCCCATCAAACACCTTCACATTTCTAAAGACCATTAGCATATAGAGTGGCATGGTGGCTTAGTGGTTAGCACTAGCAACCAGGTTCAATTCCACCCTTGGGTGACTGTGTAGAGTTTGCACATTCTTCCCATGTCTGCGTGGGTTTCCTCTGGGTATTCCGGTTTCCTCCCACAGTCCAAAGATTTACAGGTTAGGTGGATTGCCTATGCTAAGTTGTCTATGGTGTCCAGGGATGTGTAGCAATTAGCTATGGGGATAGGGTAGGCGGGTGGGATGCTCTACCAAGGGTCGGTGTGGAAAAGGTGGGCTGGATGGCCTGCTTCCACACTGTAGGGATTCTACGATATCGTGTTTCGTCTTCTCATTTGTGGATTTCAGCGATACTGTTTGCTCAGTCTTTCCTGCTATTGTACCTTTTCCAATTCTAATTCCGTTTTTGTCAATTCTTGATGCATTTTCTCTAGTGCTTATGAATCCTATTTTAATAAGGAGTACAGAATTGTGCATAGCTCTCTTCAGCATTCTTGTTCTTTATCAATTGAATGTAACTTTTCTATTTAACTTCTATTGCTCAATTGATGAATCTCAGTATTTTGTTTGTGCCTATGGTTTGATCAGCAGCATTGTTACTTCGAATGATTTGGAGGACTCCTCTAAGATCTCTATTTTCCACCAGTAGATGGTATGCATATTCATTCTTTCAAATTGTACATCTTTCACTTTCATCTATTGAAGCTTAAGTCACGTTTTCAAATCCATTCTGCAAAGCCATATCATGCTTCAAACACCAATCAAGTGTCACTGGAATTATTTTGATACTACACTTCCCAATTCCTTGTGTGAATCTTTCATACAAGGGATAAGCGGTTGTGATCTCAGAAGCAATGCTTAGGAAACACAAGGGCGGCACAGTGGTTAACATTGCTGCCCCGTGTCACCAGGGTAGCAGGTCAGATTTTCACCCTCGGGCGACTGTCTGTGTGGAGTTTGCACATTTTCCCCGTGTCTTTGTGAGTTTCCTCCGGGTGCTCCAGTTTCCTCCCACAGTCCAAAGGTGTGCTGGTTAGAGTGGATTGGCCGTGCTAAATTGCCCCATAGCATCCAAGGTTGCGCCGGCTAGCGGGGTAAGCCATGGGAAATACAAGGTTGTTGGGATAAGGGTAGGGAGTGGGTCTAGGTGGCGTGGTCTTTGGAGGGTCAGTGTGGACTTGATGGGCCAAAGGGCCAGCTTCCACGCTGTACGAATTCTATAATCGAAAATTTCCCATCTTCGACCAATCTATGTATCTACCTGTTACTGCTATTTTCTCTTTTGTAACCAATTTGTTGTCCATTCTGCAGCTCATTTCCTGACTCCACCTGCTCAGTCCTTGGGCATCAATGATTTTTACTTTGAAATCAACATCTCAGTTTCTAAATTTACACATGATACTAAATTGTGTGGATAATTAATACTGAGGACAAACTTCAATCAACCTGCAGTATTGGCAAAACATTGTTAAATGAAATCTGACACAGAAAAATCTGAGGTAGTGCATTTTGGTTGAAAGAGTAGGGAAACTATTTCTCACTCGGTGCAAGTCTATATGGGGTAGAGCAGATCATCATCTAGAATGCAGACATCAGTGACTAAAGGCTTGGGGCTGGATGAACACAGCAGGCCAAGCAGCATCTTAGGAGCAGGAAAGCTTGACGTTTCGGGCCTAGACCCTTCATCATTTTCTGAT
>JAHRHZ010000094.1:4653140-4667353 GCA_024137785.1 Ginglymostoma cirratum | reverse complement strand
CTGAAGAAGGGTCTAGGCCCAAAACGTCAGCCTTCTTGCTCCTCTGATGCTGCTTGGCCTGCTGTGTTCATCCAGCTCTACACTTTGTCATCTCAGATTCTCCAGCATTTGCCGTTCCTACTATCCTTGTTTCAATTATGCTTTTGTCTCCACTTGACCTTGCGGACAGGCCTTTGAAAGCTAGAAACTGAAAATTTACACCAGAGAAAGAAACCGCTTCACACATTGTGTGTGCCAATTGAACCCCAAGTGACAGGTCTTGGTCTGTCATTATTTTTCTTCATTCAAGAGATATGGGTATCGCTGTCCAGGCTAGCATTTATTGCCCATCCCAATTTGTCATGGAGAAGGTGATGGCGAGCTGCCTTCTTGAACCATAGGAATGCCCAAAATGCTGTTAGCGAGGAAGTTTCAGGCTTTTGACCCAACAACAGTAAAGGAATGTCAACATATTTCCAAGTCAGATTGTGTGTGAACTTGGAGGGGATCTTGCAGATGCTGTAGCTCCCAAGTATCTGCTACCGTAGTCCTTTCAAATAGTAGCCACTTTGGGTTTGGAAGGTGCTATTGATAGAGTATTGATGAGTTGTTACATCTTATAGATGGCGCATACTCCTGCCACTGAACATTGGTGGTGAAGGGAGCGAACGTGATCGTCAATAAGATGCCAGTAGAGTGGAAATTTTGTCCTGTGTGGTAAAAGGGTTCTTGAAAGTTGTTGGAATTGTGTCCATACAGGAAAGTAGTAAGCGTTTCGGCCGACATTGTCTTGTATAGATGATGGATGGTGGGTGTCAGGAGGTGAATTACTCACTACAGAATTCCTAACCTTTGGTGAGCTTTTGTAACCACTGGCTCATTCAGTTCTGTTCTTGCAAATGTTAACACCCAGGGTGTTGATGGCAGGGATTTCTGCCGTAGTAATGTCATTGAACATCAAGGAGCAGAAGTTAGATTTTCTCACATTGAATGTGATCACTGCCCACCACTTGTATGGTGTAAATGTTACTTGTCATTTATTCGCCCAGAACTGGATGTTGATCAGGCCTTGATGCATATGTACACGAGCTGCTTCAGGGTCTGAGAAGTCACAAATGGTGCTGAATATCATACAATCATCAGTGAACATCCCCACTTCTCACCTTATGATGAAGGGCAAGTCATCTGGGCGGCACGGTGGCTCAGTGGTTAGCACTGCTACCTCGCAGTGCCAGGGACCTGGGTTCAATTCCAGCCTTGGGCAACTGTGTGGAGTTTGCACGTTTTCCCATTATGTGTGTGGGTTTCCTCCCACATTCCAAAGATGTGCAGGTCAGGTAGATTGGTCATGCCAAGTTGTGCTACTGATCAGGGATGTGCAAGCTATGTGGGTTAGCCACAGGAAATGTGGGATTATTGGAGGGGGTGAGCCTGGGTGGGATGCTGTTCAGAGGGTTGGTGTGGACTCAGGCTTGGTGGCCTGCTTCCATGTTGTAGTGATCCTATGATGAAGCAGCTGAAATGGTTGGGCGTTGGATACAACCCTGAGGAACTCCTGGAGCTGAGCTGACTGACCTCCAACAACCACGACAGTCTTTCTTTGTTCTAGAAATGACTCCAACTAAAAGAGAGTTTTCCCCCTGACTATCATTGACTCCAGACTTTTGAGAGCTCCTTAATGAGACCAATTAAGAACAATTTACAACATCACTTTAATGACAAAAAGTTTCACATGTTAAAATCAAAGCTATTTTCATGGACTTCAGGCCAAACAGATTTTGTTGAAATTAAAAAAAACTGAAGAAATTTTGAATAATGTGAACAGCAGGCGTTTTATTCATGAAAAGAACAGATGGCTAGATTCAATGCAGAGTTGTAACTGTCAGATCACAACACTTTTTACTAGACATTGCTATCGATAAACATGAAAATAAATCTCTTTAAATAATTCTTGGCATGTCAGTGTTGCTTCTGGTACTGGTGCATTGTATTATCTTATTCCTTTATGATATTTTCATGCTTTTTCTTGCTGCTGCTCAGCATAGGGAAAACATTGCAGTGCGTTTGGAGCATATGGCACACCACAATGTATTTGTGCAAACATTAAAACTATATGAGCTTGTGTAAAACAATGCGCAGACTTAATTTCAAAAATGTAATTCTACTACAGTGAATAATTTCACCCCCACAGTGTTTTATATTTCTCACAAGTCCTCATCAAAACTTTTCAAATGACACTTTGCGAACACAATAATGTATTTATCCGTAAAATATATTTAAAATAAGGGTGCATCAGTTAAGGAAGGACATTTTTTACTGTCAAACTTAAAGCAATAGTAGACTGTGCAAGTTTCAATGTGTTAAATTACATAGGAATGCAAAAAATTCAGAGATTTAAATTTTGCATGCCATTACTGCAGCTTTATATAATGAGCTGATGAAATCAAAAATGGCAGAGAAATATCCGTCAGTGCGGACATTGCTAAGGTATAGTAACTGCATAAAAACCAAAGCACTGTACACAAAGTAGGGGCAAATTACTGCAGATGCTGGAATCTGTACTGAAAACAAAAAATGCTGGAAATCACAGCGCGTCAAGTAGCATCCACACAGAGAGAGGAAGCTAATGTTTCAAGTCTAGATGACACTTTGTCAGTACTGTACACACTGGATATCTGAAATAAAAGCAAAGTTTTGGAGAAAGTCAGCATATCTGGCAGCAGCACTGCAGAGGAAGTGCTTACATGTCAAGCCCAAAGACTCTTCTTTGGTATCAAAGGTAGGCAAAGAAGACAGAAACTTCATACGCGGAAGATTCAGGGTCAAATGTTTTAATTGACCTCAACACCATTTTCGTCTCCACCTACCTGACTACTGTCTGTTCTTACTTTTTCTCACTAAAGATAGCAGAGACTGAGGATGGCAGACACTTCCAGTGAAAGATATGAGATTCTGTCAGGTGAACTTGGATGGAGCTTTTAGAGATAATTTTCTTGCATACACTTATAGATTTCCTTCCTTGGAAGATGTGAAAGATTTTGTAGTCGTAAAATTTCATATTTCGTAATCATAGACAGTCATGTTGCCTTCAGTCCTTCAGGATTGCTTCAGTCAGTGCCTAAGTTAAAATCTATCACTTCAACAGATCCTTGGAAAACAGTCACATTGCCTGATTAGCACTTCAATACTGATGGGCTGCTTACTGGGGATTTTGTTTTCTTTCCCTGCATTGTGAGCTTACTGGCCTCACAACAATGAAGACAGACCAGAAGAACCTGAGATAACAAGGTGCGGAGCTGGATGAACACAGCAGGCCAAGCAGCACCATAGGAGCAGGAAAGCTTGACGTTTCAGGCCTAGACCCTTCATCAGAAATGGGGGAGGGGAAGAGGGTTCTGAAATAAATAGGGAGAGAGGGGAAGAGGGTTCTGAAATAAATAGGGAGAGAGGGGGAGGCGGATAGAAGATGGATGGGTGGAGAGGAGGCAGACAAGTCGAAGAGGCTCCTATGATGCTGCTTGGCCTGCTGTGTTCATCCAGCTCCACACCTTGTTATCTCAGATTCTCCAGCATCTGCAGTACCTATTATCTCAGACCAGAAGAACCTGATGGTTTTCACTCTGACTCCTTAGTGTGGTAACCACACCACCTCTTCCCAGCCCCTACCCATTTAA
Organism: Ginglymostoma cirratum; assembly: GCA_024137785.1. Taxonomy (NCBI): domain Eukaryota; kingdom Metazoa; phylum Chordata; class Chondrichthyes; order Orectolobiformes; family Ginglymostomatidae; genus Ginglymostoma; species Ginglymostoma cirratum. The sequence goes on along the minus strand of JAHRHZ010000094.1, from coordinate 4,663,700 downwards.
CACTGACAATTGAAATTCCACACCCTTCCCCCCACCAACTCTTTCTCTCAGACTAACAAGAGGCAGTGGGCATGCAGATTGGATTTAATTTATTAAGTCATAGAGTCATACAGCGCAGAAGCAGAAACAGACCCTTCAGTCCAACCAGTCTGTGCTGACCATAATCACAAACTAAACTGCACTTGGCCCACATTTCTCAAAACATTTCATGTATTTAGTCAAATGTCTTTTAAACATTGTATCTGTACTTGCATTCATCATTCCTCTGGAAGTTTGTTCCACACACGAACCAGTTACTGTGTAAAGAAATTACCCCTCATGTCTTTTTAAAACTTCCTCGTGTCACCTTAAAAACATACCCCCTAATCTTTAAATCTCCCAACCTAGGGAAAAGACATGTGATATTCACCTTATCTATATCCTCATGATTTCGTAAACCCCTATGAAGTTATTCTACAACCTCCTACGCTCCAGAGAAAAAAAGTCACAGTCTATCCAGCCTCTCCTTCTAACTCAAATCCTCCATTTCTGGCAACATTCTGGTAAATCTCATCTGAACCCTCTCCAGCGTAATAACATCCTTCCTATAACAGGGAGAATTCAAATTAAATTCATTCAATATGCGGATTGAATCCCTGTTATGACTATTCACGCTTTAATTAATACTTAATTTTTAATTAAGTATTTCAGATATTTTTAGTCCAACAAATTAATGCTGCTTATGTAATTACCTCCAGAAGTTTCATTGCAGTGCACAGTAGATGAAGTTCAGAGAAAACAGATCTTTGAAAGCTCACTTCAAACTTCTGCATGAACTGTCGTTCATATCTTCTGATCTACAGGTAAGTTAAACTTGTAGCTGAAAATAAATTTTATTTTTACTCAAAGATTATTTATCTTCAATTTTCCATTTTCTACTACAGGCATTTCTCCTACAATGCAACGGTTGTGTTCTTGCATGGCCTCGTGCTGTAGAAAATTGTGCTCCAGTAAATTGCCATAGAAAATCATGTTATAGGGAAATTGCTATAGAAAATCTCTACACCTGTACAGCAGAAAGTTCACATAATCCAAACAGCATCCACTATTCATCAATCGCCTTACAGCCAATTCGCATTAATGAAGCACACATCATAGCAGAACTACCCGTATCTGGAGATAAAAAAGCAGAGCTAACATTTTGAGTTCAGTGGTGCTTCCTCAGAAGAAGAGTCAGTTCTGAAGAAGGGTCACTGGACCCAAAATGTTGACTCTGCTTTCTCTCCACCAGTGCTGCCAAACCTGTTGAGTTTTTCTATCAAGTTCTGTTTTTGTTCCTGATTTCCAGTATCCACAGTTCTTTTCTTTCATCCACTTTATGTTTTTTCAAATGTTCAGTTAAGAAAGATACTATTAAACTCTTCCCTTTTTTTATATAGTTGCCTAGTCTTACCCAGAATGTTCTGATCACATGAAGTATCTTTTTAGAACCATGTCTTGCACATTGGCTCCAACAGAGGATGGAGTTATTCAATACTATTTTGTGATCAGTACTACATTCAGTTACTACATTCTTAGGAATAAACTACAGGCAAAATGCCTCATGCTGAGGTGAAGGGACGGCTACATGAGATTGCAATGGTTGACGACTGGAAGATCTCAACCAATGTCTCAATTCCAGCAGAAAACCCATTTGATCCTACTGCCAGTAGGAAACATGATGCAGCAGATCCTAACTGAGGTAGATTGGTACAATCTTTACCAAAATGTGCTATTGAGTTCAAATGATTTGATAAGGGATGTTGTTCAAGCATGACTTTCTGTGGTTGTGCTAAGCAGTAACTCAAGAAGAAGGACTTCTGACGAAAGTGCCAATATGGTAAAGGCATGCTACAGTAAACCATGAGGAGGTGATGGCCTTGTGGTATTAATCCATGGACCCTGGTAATGTAATGTGTACCTGCATTCGAATCCTGCCATGGCAAATAGTAGAATTTTAATTCAATAAAAAATAACCTGGAATTAAGAGCTTAATGATGACCATGAAACCATGGTTGATTGTTGGAAATGAACCCATCTGATTTATTTATGTCCTTCAAGGAAGGAAGGAAACTGCCATGGTTGCCTGTGACTCCTGACCCACAGCAGTGTGGTTGACTCTTAACAATTGGAGATAGGTATTAAATGCTGGCCGAGCCAGTAACACCCTCATCCCGTGAATGAATAAACAAAAAACAACGCAAGCCAGGGAATGCTGGGAGCACGCAAGTAAGCACTAGGTGGATGACAGAACAAGCAAGCAGGTCTGTGATGTAGGCTGGTCCAGTCTGTGAATGGAGTGCCTGTATTGCAATGACAGCTAGTGCTGCACCTCAAAATGCAGTATTACAGACTCGAACCATGCTACGAGGGTATGGGAGATGTGCCAGGACAGCATGTATCAGAAGCAAGCATCCATGAGATGAAGGGTTTAGGCCCGAAACGTCAAGTTTTCCTGCTCCTATGATGCTGCTTGACCTGCTGTGTTCATCCAGCCCCATGCTTGTTATCCATGAGATGGCTACATGTGGCTGGTGCCCAGGAGTGTACCCTGAGATGTTGCTGCCCAAAATGGCAGTCCAGAGAAGCAAGCAGTGAACTGGAATGGCCAGGTACCAATTCTGATTTTGATACTGTGATTTCACAGTGCCAAGTTTTTATGTGTTCCGCAATAGGATACAGAGCAGCATATCTGTGAGTTTATTTTGGCTTTAATGAGGGTGAAAATGAGCAATAATCTCCACTAAAAGGTATCTCACCCTCCCTCGTGAGAATCTCATCTTGACATCCAGAACTCTGTTGGAAAATTCTTCTGACAGTGAGAAAGGTCTAGTTTGAGTTCTTACAAAACTCTCCCACATTGATCTTCATAGCCACATCATTCAGGACTCTTTAAGATTCCATCACTTAATTCCAACCCTCATCGCTTAAAAATGACACACTGCTTTATATGTCTTTTGTGCTGGAAGAGCTTCCTGGTTGGAGGTCTTTGGTTATGAACCTGTTCAGAGCTCATGAATCTCACAGCAAAGCTCTTTGTAGAAATCACCACCCCATTTTGCAGCAGTCAGCGTGCTATGCTTAAATAGGATTTAAATATCCAGCTGCACAGCCAGATCCCATCTCCTGTGAAAGGGTGGAAACGGAAAGGAAGCATGAGGTTAGGCTGATAGTTAGCTCAGTGTTTAGGATGACAGGTGGCCAGAATGGTAGAGTGCTAGGTGGGTGGAATGCCAGGTGGTAGGGTAGCAGGTAAGTAGGATACCAGGTGGGTAGAGTACCAGGTGGGTGGGATGCCAGGTGGGTAGGGTAGCAGGTGAATGGGATGCCTGCTGGTAGGGTAAGAGGTGGGTGGGATGTCAAGTGGTAGGATAGCAGATGGATAGGATGCCAGGTGATAGGGTAGCAGGAGGGTGGGATGTCAAGTGGGTATAATAGCAGGTGGGCAGAATGTCTGGTGAGTAGGATAGCAGGTGGGTGGGATGCCAGGTGGGTAGGGTGGCAGGTGGGTGGGATATCAAGTGGGGATAGTAGCAGGTGGGTAGAATGTTTGGTGGGCATAATAGCAGGTGGGTGGGATGTCAGGAACATAGGGTACCAGGTGTGTAAGGTGGCAGGTGGTAGGGCAGCAGGTGGGTGGGATGCCAGGTGAGTAGCATAGTATTTCAAGGGCCAAGTAAATGAATGTGAACCCAGTGTAGAGGTTGGGGAGGCATTGGGTCTAGCAGCAGGAGTTACTTGGAAGAGTCAGGCTGGAAGTGGGGAGTGTAGGTTCCAGCTGCAGATTGTTAGATCTGCTGGAGGGAGAGGTCACAGTGTCAGCTTTTGTCACATCAGGCCAGGAGTCCAAAGTGAAAGACATTGGGTCCAACAAGTGGGAGAGGTTATCAAGTCCAACAGGTTCAGGCTAGCGGGATGTGCCAGGTGTGTGGCGAGATGGGATTGGCTGTCCAAATTAGTATTGAGGATTGTTGGGCCAACCCTTTTAGAAAGTGGTGCTGACAGAAGGTAGGGGTAGGGGGGTGAAAGGAAATGCCAGGTCAGGCCAGGATCCAGTTGGGATTAAGGGATGTTGGGTCCAACAGCTGGGAGAGCTTGTCGAGTACATGAGTCAGGCCTATGATGAGTTGGGGTAGAGGGTGTCGAGGCATGAGTCTAAGCGGGATACAGCCAGTGGGGGTAGGATGTGACAGTTGTGTTGGGTCGAGAATGGATGTCGGTCCCTTGAGAGGGAGGATCTGATCGGGGATGGAGTGTGGGGATATAGCAGCTTGGGAAGGTATAACTGGGGCAATTAGTGGTGAAATGGGGCTTCCATTTCATAATTACAAACTAACTTCTCAATGATATAAATTCTTCTGGGTATATATTGGGCTTAATTAAATTTGGACCCTCTGGATGTTACAGCTTAAGGGGCTTTCTCAGAAATGTCAAGATGCTAGGAAGATTCCCATTGGAACATTCAAGATGATGGGCAAATTCCCATTGGAGTCTGCTCCGTCAGATATCCTTCTTTATTCATATGTGTGGTTCCCATCTGTGTTGCTCCAATGACTGTCTGACCATTGGAATATCTGTGTCCTTATGTCTTGTACAGTTATTCCTGCAAGCTGCAGCTTCTTGTAGCTCCCCTTCCTGCTGCCTGGCTATAAGTCTCCGAAAGGCCAACCAGTACTAACGTTTGAGAAAAAGGTCCTGAACTAAGAGGACCGGTACATCATCCATCCTGAAGTGATTAACAAGACCATCAAAACATATAATGTAAGTTCGCACCAATATTACTGTGAACAAACTCTCTTCTACTAGTGGCTCAGAAAGCACCAATGTGTCCTTATCACAGTATTTCCATGAAATTGATTCAGCCCCCTCCGGTGTCATGTGTTCTTGTCTCACTTGCCCTGGTGAGCTTCATGAAGTTGGAAATCCTGAGGATGTGCTTTCAAATTTAAAAGTGAGTTGAAACATCCCTCCAATCACCTGATTCCCAGATGTTAATAGACAATTGGCTGTTTTGTAAGACAGTTGGCCTGAAAGGGTTAACTCAGAAGTTATGGAACAGGTCCAATTCTTCATATACTGGTAATGTTTCTGGGAGGATCAAGTTACTCTGCTTACTGTTATTTGTTAACCAGTTCTACAGTCTACAACCGTATAACGTAAACCTAGATACAATCTCATCGGAGATAGCAATATCTTCGTGGTTAATGTAGTTAACCAGTCTTAAGCCAATGCTGTTGCTAAAACTGTTCTGAGGAAGGGTCTTTTGATGAACTTTTTCAGCAACTTCTGTCTTTGTTTCTTAAGCTGATGCAACCTGTTTTCTCACTATTATGTAATAAATTACTTTGGGTTGCTCATGTATATGCCTCTTCTGCCAAAATCTTCTTAGTCCTTCACTAATTGATATGACTATTCAATGCAGAGTAGTGTTGTGTGGCAGCAGCAAGTCAACCCAAAGAGATGTCTAGCATAACCAATTACTGGCTATGGGCATCTCTTACAACATCTGCCTTTCTTGCAAACAGCTGAAGGCACATTCGTTAAATGCAAAGGTCGGAAGGTTGAACCAGGATTTCCTGATGTTTTTTAACACAATGTGGAGCTGGAGGAGCACAGCAGGCATGGTCATTTCTGAAGAAGGGTCCCAACCCAAAATGTCAGCTTTCCTGCTCCTCTGATGCTGCCTGGCCTGCTGTATTCCTCCAGCTCCATACTGTGTTATCTCTGACTCCAGCATCGGCAGTTCTTACTATTCCTGGGGTTTTTTTTGCGTTTTTGTCCATCTCCCAGTACACCCATCCTCATGTGCTCCTCCAGGTTAAGGTTTGCCGCCTCTGCATTGTAATCAAGAGTTTGAAACTATTCAATAGAATCCTCTGGCCTTTTATGACTTTCAGAAGAAAGCGGACCTCTGCAGTGCTTAAAAAATCATTACCTGCAATGCTTGATGGAAAAGGAATAATTGTATGATAAGCCAAAATGTTTAATTGAGGACTCAATAAAGTCTTGAAATAAAGTTAGAGAGTGAGCATGTATGGGTGGCACGGTGGCTCAGTGGTTAGCACTGCTGCCTCACAGAGCTAGGGACCTGGGTTCGATTTCAGCCTCGGGTGACTGTCTGTGTGGAGTTTGCACATTCTCCCCGTGTCTGTGTGGGTTTCCTCCGGGTGCTCTGGTTTCCTCCCACAGTCCAAAGATGTGCAGGTTAGGTGGATTGGCTGTGCTAAATTGCCCATAGTGTTCAAGGTGGTGTGGGTTGTTGTGGGGGGTGGGTCTGGGTGGGATGCTCTGAGGTTCAGTGTGGACTTGTCGGGCCAAAGGGCCTGTTTCTACACTGTGTGAATTCTGTGTAAGTAGTGAAGCATGAGGTAAGCAAAGCACGGTTTTACTTTTGTGTCCATTGATAGTTGTTCCCTGGAACAGGTCGCTAGCCTGTTGTCAGAGGTTATAGTTTGAGTAGTCAGTGTCTGACCAGAGGGGATCCATTATGCTGACAGCGTATCATAGTGAATTGGAAGGAATTACCTACTGATACTCAACTGGTTATAAACATATATTCAATAGCCATCAATTCCCTCTGTGCCACAAGATCTTGTGAAGGAGAAGACTCTAAAGATAGGGGGAAAAGACCTCAGGAAACTTTGATTCCAGGGTTATAGAGCAGAAAGACTTTGAAAAGTGGGAACAAAAAACTCATCAAAAGACTCTGAAGGCATGAATTTACAATTCCCAGCAGAGGAAAAGTACAGTATTAGAAAACTTCAGCGGTAATTAAGGAACAGCCCAAGGACTCATCTTTGTTGTCAAGGATGATAATTCATAGAGATGGCAGTTCCAGTACAGACCTTTCCTTTACTTTGACCATTTGGTGACACAGAGAGGTCACGATGAGATCAGAAGTAGGAACTCTGGAAGTAGCAGTTTCAACAGCTTTATGAATGAGCAGTGCCTTCAATTTAGCCTGTACTTAGATGTAGTTGGACCAATAGCTGATAAGACAAAATGTGGAAGAAAGTATGGCGTATGACGTATTGATTAAAGATTTCAATGCACATGGCAGCCCCAAAGGAAATTTAGTTCTGGAATCCATAAAACTTATTCAGTGATTTCAGCAATTGGGAGACTCATAGAAACCTTTGTAATAAGTTAAAGTCTGGCAGGAAACTGTAGATGCCAAGTTTTGAACGATGAATCAAATGGAGACCATTTAGTAATTTGTGTGAGAGAGGAGTTAACAGCCTTCTTCTTTCCAAGGAGAATTTAACATTGCAAAAGACCATCCACTTCACCACTCAAATCCAGCCTCAATATCAGTCAGGAAATATTGGGTTGGACACAAATTGGTGTTGACTCACCCTCCTAAATGCCTGCTCCAAAATGCCAAAATAGTCAGAATCAACCTTATCAACAATATTTGGATGCACAAGGCCTTGCTTCGAACAAAATCACAAGCACAAAAAATCTGTAGCAGGTAGAACTGAGTAATACAATATGGCTAGTTGGAGCACTTTTAAAAAAAACACATTAAGCTAACAGAACCTTCATCACCTCAGAATCAAAGTTCCTGCAAACGGAAAACTTCCAGAGTAATCATCCAACATGGAAAAGTTTCAAGAAGTTGAAGGTACAGAACAAAAGGGGAAGCCAATAATCCTAGGTGAGGTCAAGGAGAATCAGAATGGATTCTGGACTTGAAGGCTTGTTATATTTGAAAAACTGTCTTAATGCTGGCCAGAAAGCTTACCATGGAGTCAAACCCACAAATATAAGCCTGCAAAGTCCAGGTAGTGCAGATCTTTAGATGCATGAGCAAATCACCACAAAGCTCAGTTGCTGAGAACTGTCAGCGAGACACTATGTATATTAAGGAACCCAAATACCTCATTGCTGAGCAGAAATGCATGTATTTGTCTAGATCATTTAAAGAGAGTGGATGTAATACTTCAGAAGGATTCATGAGAATTGCTGGTTGTCATTTAATCTCCGTTTAATCTCATTATGTGTGATTGACTGAATTCCAAACCGCTAATGGGGGGTTCAGCACAACAGTGTTATTTAAAAACTAATGGAATCTTTGGGTTATGAGTGCTTGGCTGAGGTTCAAACTATTTTTGGACTTTGCTCATTGGGGTTGTTGGACTATAACCTGGTGTCGTGTGACTTCTGACTTTGTCCACCCCAGTCCAGCACTGGCACCTCTCAGTTCAAAATGGAGATAGTGTAAGTGAGCATGGCCAGATAGGAGATGCGATTGTAATGTTGGGACATGACCAATCTCCAAGATAAAAATTCAGCCCTAGATGTAGATAACTTTAAGAGACACCTGAAGTATAAGCTGATGATTTTGACCAGCAGGTGTAGACATGTGTTCCAAGGTTTCTAAATGAAACATGAATGGCAAATATAACTTCAAATCATATCTGGTTGTCTACCCTACTCAGATGCTGTACTCTACCCACTATTGAGGTTGTTGACTTGCTCGCCAAGCTGGCTTGTTTTTGTTCAGACGTTTTGTCACCATGCTAGGTGACATCATCAGTGGAGCCTCCAAAGAAGCGATGTTATTCTACTCCACTTGGAATTTATACTGTCCGGCCAATTACGGTGAGTACTGTCATTTTTGGTTTTGTTCTGTACGGGTTTATATATGGGGTCCAATTCTATATGTTTGTTGATTGAAGTATGGGCGGAGAACCATGCCTCTTGGAATTCCTGTGCATGTCCATGTTAAATTGATGGCCTTCATTGTCTGAATTTAACTGGGACAAAGCAACCATAGTAGCACAAGCCAAACGTAGACACGTACTGCAATTCCTAGAGGCATGGTTCTCCACCCCTACTTCAATCAACAAACAGTTGATTGTTGATTGGACAGTATAAATTCCAAGCGGAGCAGAATAACATCGCTTCATCGGAGGCTCCACTGATGATGTCATCTAGCATGGTGACGAAACGTCTGAACGAAAACAAGCCAAAGCGGCGAGCAAGTCAACAACCTCATCCACAACCCGATCTACAGATCTATGCCAAAACTTTAAACTACCTAATATTGCTTATTATTAATAAAATTCGAATACTGCTGCCAATAACCGTCAATGTCGAATCATTGTCTGTTAAGATCTACCACAAGGTGTGCATACTGAACTAAGGTCAACCCAGATGCTATAACCCAAAGTATTTATCAGTGTACCATGCAGAACCTTAAACTGTTTTCTTAACTGGGGTGCATTAGAAAAGAAATTGAGGAATAGTAATTGATCCACAAATGATCCATCACAGCATACAACAGTATCTACAAAGACAGATGGCAGTTACATTTTTTTAAGTGAATATGTAAACAGTACAAATTTAAGTACATCCTGATGTATTGGTACAGCAGTGTCAGTTGAGGTTGCGAGAGAAAACGGAAGAGATTTAAAGAGCAACAAATCTAGTTTCAGGCTTTACTGCACTGAGTTTGAGCAAGATACATTTTTGCATTAAGTAAAAGATTGGATTGAATGTTAATTCCCTCCAGGGTGGATTTGACGGCAGCAAGCTGACTAAAGGAATTTCTGCAGCCTCATCTTTAAGTAACCATGTATTTTTTTTTTAGTTTACAGATAAAATACAGCCTGTTATCTGCTTTCAGTTTGCTCAGCCAAACGCAATTTCCCAGTCAAAAGACTTTTCATGTTGCTTGTTTCCAGGATGTGGCTGCTGAGTCAACTGTAAGAGATGCAGTGCTCAGTTCAAGATTTTAGTTTCCTTTATTTTGTAACATTTAGGTTGTCCTCTGTGTTTGGTTTTGAAGAATTGCTTAAAAGAATTTCAACTTTGGAAAGTTGCATGCACAAAATTAAAATATGCCTTTCTGCAATTTCATCATGAGCCCTTCTAGGAAGTGTGGTTCCAGCATTGCTAAGCACTTAAGAAAGGCTGCAACAGTTGAACTTTCAGCTTAATTTATTTTTCGACTTAATGCTAAGATAGACTGTAACTTTTAACTTTTTTCCTTACTTCTTTCTACCTTGTTCTTAAGCTTTTGTACCTCGGTACTTTACCTAAGATATTGTCGTATGTGGCAACATTGAAACCTTCTCACTGTACTCCTGCACTTTAGTGACTTGAGTGACAATAAAATATGAGAATCTAAAATCTAAAAAAAATCTAAAATCATTCATCGTTAGATTTAGATTTTTAGATTTACTAAATATTGTCACGTGTACCTAGGTACTGTGAAAAATGGATAATGTCACGACATTCTGGTGCCATCTTGGATTACAGGATAAATTACTGAATAAATTGTACATATGGTAAAATACTGAATAAATTGCTATGAAATTGATATTACTTAAACTGGAACAGCTTCAAAAGTTCATCATTCCATCTCCGTTTCATTCACCCTCTCTGCTCCTCCATTTGCTGCTGTCCAACATTGTCCCCAGGGGTAGTAGAACCTGCAGATGCTGCAGAATCTGAGATAACAAGGTGTAGAGCTGTTTGAGCACAGCAGGCCAAGCAGCATCAGCGGAGCAGGAAGGCTGACATTTCGGGCCTAGA